>VWZP01000395.1:0-122837 GCA_013396995.1 Dicaeum eximium | reverse complement strand
GGGCCGCCAGCATGGCCTGCCCGGCCCGGCTCCGCTCACGCCCTCCTTCCCTCCCCGCAGGCCATGCAGCGGCCCGGGCTCTTCGGGCGGCTCAGGGCGGCGGTGGTCGGCATGGTGCACGTGGGAGCGCTGCCAGGTAAGCGGCGGGCGGGCGGCACGGCGGCGGGACCCGGACCCGGACCACGATCAGGATCAGGACTGAGTCTGGGTCTGGGTCGCCGGCGTCCCCCTCAACCGGGCTGCGGTCCCCCTGCAGGGCTGTCCCTCCACCGCAACCACGGGCCCCTCATCAAGGGCCGTAAGTTTGGGCGCTCCCCTCTTCAGAGTTAAAAAAGGCGGGAAACAGTTCCACACAGGGACTGGGCTGAGAAAACAAGGATTTGGGCTTGGTGAGCTCCCAAGGGTTACGGAGTGCTGCCCCACGTCTCAGTAGTTGCTGTTGGAGTCCCGTCTGAGGTGAATCAAGACTCTTTGACTCCAATATCAGAGGGCTTATATTATATATAAAAATGACTCCATTGTTCAGAAGGATTTGGGCTGTTTCTGCTCAGGTACAGCGCTAGCGTCTTGCTTCTTCCAGCTCCATACTGAAAGGTGCAAGAATGCCAGAAAATGCTTACAAAGTCAGAGAGATAGCAATTCTTTATATCATAGGTTGAGAAAAGAAAACCACATCTCCCATATCGGGAGACAGGCAAAGGAATGCATTTTGTCCTTGTAACATACACACACAAAAATTTGAAATCTGCAGAGAAAACAGGCTTTCCCATGGAAGAAAAAGCAAGTTTGCATATAAAGAACTTATAAAATGTCCAGTGACAAGGGATTTGCACAGGTGGGTGTTGGGATAGGATGGAGTTTGGGTGGAGCTCTCTCTCATGCACTTTCAGGCAATGGAAGACTCAGACAACAGGCAGGATCTGTTCCAGCCTGGCCTCCTTGTCCACCCTTCCAGGGGCTCTGTGGGCAGAGCTGGTTGGGACAGCCCACCCTGCCCTTGACAGGCTGATGCCCAGAGCTCAGGGTGCCCCAGGTTTTCCCAGAAGCAGCCCCCAGGCAGCTCACTCTGTGTGAGAAGCCAGGCCAGCTCCCAGAGCTGACACAGGGCTCAGCACAGTCCCCATTTCAGACTCCCACTGCCTGGCCTTAGGAGCCCAAATATGAGAAGAGACTTTGCTCTTAAGGGAAATTCACTGAACTCCAACAAAATCCTTACGTGTGTATTTCTGCCATGAAGGTCAGATAGAATCAACCTTGCAGATTAAGGATAGCTTAAAGTGGTTTTAAACTCACTGTTGTTTAGCATAGGTGCTCTATGCTGACCTAGAGGTCAGTCTTGCCCATAGGTTGTACTGTCTGGAGAGTCACCAACGAAGGATAAATTACAAGTATGTGAATAGCAAGCTAAGAGCAGACCTAGTGCAACAGGGGATCATAGCAGACATTCCTCAAGTTCGTGAATTAGATGTAGAAACTGAATGGTTACAGCAGCTCTGCCAAGTTCAGCTAAGGAAAGAGGCATCACTAAAGCATGTCACAAGGAGATAGGGCAGCCTTTGAACAAATTTGTCCCCTATGTCCCTGTTTCAGTATGCAATCCTCATGGATGTCCTACCCAAAGCTGTTACTGTCCATGGGTTTGGTTTGTGGATGCCCTGGGGTAAGCAGCATTATTCTTGCAGGGACACCAAGAAGTTCTCTTCCACTGACCCAGATCATTGATAAAGCTTGTCAAGAGGCAGAAGTTTACAAGGATGCTGGAGTTGTAAGTTTTCGTTTCTTTCTTCCCATGATGGCCATTGCACAAAACCTCTTCTGCACAGCCAGAATTTTAAATTGAGCCTGTAGTTCATCAAAAGCATCTTGAAGCTCATCGATTAGGGAGATGCTTAAATCCGTGTTGTTTATTTCAACACAGGAATTACAAAAAAACCCCCAAGATAAGTATCACCTGCACCCAAAACAATTGAAAAAGCTTAGATTCAAATTGTACAGTTCAAGTTGTTTGAGTTGGATGAATCAAGTCAATTTAAGGAGTTAAAAAGAATAGTGGCCTGAAGTATGGGCTGTTGCTGGCATTCAAGGTCTCTGGCTGTAGAATGCTTCATCAATCCAGTCTGACAAGCAACTGTATTTTTAGCTCTGTACAAGCCTCTGGTTTCCTGAGGTCGTGGAGGGATGCCATGTGCACAGCTGATACACTGCAAGCATACCTCAGGAACCTGGAGGGTGCAGGATCACCCCACAGCTGTGTTTGTAACAAAACAGCACAGATAATTCAGGATCTAAAATAAAAAGGCTCAGGCCCTTTTCTGCCCTCTCTAAGCCTCTCTCCAGGCCCCGGCAGCAGACATGCCTGCTCTGCATGTCCAGAAAAGAAGGCCCAAAAGGCCACTCTCAGCCAGAGGCAAGAAGAGACTGCTGTCAGAATTGCTGTTGGACCTAAAGTGGTGTAGTAATCTTCATAGGTCAGTAGATTTTAACAGGGTGTATGTCCTTTTGAAAGGTCAGATATGTTTTAAACATTTCATTACACCTTGTCTTGGGGTGTTGATGTGCTTTTTTCTTTGACTTGCCCACAGCATTATGAACATTTTCTGGTGGTGTACTAATGTCCAAGGTTTGAAAATGTCTTCAGTGGACAAGCTGTCACTGCTCCGAGCTGCTGTTTTCAGAAAAACTTTATTAACAAGCCGGTTGAAACATTTTTAATCTATAAGTTAGAATGATACTATACAGACAGAACAAAATTGAACACAAGAGCTTAGTTTAAAGAATAGAAGACCAAGGTCAAAATGCAAGACAAGTCACACCAGGTAGGTTATGGGCAGAGCCCTGGTAAGGCTAAATTAGGAAAGAATACTGAGAATAGAATCATTGAAAGGATAAACAGCATTGGGGTAAAATGATGCTAGCTTGGTGGGCTTCAGTACCTGGGAACCAGATAAACACGTGTGAGATGTCCACCCAGTTAGAATAGTCCCTGACTGCAAGTTGAACACAACAAGGAAGTTTTCTTCCTTTTCATTCCTCCTGAAAGAGCAGGTGTGCAATAACTCTGTATTCTGTACTGTGCCTTTATGTTTTGTTGTTGCAGGATCACCATGAGGCGATTCAATCTACATCAGAAGGGTGGCAAACACTAATCTCTGCCTTCCTGTGCCAGAGGAAGTGCTTGCACAAGTAATCTGTAACTCATAAAGCCATTGCTCCACATTGCAGTGCCTGTTTGCCCATTTCCTTACATAATAATTAGACATTGAAACCTTCAGCAGCAGGGGGAAGACACCTAATACTCCTGAAGGTGAAGGGAGTCGTAGAAGGAGTTACTTCCACTGTTGGCATGCACAAAGCTGGAGCAGCTTTGAAATAAGCTTTAAAATCAATACTAACAAAAAGTTTTAATTTGGCTTTTATACTTTGTCTTTTCAACAGTTGTACTGAATTCTGCAGTTCCAGCTCTAACTGCTTTACCTTTCCTGCAAGTGCATTGCAGTCTCTGAACTTGAATTATCTTTAAACCTACCTGTCAGGTAGACACATGAAGTGAATGCAGTCATTTCTCTACACATTCAGACAAATTCAGGGCTTAGAGCTACAATTAACCCATTTTCCTGTAGAAGTCACAGGAACATCAATATACTTGCACACCACTCTTCATTCTATAGGTCTGTACAGTGTTAGAGAATAGAACAGAATAGAGTTAGAGCAGTATAACAAACAAATCCTTTATTAAGGAGCTAAGTCTCAGAGATAATCAGGAGAGCCTCCATAAATATCAATAGGGTTGCTTAGCACTTTCTGCAATTAAATTCTTTAGTTTTTTTGTGCTACTTTAAGAGAAATGCAAGTTTTCATTACAGATGCTTTGGCAGCTTCCCAGCTTTTACACAGAGATCACTACTGCCAAACTATTCTGGAATGGGAGTATATTTGGGAATATATAATCAGTATTCCTAAGGAACTGTTAAGCTGTCCTTTTTTCTTGTGGAAGAAGAGCTAGAAAAAGGATTTTTTCCATGGATGTTTGTACTGACAGTGTTCCCAAATACAGCCCACAGTAGCCCTTGAGAAGATGTGTAACCATTTGCTGCTATTTAGATGTTTACATATTGTCTCAAATTGTTTGAATTGGTGTTAACATTTAAAAATAAAGTATATGGTCTTGCTCATTCCATCTGTGTTGCATTTGGAAGTAAATCCTGGTATATTCAGAGTAAGGTGACTTGTCTGGCACATTCACAGCTTCACATAATAAATAGGAAAGATTTGTGATATTAGAGCATAGTAATGAAAACAAGTGAGTGCTCAGTTAGGAAGCCATCTGTGCTTAAAATGTATATGCTTTGTACTTGTGTGTTGCTAAACAATGTAATTCCCTAGACAAGATTTTATAAGCAGCAGGCTATGAGGCATTATAATCCCTCCAATTTGTACCTGCTTTTCTTTAAGGAAGAGGCAAAATATATTTATTCAGGTTGACTTTTATTCATTCCATTCAGCTTGGCTGATATTTGTTTTGTAGCTAGAAAACAGAGCACAAGTTTCCACTTGACTGTTTGTTACTGTTCCTAACTGCAGCTACTGGAGTAGCTGACATTAAAAACAGTTACTAGTATAGGTTTTACATTGATGTTTTTAAAAAATAAAGGAGTGGTAAGCCTATTGCTGTTATAACTATAGTGATAACTGGAATTTACAACACTTTGAATTTAATAACAGTGGAGACAGAATAAAGTAGTATTTCTGCATAGAAACATGTAGGTAGCCTTCAGTTGGATTACAGAGGTTAACATTTCAAATCTCAGCTGTGTTACAGGAAAATAAAATAGCAGACAGACTGCCCACAGCTACCTCCTATGGCATGTGCAGGAGAACATGAGATAGCAGCTTACTTCTGTAAAGGCAGTGATCTCCTCTGGAGGTGAGTTTTTAAAGAAATTGCTAAGAGCTGTGCTTACAAACAGCAATTCAATGCTCTTCAAAGGCACCTGATTTCCTTTCTAAGGGGCACATGAGGGGCATGGGGGTAATTGCTGTCACTGTCTTGGTCCCACCTGAGCCTGTGTAATAACAGGGATGGTGCAAGGCCTGCTCCTTTTCTGAAGGAAGGAGAGGTGATGAGCTTGGAGAGGTTTGTACTGGCTGCAGGTGTTTGCAGGTGAAGCCTTTCTCTGGGGAGAAACACTGGCATCAAAGTTGCCCTGGGAAAAAGTTATGTTAGGTATATGCTGAGCTAAAACTTGTGCAATTGTTACCTCAGTTGTGGTTTGTTACTGTTTTGAGGCTTTCCTGCTGTAATAGGTGTGTGGCTGAAGTGTTTTAAGAGGTTATTTCTGTATGCGGAAAACAGCTAAGGAAATCATTTTTCATATGGTTAGAGAGCTAATTAAAGGACCTATTTTTCAGTAGCTAACTGTGATGCAAAGGGCACTTCACATGTAGCACTTCAGAAGTCATTCAAAGTAAAAAGGAAATATATTGTTTGAAAATTACTTATTATAAGGCTATTGCACATAAGCAACACTTAAATGATCTTAATATTCCATGGAAAAGGAACACAAGGCATTTGCAAGAGTTTTATCTCATACTATCAGCATAAATCCTGATTTGGAGGGTATCATGCAGAAGCTGTTTCCATAGGCTTCTCAACCATAAGCTTAAGTCCCAAGAACTTTAATTTAGCATAACTGTTTTCTTTCTCCCATTTCAATTAGCTGTCTGATAGTACTGAAGTTTGTTTCATATACATATCAATTCAGTCAGCACAAATCTGTGGTGTTAAATTTTTATATAAAATATGAAAGGAAGCTTTGACTTAATGCATCTATAATTCAGCTTTCTGTATTGCAGAACATATGTTGTTCTCTTTTTAATTAAACAAAGCATAATATGCAAAAGAACAGTCGGATGGTACCAAAAGAATAACACATTATTAAAGTTCTACCAAAAATATTCACTGTAACTGTGGACCTTGAGGCCATAGGAAGAGGCAGTTGCTGAAAAGTGAATATAGTAAATTTAAAGCAGAGAGAGAACTGTTGCAATCCTCCCATATGCCTGCATATTGAGTTAGAATATAATGAGACACTTTTTATGTGTAGTACTATGGCTAGGGGTTTTTATAATTTATTAAATGAATTAATTCATTAATGTGGCTAATGGAATACTTTGCTTTATGCAAATCCAGAACTGTTGAAGTAGTAGCAAGTTGTGAAAAGCTTGGTTTCACTGTGGAATTCTGCCAGCCCATTCTCTTGCTTTTTTTGGCTACTAGTGTGGCTCTTTAGGAGCTGAGCATTTTGAAGCCCCATTCCCAGTAGCCTTTTTTCCTGTTGAGATTGATTCTCGACTGCCTGGAAGCCTGGGGATTCAGTTCTGCTGATCCTGGTTGTGGTCCTTAAGATAAGCTTGGAGTTTCCCTGATACCCAGATTTTGCTGAAGTCTGCCAAGTAGAGCATTTCTGAGCCAAGAGCTTCCAGGCTTTTTGGCCTCAAGAAATTACCTAATTTTGATGGTTCGTTGCAATTTTTTGAAATTGTTTTGTTAAAGTATTATAGTTCTACATTGGTCCTTTTGCCACATGCAGCTACTGACCAACTTTGCATTTTTGCTGAGACTGACTTAATATATTTATGCGTAGAGAGAAAAAGAGGCTACAGGGTTTCTCTTTCTGTTGGTCCCACAAAGGGTTCAGTAGCTGTACCTCAGACACCAAGATTGTTTGGTCAGTTCAGGTTTGTTGGAACAGTTCTAACGTCATTCCAGAAAAAATGACTAAAAATTGTGATTTTTTTTGTGGTTTTCTTAGGATAGGTTGTCATCTTTGTCATATGGCTACCTCCCATCACAGGTACAGAAGTGTGGATGTTACGTATTGAATTGGACACACAAAGTCAAGTGCAGATGTTTTGGTTGGCTGCCATATCTGGTGCTCCTTTGCCTGATTCAGGTTTTCCTGGGCTGGAATGATGTAATTTAATATGTTGGTGAGTGGCACCACACAGTGCAAAGGCCTGATGTGGAGTGTCACCATATCAGGTCACATTTTCCATTGACAGGTAGTGTCCCTTTGCTTTTTAGGTAGTAGCATGTTTTTGTGTATTTAAATACTCAGCTGTGAGTGGTTTGGGAAAGGCAACTGTGCCCTGGTGCATTGAACATTTGCAGGTTGTGTGCTTGGACTGACCATGTTGCTCCACTGGATTATTTCCTTCTCACTTTTCCCCACCCTCTGTGTTGGGTGTTCATTTATGATGCCTGTGCCTTAGCCTGTATTTCAGCCATTAAACACTGACATTGTTTTATATACTGTCTTATCTTTTACTGCCAAAAGGGCTTCCACACTGCTACAAAGATTAGAGAAGTGTTACATATAAAAGACTTTTTAAAAAGGAAACTTTTTTTGTTTCCCTTTCCTGATTCTCTGTGTTCTTAAGAACCAAGGTTCTATGTTTAATCTCTAATTGTATTTTTTCCCAAAAAAATGTTCCTTCTATTCTTGTTCAGTTACAATATCTGTGAAAGGTAAAGCTCTAATTTTAAAGGATTAAGATGTGTGATAAAACTCCAGAGAGAGCAGAATTTATTTGCTATATATACAATTAGTTTGTCTATTAAACTTCTTGCATTTTTAGAACTAGGCTGGTGAGAAATATCTGGTTTTCTTTTCATCTTCTCACTGCTAATGCAAAATACCAGGCATGGAATATGTTTCAAGGCTCTACTTTTACTCTTGTTATTAATCCCTGACAAAATTATATATTATCTGCTGTTGCAAACTTTTTGGTATAGTCTATGCAACAATTGGAAATGTGCATGGCATCAGGTAATGTACAAATTGTATCAGCAGAGTATTTTATCATCACTCCATCATTTGCCAAGAGTGTGTCCATGTGGATGGAAAGGTATAATAGACAATAAATAGCAATATCTTCCTTCCAGTAATTCTGAATACAAAATGGGAGAAATATCAGTAGTTCGTATTACAGCATTTGGCACAATAATAGTCAAACTAAAAATTCCTTTATTTATCCAAAGTAACGCTTATTTTCTGGCGTTAATTGAATTGAAAATTGCCCTGATTATCTCAGAGTCCTCTGTTATCCAAACATATACTCAATATCCTGTATTCCCTTTGGATAACTGAAGTTTGACTCTACACTCTTTTTAATGAGGCATAAGATTTAACTCATTTGCCTATAGTTCACATTTTAGGATGGATCAAAGGAACCCAAATTGGTGAATGTATAATTAAAATCACATTTATTTCTCTTCATGATTTCAGTGCAAATACCCTGCTGTTGATGAAAGCACTTTTATAAGTGGTTGTGCGCATCAAATGCGTCAACACAACTTGCTGTAGATAATCCTTCCTTTGCAGGAACACCTTTCCACTTGTGTGCCTCAATTTAATACACAATATATAATGGTAAACTAGCCATGTTTGTATGGTGCAGTGATATTTTTTATAATCCCTTCCCAGGATGGCCTGCTGGTGGAGAACATGCACGACGTGCCATACACGGTGTGCCCGGGCCCGGAGGTCACCGCAGCCATGGCAGTGCTGGCTGCTGCCGTTAGACAGAGCTGTCCCCGTGTCCCCCTGGGCATCCAGGTGCTCTGTGCTGCCAACCAGCAGGCAATGGCCATTGCTCTGGCTGCAGGTAATGGAAAGGGCTGCTCAGGTGTTCCTGCCATTGCTGTGGCATTCTCTCTCCACAAAGTGCTCCTTGTGCTGACACAGGTACCATGGGAAGCTCAGTGTACCCTGCAAAAGCAGCAGTCAGGTCTGAGAAGGATGGCTGCTTGATTAGAATGGATAGATAGAATGGATTAGAATAGCAGGACTTGTGCACTGCTTCAGCTGGAGGCTGCTAAAGGCTGCCACCACAGCTTTCTAGGTGAAACCTGTCTAATTGTAATCATTAGTTTAAATCTGCTTGTGTCTAAAAGCCACCTTTACTTACCTCAGTTATATTATATGTGAGGATCAATTTAACCCACAGTGGTTAAGCATCCTGTTTCAGCATCTATTTATATGTTGTTGCTGTTACTGTTACCCATTAAAACTAAGTTTTCCTTGTCTTTTTTTAATGAATGAGTAGAATGAAGCTTTTTATATAATGACAAAAATTGAGTGTACAGATAACCAAAGTAACTAAAATAAATTGCATTTGGGGGAATTAAATATAAATTAATCTATCCTTATTGCATGAATCGTAGACTTGGCTAAACCTTCTGCTGCTACTGTTTGCTGAAGCAATTTTAGTTTTTCATATGTAATCCTCCATGGTGTAAAGATGAGGGCTGGCTTAATATGGAAAGCCTGTACTCCCTAAATTCATAAATTGAGGGTTAATGCATGTTTTTGCCCAAGTTGACTGTCATTATGGTAGGGCTGAACATTTTTGCATGTACAAATTTTATAGAGCCAGGCAGAAGATGCTGATGTTAAGTGGAAGCCATACTTCAGGTACACTCATGTAGGCTAACCTATGTGCAGTGGCAGTTTTAATTATGCCTAATATGTTCTAAAAGCTTTAAATTCTTGTTAATAGATGTGTTTTGAACTGACATTGTTTTGTCAGCTTTAAAATCAGATGTTGCCATTTTCAAAGTATCCAGCCACTTGACAAATTGAGAAAGCCTAACTTTTATTGCTGCATTGGAACCTATATGAAAACCTCAAAGAAAAATGATAACAGAATCCAGTTTTAATTTTTAGTGGTTGCTGCATGTGGGCCACTTGAGGTACATAGATATCTGTAGAAATAGCACATATCCTATTTTTAAAAGCAATCCTTTGAGGAGCAAAAATCATCTCTAAATAAGGGATATAGTCTGGGAACAATGTATTCTTTGCAATTATTAATGAAGGGGAGAATTCCTGGAGGGCTTGGGTTTTGCTCAGCTCCACTACTGTTCTGCACTATTTCCTCTGTAGCTGGAGAACACCGACCAGGAAGGGCCTGTGTTTAATGCATTTCATTGCACTTCTCTAAAAATGATTGTCTCAAGTTCACTGAACAGGGAAGCAAAAATAAAATCACTTTAAGCAAAACCATAGTAAAGTGGATGTTACTTTGTAGGTAGCAAATCTTTAAATAGTTTTTCTGTAGCAACTTAGTAGTGACTTTAATGTCAATACAATTTTGACAAGTGGCTATTAACAAAGCAAATCCTGTATCTGTCACTACAGAAATAACTTGCTGAAGGTGTTTCAGCTTAAAACCATATGTAGCATCTTCTGCCTACTATACAGTCATTTCATTTTCCCTGTGGAAATCCCTGTCTTTGGTAGGAATAACTGTTCTTAAGAGAGCCACACAGGGAATTTATAACTGGTCTGTATGAGAAGGTAATGATTTTATATTGTAAAGGGTGGGGGGAAATCCAGAGGTCTGCAGTGTGACTAGGAGCTCGACTAGCTTGAGCAAGGACTGTAAGGTCCCTGTGCCTGGGGGAGCTGGGGTCACTCATCAGGAATTAGGGCTCAATTTTTAAGTTTCTCTTATCTCATAAATTTAGAAAAAAATGGTTCAGTTGTCAGGGACTTTAGACAGTCACCTAGTCCAACTGCCACCTCTACCTGAAGCTGCCCTTTTTCCTTTAAGAATCAAGTCACTGAAATTCCAGTTCTGAATCAGCCTTCATCGATGATGATGATGATGGCACAGTTGATAGCTGATAAATTAGGCTTCATGTCAGGAGATATCCCCAATCTCTCCATGTCTTGTGCAAACACAGCTTTGCTGTCTGAGCCCATTCCTTTCCTTCCTGCACCAGCAGAGTGGGAGTTCACTTGCTGTCATCCATGGTACTGTTTAGGGTAAGAAAGAACTAGGCAGAGTTGTACACTATGGTTTTTCCTTTTTAACTGCCACCACATTAATGCAGTGGTGAGGGGAGGCAGCTCAGCTGAGAACTGCAGCAGGGAGCACCCACAGGTGCTGTGGGTCCTGCTGGGAGTGCTGCTGGAGACCCTGTTCCTGTGCCTGCAGCCCCTGCTGAGCACAGGAGCTGCTGCAAGACAGTGTCCTGAGAAGTATTTTAACAGAGACACACTGTGCCTCCAGTGCCAACAGCAGACAAAGTCAGTGCTCCTCTAAGAGCTCTGTTGATTAGTTTTTATTGGATATTCCCTATTCTTGTTTTCCAGTGAAACTACAAGATGTGTTGTTCCCATATAAGTCAGAAATGGGGCTGCCTATTAACTATTCAACGGCTATTACTTTCCAACTTGCCAAATGTGAAAGTAAGCAGTAGTATCATTCTCACAATTTTATGAGCATAAAAATGAATTCATTAGCAGAATCTGATTATGGCTTCATAAAACAGAAGGGTAATGATATGGTGCCTGCACCTATTACACTTGGTTAAAAATTGTATTTTCATGGCCTCCAAAAATCTAGATTGAGAGAGCAGCCTTGTTAAACTAAGTACAATCCAATGTTTAGCAGGAAGTCTTATATTACTTCACTAAGGAAACACAAACCAAACATCAACAAACAATGTAAGCAGTGACTTCAATAAAAGAAATTACTCAATTAATATGTCCTGTCCCAAGTTAAACCTTGATTGCTGTGAAAGCATCATGTCTCTAGGCTCATCCAAAGTCTTATGATTCGAGAAATAATTATTTTTATATAACGCTGAATTGTACTGTAAGCTTGGGTGATGTAATTAGAAGCTATAGCTTTTGTTCCTAGATGCAGAAATCTCAGTTTAGCTATTTGCACTGTGTTTATCACCCAGTGTCTACAAGCACCTGCAGTGGTACTTGTGGCACGCTCTTGTCTTTGGATCCTGAGAATACTCTGTGCTTTGCACCCGCTAATCTCAAGGCACAGGACAGCTTGCATTTGATTTGGCATCCATCTGTGATGTTTCTTGTTAGCTGGAGTCTGTGTTGCTAAGCAATGCAGGCTCTTCTCTATCAGGCGTAAGCTTCTGTTTCTGCAACTTCAGGGCTTTTGGAATCAAACTGGAATTTTAAAATAAACAGACACCTTGTCATTTGGTAAATAAATTTTCAAGATCATCTGTGTTTATAGTTGGAATGTGCTAAGGTAACACCTCTGCTGCCTAATCAGTTCTCTGGTGGGTAGGATTGCATTCTTGATGACTGTTTCCACATGCATTGCTTTCCTTTGTATGATGTCAGCTCTAATTAAATGTGCATCTGACTCCAAGGCTGGAGCAGTAGCAGAGCTTCAGAAGGGCTTGGAAGACCTCTCCAAAGCAAACTGGAAGAGCAGCAAGATCTGTTGATTTTACTCATCTGCACAAGAGGAGCGCAGATGTGTAAAAGAGGCAGATTTTAAGTGACAGGTTCAAGGCTATGAAAGACAGGAGAGAAGTGGGGAGTGCAGTAAGGGAGTCAGAATTAAATCTTGTGCCTCACAGCTGTGGGCTTATTGCTCTGTGGTCCAAGGCTTCAGTCTTACAAGAGAGATATTTCAAGGCTGTGGAGGGGAACCCTGAATGTCAATGACTGGCCCATGTGAAGTAATTACAATTCATAATCTTCCTCTTCAGGATCCATCCCACAAAACCTTCCTAGTGACAAAACTTAATGGATATGGTGGAACCCGTGTTACTAAGGCATGGCAGAATTGATGGTTGGAGTAGAATGGCAAATGTTTGACTCTTCCTAGGCCTTTGGCACAGCTCTAGAAGCAATTTGTTGATGTGGTGCTGTGTAGGAAACACTTGCTATGTTCAGATGGAGTCACATGGGTTGCATATAACGTGTTCCAGGCTGTGTTTTCTTGCCAAATTTCCTAAAGAAAGATGACAGAGCTATTCCTCTGTGTCCGTTGCCTTGATGCTTTTGACCTGATGGCCAACTTCAGGCATATTTAACAGGGGAATAGATGTCAGAAAAGCAGTAATACAATGAAAGTTTCTGGAAAGAGGGAAGAAATGCAAGTTAATGACCCTTTTTTGGAGAGAAAACATGTAATTAGAATAATAGAGCTGTGTTTTGACCCACCTACTCATGTGTGTGGCACATCATGGCAGCAGACAGGGCAGAGGGTGCAGCTGCCTGTTCTGAGGCACACAGGAACAAACTGAGGGGCTGAGGGAGGGAGGGGGACCTGGGAAAACAGTGGGAGAGATGGGAGCTGAAAGCAGTGAGATGGGAAGAAGTCAGAGAGAATAGGGGCAAAAATAAAGAATGGAAAATATATGGAAAAGTGAGGTGGGTTAGTCCTAGAGCACATGAAACAATTTGTGTTGGGGTCAAATAGGAAGGGCAGTAAGGTGGATTTTTGTTTGGTTTTAGTGTTCTTCTTTTCCAGTTCTCAGTTTCAGGCTAAAATGTTGCTTTTGACTGTTTTCAGGTCTTGATTTTATTCGGGCTGAAGGGTTTGTGTTTTCTCATGTGGCTGATGAAGGGATTATAAATGCCTGTGCAGGTGACCTGCTACGATACAGAAAACACATTGGAGCAGACAACATTCAGATTTTTGCTGATATTAAAAAGAAACATAGGTAAATATGAATGCAATCATGATCTTATATTTTTCTCCATTTTCTGATTTTTTTTTAATGTCAATTTTCTTCCGGGAAAGTTAATGATATAGGGAGAAGTTTATTATTTAAGCATGGTCTTGCAGTGCTATAAGGGGATACATTTAAAAATAAATTTGCAGCTGTAAGTTACATGTTGCTTTATCTGTGAAGTTTGTAGTTGTTTAACCTTCAGGTTTTCAGTATGTCAGCTATGAAAGCCTTGCATCTGGTATTGAGACTTTGTATGCATGTATAAATGTCTGTTATGTTTAAAGAAGTTTTGTTTCTGAAAGTTAGGTATCCAAGGTTATTTTTTAGTTATGAAGGCAGTTGCCATATAAAAGCATCCAAGTGATAATAGTTTGGCATTTTAAAAAGCTCTTCTCTTTCTTCTCCTTCCTGCCAATAATACTGATTCCTGCTACTTAGATCAGTGCTGTCTATGTAAAGGTTATGTTCTATGATTATCAAACAGAAGGAACTTATGACAGATAAATCCAGTTTCTTTTCTGCTTATACTTTATCTTACCTGTCACATGGTACTTTCAGCTATTTAGATGTCATTCTTTGGATTTGCTTTTTTTCTCTCCCAAGAAAAACTGCTCAAGTGCTATGTATTATACATGCTAAATAACCTAATTAAAATGTTTGTGTGTAGTATGTGAGCAATCATGAGAATAATCAAGTTTGGAAGATCTTAAATATGTAATAAGCAGGTAATAAATTTCAGAAGAGAAAGGAAACAATGCAGTGTGGTGGTCAGATTAAGCTTTTCAGGTCCTTTCAGAGCAGTTCCTTTCTAATGATTTTTTAATGTATATATACAAATGCAAATACATTGCATTTGACTTTCTGTAAATGAAATTTCATCATGTCATTTTTATTCTTAGTCTTGACAATTGATGAATTGATATTTGGGAATATACTTCCCATTTTTCAAAGAGTTGGCCTTTAAGAAAGGCAAAGAAGTTTTTGTTTCAGGCAGAAACATAAGCTCGGGAGGAAATGCTGAAGAACTTCAGCAACCAACTTCAGTTGGTTGAGTTTTTTAATGTAGAAAAGCTCATCTGCTGGAGAGAGCTGCTATGCTCCTGTTCTTTAAATGAGGAGAAACTGTTCTTGTGCCATCAGCACTCAGCAGTGCAACATGTTTGCCATAGCTGTTGTTTTCTATTTAAATACAGAAACAACAGTGTGGGGTGTTCAACCAGCAATGGCTGGAATTCTTTCCAAGTTTGGGACCACATAAACTAATAGCTGCTGTTGTGATAGGCTTCAGACAAAGTGTGTCACCCATACATCAAAGCCTGCTGTTGAACAGCTGGGATGCAGGTGTAACTGATGTTTGTAATGGCTGTGTAAGATGGTTCCTGTGGTTATATCATAGGTATTAACTATACTTTCTGTTAGTTGGACTTGTGGAGGTTGTTGATGCTGTCCTAGGCAACAGGATCTGATTTATGAATGAGGGCACATCCACAACTCCCACTTGAAGTCAGAGAGCTCTGTGTGCTCAACACTTCTGCAGTACAGGTGCTTGACATGTAAGCAGCTGTCTCAATTGACACTTGGTGGTTCACACTTAGCACTCACTCTCTGGAGCCGGGAGACCCGGAGCAATCAATTCAGAGGTCGGTTTGTAGCTCTCGCTGGGGTGGCAGTGTCACCTGCCAGTGTCAAGCTGGACACAGGTAAAGCATCCCCAGGGGGTTGTGCCAGCAGGAGGGTCGGGAAGCGGGGTGTGGGTGGCTGGGTGTGTGACAGCTGTGTGTGTGTGTCCCTGCAGCGCTCACGCCCTGACGGCCGATGTCAGCGTGGCCCAGACGGCGAGCGCTGCCCAGCTGTTCCTGGCCGATGGCGTGGTGCTGACCGGCACGGCCACCGGGCACCCCGCCGAGCCCCGGCAGCTGCACGGTGAGTGGGCACCCGGCTGGGCAGCAGGGAGGGGAATACAGGAGAGACAGGAGACTCACTATGGGCTTGGTTTGATCAGAATGAACCTGTTTGAGGTGTTACTTACATGGGCTGTGGTGTGTTTCTATACAACAGTTCGTTGTATAGAAACAAAAATGACAATTATTCCAAGCTTTTATAACACTGAATGATGCTGAGGCTGAAATGAAACACTGTTTCATTTGTAAAAAGCCCTAATACAAGAAAAACCCACTTTATAACCCTAGAAAACTAGCGATACTAAAACTAGCTATACTAAAACTAGTTTATTAAACTAACTAGCTATCCATAAATCTTCCCATTGAAGAGTTCAGTGTTTTTTATCTTTCACAATGAAAATGGAATTCCTGTAAGGAAAGGGGCATTTTGATAAGGCAACATTCCAAACATTAATACCAGGGAAAGTGCTGCTTGGAAGATTTTTGGAAAGAATACAAATTCATTGGTAGACAAGAAGGTATTAACATCAAAATAATTTTTAAATAGTGTAGACTTTTTGTCAAGGGAGACTCATTTGACCTATGAGTTCTGACCTTTGCAAAAGTGCTATGATTCTTGATATTTTTATATTGGCATGAGTTTGGGCTGTGTTCATGAAATGGTATTGCTCCCATGCTAGAATTAAAGTTCTATCATGGGGACATTTAGTTTTCATCACTAATTTTAATTTAGATCAACGGCTTGAATTTTAATGTCTCACCACATAAAATAGAATGTGTATTTTTTTAGGTTTTACTTTACCTGACATGATGTAACTTGGCATGTTTTGAAGTTCCAGTGCACTGTATTGTATTCAGCTTAAGTTAGCAGATCAGCATGAAAAACATACTTTACCTGTCAGAGATAACCTCGACCTCAACAGGTTGTATTTGTATCTTTTGTGTTGTATATTCGTATCTTTTGAAACAACATAAAACCATTCAGTGTTTTCAGGGCTTTATGTATATCATACATGCTTAAGAGCATTTAAAACAAATGTTGAACTTGTCAAAATGGTTCTTATTTCATACATATTAAACTTTTTGCTAAAAAAAAACAGATTACAAATTGATATGCCTCAGTCACCAATGTTAAAAAGAAAATGATGGCTTGGTGTGAACACTGGGCCTCTTGAATTAGCTGAGTCTTCTGTACAGTAAATTAGACATGATACATGGAACAGGTGATATTGGAAGCTATGCCTGCTTTAGAGACTGCAAAATTTTGTTAATCTAGAGATCCATCCCTGTTTGTACTTAATGTCTCCACTGTTATTAATGCAGATCAAATAATTTGTAAAAAATATCTGATATGTCTTTGGGCAAAATCCTAGGTTAAATTCTGCTTTCATGTATGCACATGCAACCTCCATTGATTTGCTGCATCAAAGAGCAAAACCTGACCTGTAGGCCCAGAGGCTTTTTTGCCTCAGGACCCCAACCAGACAGAATCGTAGCTTCTGCTTTTCTTTCATGTGAACAAACTTGTCAGTCTCTCTCTTTCTGGGTCCAAAGAACAAAATGAATCAGAGTTGGCAGCTGTAATGAAGTACACATTAATTCTGTGTTTGGATTTGTGTTGTGAAAGCAAGAGTGTGCAGATCATGGGTTTATTGTACTTAGATCACAGCATTTTGGGTGTTAGCAGGCCCTCTCATGAGAAAGATGCCTTAAAACAGTTAAGAAAAGAACTTAAAAATCAATATTCCACAGTAGGAAAAAATGACAAATTAGGCATATCTATGTCAGGAGATTCTTAAAAGGGACCAGATCTACAGTCTACAAAGTTGGTGTTGATGTGAGATTTTGCATTTCAGGAATTGATGCAGCCCCGGCAGTGCCGTATTACGGTGATACAGTTGGGCACCTTTCATCACACTGCAAAGCAGCTCTTGAAAGCAAAGCTGAGAGACAGATGAGATTTTTGTCATGTCTCAGCTTTGTTGTGCAGTAATACAGAAGTGGTTTTGCCTTTGTGTCTTTGTGTAGAATTGATTGATTTGTGATGGGCTGTGGGAAGTGCTTCCCTGTCAAGGCAGAGATCTGTGTTCAGTCAGGTTTTGTTCGCAGTTTGTGTTGCTGCCTTCTCTGGGCTGGCAGGCTCTGCTCCAGGGCTGCCTGGGCACTCCAGGGCACCAGAGGTCAATGGAGTATGAGGTCTGAAAAATCAGGCTTCATGTTGTTAAGGAGCAACAATTATAGCTGAGCATTTTGAATTCATTAATAAACCATCTTCTCATCTAAGAGGCTATAGAAGTTCCAGTTTGCTGCCTTGTGGAATGTTCTTTGGTTGGATGTGTGAACCCATCAGGTTTTTTCTTTGGCTATAACTGCTGAAATGCCTGCTTTGCATTCAGTTTGTATTTTGAGTGACCAAAGCTTTGCATAATGACTTCTCAGTTATCTCTTTGAACAAAACAAAGTGTCTCAGCTGAGTAACCTGTGGAAAACAGGTACATAATGAAATCCAACAGCTGGCTGTGCCTGTCACCTCCTTAATTACTGTTCATAAAAGGGGCCTCAAGACTGACTCACCCCCTCTCATCTTTTGATGGCCAAAATAGAGGCTGCTGCCTGTGTAAAACCCTCAGAGATAGAAAAAGTACTGATCGCTCATATCTCCTGTTAAAGCCCTAAATTTAATGACAAAGAAAAAGTCCTTTGAATTTAAAACCTAAAATGTGTTAAGAGGGGAGCATTACCATAAACATAGTGTTGTGTATGGTACAGTGATCACTGCAATGAGAAAGCTGTTAAAGAAGAGTAGTCGAGCAAGTTATTGGCACAGTGGTGCTTATTTTTACACCACTCTTTGCCATTGTTTTCAAGCTAGGAGCAGTTGGCCTTTATTTCATGAAACTTGTGCATACCATAGTTCAAATGCTTTCATTGTGCTTTGCAACCAAGCACGATTTCATTGGGTTTTATTAAAGACCTGTGTGCAGCTGTGCTGCCACAAGAAAGAGCACAGTGCCCTCTAGTTACAGTCCACTGGAACAGAGAAATCTCTGTAAACTTCAGCATCTTGTTACTGTAACATCACAAAATTGTCTCCTTTTTCTCACTGTGTCCAAAAAAAAAAGTCTGAAAAAGAATGCCAGAGAAAAGGAGAGATTTGAAGCAGAGCTCTGTGTTTACAGATATTTTGACAGTGACTGAACATTGCCACACAAAAACACTGTTGTTGCTTTATTTTCTTTTACAGGTTAGAATTTGTATTAGCACAGTCAATAGACAAATCACCTTCTCCTAATCAACTTTATGTGCTTGGAAAGGACTTAAAAGTAGCATCTGTAGCATACTTAATGAGGTAACACATCTCACTGCACACTGAGCACTCCCTCTGCCATTCTTCACATTGTCATTCTGAATAAACCTCCAGCCCAGGAGATGTGTGTGCACTCCATGTGTCACGTGTAGCTCCCAGCAGCACTTGATACCTTCCCATTTTGGAAGGCTTTGGGTTGTTCTGGAGTTTCAGATCAGTCTCAGGTTTCACTGGGTTTTTCCCTTTGCCCAGCAGGGCTGAGCTGTTCTCTCAGACCCATATGAACATGCTCTGTTTAATTATTTGGCTCTTTGTTTTTCCTGCTGATGTGAAATAATTATGAAACCACTCCCTGCTAACGTGCTTTACACACTTGTAAGAACAAATATTGACTTGGAGCCTGGTTCCTCTGGGGATCCTGTCAAATACTGTCACAAACCTGGGGTCAGATGCACCTTAATTGTGCACTGGTATTGATGTAAAGCAGATAGGATATTCCTAAGAGCATATAGATATTATATAAATAAATTTCTGTGGGTTTTAGAACAGGATATCTGTAATAATGCTATAAGTAACTAGAAATTAATTATTTTGTTGCTGTAAGCAGAATGACAAAGAATATCAAATATGCATAGAAATAACTTAAGTTTTAATCATATATGCATGATCCATCTGATTTGTTGTGCATTTCAGGAAGGGCTGTGTTGAATGGTTTTATTTTTGTGTTAAAGTCTTTTTAAGAAGGAGCTATTGTTCCTAGATGGAAAAATGGTAGAGCATGTGACCTAAAAAGAGATTCAAGAGCATTTTAATTGATCCCCTTTCTTCAGTGAAGTAGGAAGGTGATAAATAATTAGTCTTCCCTGAAGCATAATTAATAAGTTAGGCTTCTGATGAAACTTCATTTAAACAGTGTTTTGAAGCAGACTTTTATTTGTTGCATGTGTGCTTTCCCTAGTTACCTCAAGCTATAACTATCTTACCATCATCTTACCACTAATTAAACCAATTTCTATGTTTTTAAAGGGCAGAAATAATGGCTCACAACATTCCTCTGAGGGATGAAGCATCCAGTCCTATGAGTCACTCTTTGGATGGTCAGTTTGACATAAAATGATGAGAAGGATGCTTAAGTAATTCTTGAACTGGGCTTTTTTTTTCCTCCTCCCAAAGCTAGTACTGTATTTTGAGCCTTGTTTTTGTCTGTTTCTCCTCTTGAAACCAGGTAAAAGGTCAGATGATTAAGTAACACTCTATATAGGAAAAATATGAGGCTTTTTTTATTCCATTGTCATTCCTCATACTGATAAAAGACCACTTCTCTTTGTGGCTTTTGCTTCCTGGAAAAACTAGCTGAGCTGTCAGTGGTGCTTGTATGCTCCCTGCTCTCTTTCATACAAGCAAATACAGGAAGCATTCCAGACAACAGAATGTAAAAAGTAAGATTTTGGTTTTTTCAGTTTAGAGCTAAAGATGTTTTTTCTAGAGAACCTGTTTCATTTTGCAGTAGAAGTACTAAATACCACAATCACAAATTTCTTGATACCTTTATTTTTCTGTTGAAAAACTAGGCAAATTAGAGTCTTTATGGAGAGAGTTTCAAAGACAGGACTTAACCCTGATTTTGGTTTTCTTCTCTTCAGAGGTTAAGCAGGCTGTGAAGATTCCTGTGCTGGTTGGGTCTGGAGTGACTCTGGAGAATGTGAGGAATTACTTGGATGCAGATGCTCTAATAATTGGTTCGTATTTCAAGAAAGAAGGATATTGGGCAAATGCTGTTGATCCTGACCGAGTCAAGAAATTCATGGAACACATAAGTAAACTGAGGGAATGAGTTTGTCAGCAAACACTGTTTGTTTGTGTGTGTTTGTAGAAATGCAGTGTGGTACATCCTACAGAATAAAGCACAAATGCATGGCTGAATGGCAAATAATACCAAATAAAAATGCACATCATTGCTACAACTAGCTGGGAAACTTGGTGACATACTTCACAATAACCTGGTGCTCTGATATTTGCTTCTAGGCAGCATATTTCTGTGGTGCTCAAAGCTACCATCAATTCAAAGCCAACTCTGAAATCTTGTGTGAGATACTCTCTCCTATAAGATAAACGCTTACGGAGTTTAAGAATTTTTAGAAAATGTTCATCATAGGTGAGCTGAGTTCTGTTTTGCCTTTAAGTACAATAGGATGCCCTAAGTTTACAGCTAAAAGCATTGTAAATTGCACAAGTTAATTAGCCTTTCAGTTTCCCCATCTGTAAAATGATGATAATAGCACCTACGTCACACAGGGGCCATAAGACATAATGAATGAAAGAATGTACAGCACTTTCATCTCTCCAAATGAAGGGCTCTTTTAAAGTTCAAGATCGTTATTTTTTCATTAGAATTGTGCATTTATACAATTGCTACATTTTTGTAATACCACATAAAAATTTCTGAATAATTGGGGTATTGATTTACTTACAATACTTATTAGAGTATAAATGTAAATATTTAATTACTTTTTAAGTAGATTTGGAATGTATTCAAAATGCTTTTGCAAAACCTGAAAATTTTAATAAAGGTTTGTTATTTTTCAGCAAGCACCTGCAGCTTTGTACCTCTCTAGACTAGTAATAGTGATGTAAAATCTTTCTTGGACTACACACTACACAAGATATAATTACAATAGAAACCTTTCTACCAAAGCCACAGGTAAACAGAGATTTTTATTTTTCATGCAAAATGTAGAGGAAAAATATTATAGTCTCACTGTGTATGTTGTAAGAGATTCCCCTCAAATTTGGTCCTTTAGCTCTAAGGAATCTTAGAAGAACTCAAGGAGGAATATGTGTTATGGCTGCACAAAATGTGGGCATTTGTTTTCATTCCTTGGGGCTGGGAGTTTAGTTTGTCCTCTGGGATCTCTCCTTGACATGTGCACATCAGGCTTGGTGCTGATGCCAATGGAAGTTAAATTGTGGATTTCAAAGCAAGTATACAAACATGGGGTTTGTGGCAGCTGGCAGAGCACCCATGCTTCTCTCAACAGGATGCATCCTCCTTCCAAAGACAAAAAGATTTTCAAGATACTTAGTTTTGCTAACATAATGGTGATTCCAGAACATCACAATATAAGATTGTCTTCTCAGGTTTCTTTCTTCTGGACTGGTCTGTTTCCCACATGACTCCCATCAAAGGCAATGAAATCTCTTTGCTGTGTTGACCTGCTGGAAAAGAGGTTCTTTAGGCCCTGTGGTAACAATGGCTTTTCTCCCTTTTTCTCCTAAATGCGCTGACACAGCTTCAGTGCATAGCAATCCCTTCAGGTGCCTGGTTGTTGTGGCTGGCACTGCTTTGTCAGAGTTCACATTTACACAGGCACTTTAAATCTGTGTGGTGCTGCTTCCCTGAGACCCAACAGTTGTGTCCCAGCCCCATTCCTATCCCAGCAGGAGCCCTCCTGAGGCCTTTCAGGGCTCAGGAGACTCATTCTAGCTGGAACCTAACCCAGTTGTACCAGCCACACTCAGGGGGTGGGGAAGGGAGAACTGAGGTCATCTTCCTCAGTCCTTGCATCTGCAGCTCTCCAGGCTGTTGGTAGAGGCAGTGCAGAATTATTTAAGGATCATGAAGATGTTTTTTGAATTTTTATTCCACACAGCCACAGCATCTTTGCCAGGTAAAGCAAAGATCTGGTCTACTCTTACAGTTCTTAGCCTGAGTAATGAATGTTATTTTATGTCCTCTGTATTGTGAAAAACACCAAATTAAATTAAAATAAATTCACTTAGATCCTAGTGATATCAGTCTGCTTAAATCAGTACATATGTTTGATCTTTGTGCATTTAGGACTGTTTTGTGTATGTTTCCATACAGCATTGCACAGAAGATGCAGTGAAGGTTGTCCTAACAGGCACTAATAAAATTGTTACCAGCTTTGGAAGTTATTTTCAGTAAACCTGTGAGCTTGAAAGACTGATGTGCAAGCAGTGAGCACTGGTGCTCTAGTGCCACAAGAGTAAAAATCTTTAGTCAGCTGAAAACTACAACAGATATTACTGGTAAGGATTGTGCAGTGTTAATAGCTGTTTTCAAAGAAACCGGTGCCTCTTGTCAGAAGTCACATTCACCACTGTGAGTATAAGAATTTTGTGTTTGCCAATGTGTTTCTTGAATTGGTTTCTACTTACTCACATCTTAAAAACTCAGAAGTGCCTGAAAGTCAAATGGGTTTTCATCTGAATAAAAGGAGGGGGTAAGTGAGAACTTCCTCAGTGCTGTATACAAGATCTAAAGGCAGTAATGTTACACCCAGTAGTTGTTTAAGACAGAAGCCTCAATGAGTTGATGTAATACTCATAATAATGCAGTGAATACTGTAGACAGCACTTTCACTGCCAGGATTTCATGTAGCACACCACTGTGTAAGGAACACCTGCACTTGTGGAAGGAACAGGTCATGATTTGGGTCTGTATTGTTATATATGAAAGGTAAGTGCAGAATTTAAGGAACAGAAGTAAAGGAAAGCTGATTTTCAAGCCTGAAAATGTGACTGATCACTGGCTCTATATCATTCTTTGTGCCAAAAGTATTTGTCTAGCAGCATTAAGCATCTGCTTGCCTGTTTCACACAGATGCTGTAAGTAGAATTTGACCTTTTGTTCAGCAAGTGTTTGAATATTTAACGTGAAAATATTAAGTTATCAGAAAGGCTGACTCTTTTGGGAAGACTGTTCAATTTTTATACAGCCTAAGTTTTTAAAGTACTTTGGAGCATGAACAACTTCAGAGCAGAACAAAGCAGCCAGTGCTAATGTGTAGAAACTCCAGAAGTAAATAACAGCTGTTCAAGAAGACTTCTATTAAATATGTATTAATTAACTTGAAGTGCATCACTTAAATATGTGAAGAGATTATCTTGTGTTAATTTACATTAAAACACACAGCACTTGTTAGCCTCATTACACCACCCTAAGTATATCCTAAGCTATCACCTCATCTTACACTGAGCGTTTTGTTGGGTGTTGATTGCTTTCGATTTGCCCTTTTAAAATGTCAGATAGTGGCCTCCATTTCTTGTTGGATCTCTTCTTTCTCTCAGGTTTTGCTCTTGCATAGTTACTGTTCTTACTTGTGTCTGTTCTGTGCTGAGCAGAAAGAAAAATAACAATAGGTTGTGAAAATATAATAGTAATTGCCCACCCGGAATTCACAGGTGGGTCTTGCTGTTAACCTATGAACCAGCAGAGAATTTAAGTGTCCATTTGTGTAGGAAAGGTATTTTATGTGAAGATTCAGTATCACCTTTGGACCAGGAAAGATACATAGTGAAATGGAGTCTCTTTAGTGAAATTACAGGTAAATAAAACGCAGTGCTAATAACAGTGCTCTAAATCAATGTATCAATGGTCATAAACTCTCATTCCATCCATAAAACAAGTATTTTTAGGTGGACTTAAGTAAAAACGCATCTTTCTTTCTATTTTGGTGCTGAAAATATATAAACTTATAAGATCTATTTGGTGTCATTTCAGCAGCTGATGCAGCTCCTGGGTTGTTCTTTTGTCCATTATTTTGACTCCACAGACTCCCTGATTACAAGTTGGACTCCAGTTCTTGCTTCCCACACCTATCCCAGCACACTCCTCACTAGGGGGAGACTGAGGAATGTGAGAACTCGCAGACAGCCCCTGGCAGAGCTGGAAGGGCAAATGAAACCAAAATATTTGGCTTTAGCAGAACGTTGAAGTCCTGGAGAAGCTGCTACATTGCATGGCTCTCCTGGGAAAAGTGAGTGGGGCTGTTTGCTCTACTTTGAGGTTGTTTGCAGCCTCCTCAGTTAATACTGTGTGAATTTGCACCTAGGTTGTGTTTCCAAGACTGTCTTTGCTGTATTTGTGCTTAGGTGACATGTTTTCTTAAGTGAAAGCTGACTTGCAAGGTAATTATGGCAATATGAGAAGGGCTGCCCTTAGAGAAATCCAGGCTTGGAATTCACAGCCCTTTGGTTCAAGACCAGATTTAGATGCATGTATCTTTTTAAAAAAAACCTTTAAAGGTGACTTAAATTAAACCTTCACTTACTTTGCCCTGACATCCAGGCAGTGTTTGCTGTGCTGAGGAAGTTGAGTTTAGGAATAGAGCTGACTGTGTTTTTTTTTCTTGTGCATTTACAGTGCTTATCTCTGTGACCTAAAGGATGTATTTTTCAGAAAGGGTGGAGAACTGGGCTGAGATACTGTTTTTGTGGGCTGAAATACCATGGTGTGTAGTAGAATTGACCCCCCTTGCAGTGGAGATGTTTTTCCTAATATCCAACCTAAACCACCCTGGTGCAGCCAAACTACAAGGCCAGGTGGTCTCTACTGGAATCTTGAGAGCAGTAGATGCTTTTTCACCCTGATCTTTAAAAGCACAGAAAATTAAAGGTAGGAAAAAGTCTTTCAGCAATGCAAACATGAAAGCCTTTCACATGAGGTAGAAGGGCTGCAATTCACAACATAATCTGTTTCTTTGCTTACAGTTGGAAGCTTTAGAAGTAGTAGAGCTACGGAGAGCCTGAGATGTTTCTTGTTAAACACTTAAGGATAGGAAAAGATGTGTAAGGGTAATTATCTTGATTAAAAAATTTGATCATCTTAAATAGGTATTTTTCAAGGTGCTAAAAATGGATTTTGCTGATTTGGGCTGAAACTACTACTCTCCATCTATGTTTAACTCCTCTCTTTCCTGTCACTCAAATTTTCCTTGTTTCATTAAGGAAATTCAGTGTCAGCCAGCAAATGTTAGTGTTTCATAATTTCTTTTTTAAAAGGATGTCACTCCTTTAAAACTTAGTGATGAATGAATGAGGTACATTCATAAATGGGACAGAGATGCTGTTTGGTGCATGGATTACTGGGTTGCTGGGTGTTTTGTATATTAAAATGCAGTTTCTCCCTCTGTCCTTCCACCTGTGCAAAGGGAGATGAAATATTCAGTGTAGGGAGTAGGAGCTGCTGAATTGATGGGTATTTAGGACCTTTTTATTACTCAGTGAACAACATTAGGTGTAAAAATGTAAGTTAAGTGTAACAGAAAAATTATATATCGAGATTTGGCAAATCTGATATGAAACCAAGTGTTCAGGATAGTAGCTGTACTCAGAATTGTTTGACTTTGTGCCTGGTCACTGTGTTAGATGTGCTATGACATATTGCTTCAGAAAGGTCACAAAACAGAGAACATGGAAATCGTGTTCCATACAAGTGTAGGAGGAATCCCAAATTCAGCAGTAAACAGAAACAAAAAGGAAGGCAGCACAATAAAGGCAAGAAAAGATGCTTAAGTTTCCTGCAGTTCCTGCCTCATTGTTTATTCCAGCTTCCTGTTTTTTCAGTCTGCTTCTCAAGCCTTTCTTGTGCATATACACAGATTATAGTATGCACAAGAATAAGCTGAAGGCAGAAACTGACTTAATGAAGACATTCTTGTGAGAGAGAAAAGATTTTGTTGTCCACAGATGCGCAAAGAAAAAGAGAAAAGCAGCTGCCCTTAGAAATGGAGTGAAAGTAGAGCTGAGTGCCACGTCATGATGCTTTACTCAAAATCTGGTGTGTTGGAAGTCTTTGAGAGCTTCTGTACTGTTGTGCAGGGATGTAACCAGGAGGTGAAACAAGAAGCCTCTCTAAGTCTCATGCCTTAGATACTGTCCTGAGCAGTGCTGACTCTTTGCCAATTTTTAGATGGCAAATAAGGATAAAAGGAAATGGATTTCATAACTCTGGTATGGATGACACTCTTACTAATCAGTTTTGTGTCAAAAGCTTCTCTTTCCTTAAGACCAAGCTATTGAGATAATCGTGTACTGTCATCTTCCTCTTCAGAGGAGGATTCTGAAGGGCAGAGGTCCTCAACTCACTAATCCCCATCTCTGTGGGAAGTTACTTTGTCTTTTCTGAAACCTTTGGGGGCAGGGACAGTATAAATGTGGTGGAAAAAAACTGTGTGGCAAGCGAGTGAGGAGGTGAGGTGAAGTGGACCTACGGTACAGCAATTAGGTGAAGGCTTTTGGTCACTTGGCCTCCAGAGTTAAGGAACTAGGGATGTTGGTTAGCAACAAATATTAAATTTAAGGAATATGTGCACTGACTGTGAGCACTGACATCTGGGTGAATTGGGCTGGTTTATTCTACTCCTTGTGTTATTTATTTATCAGCTGAAGCATTTGTGAGAGCAAATGCAGCTGGTGGCATTTGGGCTGTGGAAATTATCACTTGTAATATTCTTCCAACAGTAATTTGAGAGTTTAAAGAATTTTATAATTTTCAGTCATGCACTGAAAACCTTCAGGTTTTAGGAATTTTTTTTTGCACTACCTTTATCAAATAGCCAAAAATTCTGTAGAATTCCTCTGACTCAATAACCATGTCTGCAGCAGCATACCTGGTGAAAAATAGATCAGTGGTCCAGTCTGCTTTGACAACTCCTATGTAACCAAATATAGGAGAAAGAGAAGAGAAAATTTGTAGGGCTGGTAGTGGCTTGTATTTTTCAATAATTTATCAAGATTCGAGAGCACAGATTTCCTTTGGGAAATATTAGTTCTAAGGTTTACAAAGTGCCTCAGTTGTAAATACCCATAAAAATGACAATTTGGTAGGTCATATTTATTCTTAAGCGGGTCAAAGGACATTAGCGTATTCCTACTGTATAAATCTGTCAAGTACAGAATTTCTTTATGCTCCCAAATCACAAAAGCACCTCTTACAGTCAAGGAGAAAGCATCACATTATTGCCAATCAAGGACAACAAGCAAGAATATTGATCTCTACCCAATAACTTTTGCCCTGCTCACTAAGTTTTTATTACTGAAACTGGACACATCAAGGAATTGGATTTAATATATACATACAGTGCTGATTTATTACAGGAAGAGAAATATGGTCTGGCCTTATTTCTGGCTCAATATTTTAAC
The DNA here is from genome assembly GCA_013396995.1 of Dicaeum eximium. Taxonomy (NCBI): domain Eukaryota; kingdom Metazoa; phylum Chordata; class Aves; order Passeriformes; family Dicaeidae; genus Dicaeum; species Dicaeum eximium. The sequence goes on along the minus strand of VWZP01000395.1, from coordinate 95,170 downwards.
ACTTACTTTATTCCTTGCATGGAAGCTTTTTCTACAGACAAAGTGTAAAATTTCCAGCTAACCCTGGGTGTGCACAAATCTTCGGCTCGCAGAGGTACATTGACTTATGGGTGTACAAGCATCCTGCCTTTGGTGGCCTTACAGTCATGAGTCTTGATTTTAGGAGTTTATGTATGTGAAAGTCAGAGAGGCATAACTGAAGATAAGCCTGGGGAGGGAGGAGGGGAGATTGAAGGGCATGTGGGCATGAAAGGTCTGCATGCTGCTTGCTGAGCCTGAAGATGTGTTGGCTGTCTGCTCATCTGTGGAGCTCTGCATGTAAAACCCTTTGTATAGGGGCTGTCTAGCAGTCACAGGTATTGGGATGAAGCAGAGGGCCAGCATCATGCATCTTGGTCTCCTGCTGGAGAAACTTCATATATTTTGGTCATTTTTGGTTGATCACTGCAGAGGATTTGGCCTGCTCCACAAACACAGCATTTTGAACTCTGTCTACAGTGACAACTATGGCTTAAGGCAGAGGTAGGATCAATCAGCTGCTCTTTAGAAGGGAAGTGCATCTACAAAACTGAAGGGAGAGTTCTTCACCACAGAATTACAGAGCAGTGGACATCGGAAGGAGCATCTAGTCTGACCCACCAGCTCAAAGCACAGTCATGAGAACAGGTTGCTCAGGATCTTCTCAGGTTTTGAATGCAAGGATGGTGTTTCCATGGCCTCTCTGGGTAACCTGTTCCAGTATTTCAGTAATCAAGGGTAAGCTACTGAGTTAAAAATACAGGCCATGTGAGACAGCAGGACCAGGTATCTGCTTGTTCTGCATCCTAGAGAGCAGCCAACTCCCTGTGTAATTATAAGCCCTGCTGGCTTTTTACCTGTCTAGACAAAAGATAGGAGTTTTCATTGCTCTTTGGCCTTTCAAGAGCTGGTCATCCTTTTCATGGAATAAATGCATGCAGAAGTAGCTGATGGATTTGCTGCTCATGCTCATAATGTTGTGGAGAGCTGGAGAGGCCATAGCCCACTCTCCATCATTTCCTGACAGAGCAGGCAGAGGGACATATGCTGAATTTCTCCAGACGTGTCCTTCCCACGCCAGACATTTTGTTAACAGGTTATGTGCAAGGATTAAGCATTTGTCAGGATTTCCAGATGTCAAGTAATCCCAGCCTTTTCTCAGCACATGAGCAAATCCTACCATGCCTGCAGAGCAAACCTGACACTCCCTGGAATGTGGTGTGCACACTCACCCTGCAGCTGGGGTGGGGGGGGTCCTGTGCGTGTGCCCTCCTGTGCAGTTCCACAAGCACAACAAACTGGATGTGACCCAAACATTTTGGATTAACTCTGCGTGTTCAGACCATCTGTGCAGCACACGTACCACTGGGCTGGTGGTGTTTTGAGGGTTGGACACTGCTTCTACCACACAGCTCCTAGGGATGCATTTCAGTGTAAGAAGAGTTTAGAACAGGATTGTGGCACAATCAGAAATCATGCTTTTTACTGGGAACCTCTAGGAAGAATTCTGCCACAGGAAGAAGCTCATTTTTTTAGGTTCTTCAGCCTCCTGACTTGTTAAAGGTAATTGTGTAGTCGGCCTTACCCTGCCTTCAGGGTGCTTTGCTATGGCACAGATTTCAGAAGGATCTGAGAAGGTAGTAGCTTTTGATTTTGCATCTGTTTATCTTAACTAGAACATAATTTCTTCACCAATGGGAATTGAAACCAGAAAGGAAACCAAACAATGTGCAGTTGAGATGAAAATACAACCCAGGGTATGCATTGTCTACTTCAAGTGTCAGGTGGAAATGCTGAGTTCTGCCAGCTGCCTTTAAAATCACCTCTCAGAATCAAGCCTAGAATGAGAAAGTGACAATGACTTCCATGTCACCTTTTCAGGTAAATACAGAAAGCTGTAGTTGCCAGAGCAGTGATGAATCATGATTTCCTTCCATCCTAAGAGCCTTGGGCTTTTTCCTCCTTCAAACATTTAACTTACTTGCAGGGCTGACAGAAAAGCAGTAGATTTTTTTCCAAATATCCATTTGCCTTTCCATTTATCTACTTTGATCTAAAATATAGAACCTGATAGATGCCCTAGGTAAATCAAACATTTTCCGTCTGCCAAAACGGTTTTGCAAATGCTTATTTCATGCCATTACCATTTTTCTGTTTCTAGCAGTAAATCAAAAAGTATCAGCCATTCATCCACTTTAAAAGTAATGCCTTTCCTTAGCATAATTACACATACCCAGTGGAGATCTGTGTGCACAGTAAATCTATTCCTTTAAAAGGTTTCGCCTTAAGTACCACAGTGACATAAATTGGTGAAGCGCAAATTTATTTATTTAAAAGGTTTATTCTTTTAACTGATCGAGTAACTGTTACACATCCATTGTTTGGTTTGAGTGGGGAGGGCTTTTATTAATGTATCAGATGTAATTTTGCAGCAGATGTTTATGTAGAAAGGTCTCACTCCTTACAGGACTTGTAGCAATTGATATGCATGTGTAATTTATTCTCATTACAGGTTTATTCTTAACTGGTGTTCAGGGGGTCTTCACTGTATCTCTAGTAGATCCTTGAGAATTAAATAGTTTAACGAATGTAATGAGCAAGCCTGGAAGAAGTACACGTAAAGCAGAATATGGATTTGGGTATTACCTCTCCAACTTTGCAAATAATGTAAGTACTGTATTAAAAGGGAGTGAGAAATTGCAAAAAAAAAAAGCCTTCGAGTAATAAATGCCCCGGATGGTATTTTGGCAAAGCAAAGATTAAAAAAATGGATCTTTTCATCATTCTCATGTAAACTTGCTCATCTTTGTAAGTCATGCTTGTAGCTCTCAGGGGTGTCAAACCTAAAGCAGACAAGCCCAGCTGGTGGAAGCCAGGGAGTGAAATGATGAATTTTTTAGCAGATCTGAGTTTATTTTTAGGCTTTATAGAATTATGTTTCATTTCCCTGTGAGTGAAATTGTAGGAAGTAGCTTAGAAGAAAAACAAATTAAGAAACTTCACCAGAACAGCATTAATAGCAAAACACTGGACCCTAACTACAGTTGAGCACAACATATCCTGATTGCATTTGAAATTGTGGCTACAGTTTAGTCCTGCAAATATTTACATGTTCAGTTTAATGCATATGAGAATTCTTGAAACAAGCAGTAAGTCTGAAGAGACAGCAGACTGCAGTCTAGGTTATGGCAATGGGAACTGAACAAAATTTCTAGTGTGAATATATTTTCTGTGGATATATTTTCCATGGTACTGAATGTGGGAGTAAAATTCCAGGTGTCTGGATTTTGTTATGTTTTAGGTTATGCAGTAAAAGAAGTGTAGAAACATTTTGGGGGAAAGTTCATAGGAAGGTTTTGGGTCTGGAATCTTGCTTGGTTAGTGAAGATAATTTAATTAACACAATCAATATATTCAACCCTATGATTTCACACTATCCATTTTTGCTGGCATTACAGAACTGTCAACTCTTTCCTACAGTTAACAAAGGAAAATTGCATTAGTATCCAAAGCAAAATGCCATGGACCTGGGATGAGGAGATGCAGATGATAGTTACAGATCTAGCAAGGGCTGTTTTTTGCAGGAAGTTTATTACATGCAGCTACACATCCCATCTCCATTAAGGTCACTCTTTTGAGATTTTGTTTTAAGTGAGTTTGGCTTTTTGAGGTCATTTCTAGTACATGGAGTAGATCAAATGTTGTCAACCCATCTTTTTTCTCAGAATTGATGGTGGTGCTGCCAGAGGTTTTGCCTGTGATAGAAAGTAGATTAGTAAGGGACAGAGATGCCTCTTTGAATCCCATGTCCTAGAATGTGCTCCTGGGGACTGCAGCCTTCCCCTCTGAAACAGCCTCCCCTCTGTTCTGCAGTTGGGAACCAAAGGAGCCACCTTAAAGGGTGAGAGAGTACCTCAGCTTCCAAACTGGCTCAATCTTTGTCTTCCCATGCTGTTTGCATCGATGCTAATCAATGTTAATTATGGTAGTGGGGCTTGTGATGTACTCATTATAAAAGCCATCCTATTTTTCTGTGCTTGTACAGTCTGTCACACAATAGAGCCCTGATTGGGGTTCCCTAGATGCTACAAATAGCAATACAATTTGTTATAATAATGAATATGTGGTTCATGGTGTAAGACTACCAAACTCAGTTCATGGAGCTTGGAAGCATCCCTTGATAATTGTGTTTGCTGTTACCACTGACTGTGGCATTCTGGATATGTCTTCACAGTTGGGGTCTCAGCAGTAAACCAGTTAAGTTTTTGTTTGTGTTTTAATAGGTGCTTTTTTTAAAATTTGCATTTGAGTCTGTGGGTTTTTGATGTAAATATATGCTTGAAGTTAGCTGTGCTTAATAACTCTTCTGATTCAGCATCCTCACTGTGCTGGGCCCATAGTCTCACCACCTCCCTGCTGCACTTGGAGCTGGTGGGTGCTGAAAGATGGGGTGCCAGGGTGTTTCTTTGCTGGGCTGAAGGTGCAGGAGTAGGAAGGTGCTTTGTGCCAGGTGCTGAGCAGCTGCTGGGTGTAGTTTGTAACAAGGGTGCCCAGGTCCGGCAGGGGCTGGAAGCCCAGAGCTGGGAGGTGATGCTTTCCTTCCTCCCAGAGCTGCAGCCTCCTCCTCTGTTACTAAGAGCTGACACCTCATAGGTGCAGTCTCCTGCAATGAATTTGGTTCAGTCCCACTGTTATCCTCACTGAAAATTTCAGCACCATTGTTTATATTAATTAATTTGTGTAATAACTACAATTCATCTCCTCACTCTGCACTACGTTTGTGAGTTTTGGTGACTTATATAGACTCCTTTTTCTTTCTTTTTTTTTTTTTTCAGATAAAGTTTTCCAGTGTTATTGCTTGTTACCTGGTTTGTTATGGATGTTGGTTCCAGTCCCATTTTTTAAATTCCCACCAGACTGCATGCTTGACTTTTAGTTACTTATGTGCAGTTTAGGTATGTGATTATACCTGCCTGACTCTAATTTTCTGCTAGAGTGCTGACCAAGCCTGTGTACAAAAATGTTTTAAATTGTTTAGATGTTACATTGCCTCTCTTGAGTGTGTATGTTGTTTTAAGAGGAATTCAAGTCAGTGGAGAGCTGCTTCTGTGTTTGTAATTAATTTTAAATATTTATTATAACAGCTAGATTTTTCCCTGTTAATGGTGCTTGACTGAAATTTCATGATCTACAGCACACCCTAGTGATATTTGGAAATCATGAAGTTACACCCAGTCAATTTTATTTCTTTTGAGGTGAAGTAAGCAAAAATCAGGAAAGTAAATGCCTAAGTGCCTTTGTATCCAAGATAGGAAGTGGGTTTATAAAGTGAAAAAACAGCCTTAGAAACTGAGACTACAGGCTAGTCCTCTGTGAAAAGAACATCTGTATAATGAGTTCATCTGGCTTGCAATCTATAATGTTTGACATGTTTAACAACATGGGGAAAAGCAGCCCAAGGTTATGTGAGAAGAGTGAGAAATATCTATTGGGTTCCCATTTAGACTGGAGAGAGAAATGCGATATAAATAAAAACATTGTGGAGGAAACCTGCAGGCAGATTTCACAGGTCAGAAGCACAAATGATCATTTGCTCTCTTATAGCCAGAGCATTCAAAATTATGCTATGTATTCAATTCCTCCTTTTGCAGGATGTTAAGTCACTTGGTTTTTCAGGTAGTGGTTACCTATATTTAGTTTTGAGTGGCCATCAGGCTCCATATGATCCTGCGGAGTTGTGTGCACCTTCCTAACTTTTTAGGCTATCATCCACTCAGTTTTTCCTGGATTTCCATATTTCAGTCATTTATTTTCTTCTGATTTGTCTAAACACAGAGACTGGCAAGGGTTCTGAATTGGCTGCTGTTGACGCCATGATGGGGTGAGAGGAGAAAGCAGGTTTGAGAAGGAATCTGACAAAGGAATGTAATTAAGTAGTCAAGAAGGAAGGCAAATATTTATCAGAGGTGAAATCAAATAGGTGACATGTGGATGACACTGAAAGAAAGTGAAAGCAATATGAGCTCCAGCTTGGCTCAGCTGGAGGATCTGATCCCATACCTCTGTTTCATGGATAGAGCATTCCTTGTCTGTGCCAGGCAAAGCTGAATATGGGGTCCTGCTTTCTGGTTCTCTCACGCATGAGAAATCTGTTATACTTCAGGGAGAGACAGGTTTCCTCTCAGACCTCTGCATTTCACTCTTGTCAGGTAATCCAAACAATAATGGAAATGAGTATTTTGTTTTATGTAAATAAAAACAAAAAGTTTGCAATAATTTATGGTATTTATTTAAATGACATGCAAATTACTTTGTGAAACTTAGGGGGAAAGCAGCACAACTGAAACAGCACAATTGTTTCCGAGAACATTCATTTCAAATCCACATACAATATTTCATTCATGCTTAATTATTTCCCCAATGCTAGTCTAAGCATTACTAGTTTCCTTTGTCTTTTTGCTTTTGCATGCAGCGTGATTAGCAAAACTGCTTGTGCTCTACCAACTCCTGCACATATGGGGTTTAGCCTCATTGTTCAAGAGGTGGAGCAACAAGCAATATGAACACTCATGCTGCCAAATTTGGCACACACGAGCCCTCCAAAGTACACAGATACCACCGGTTTCATTTAAATCCCTGTCTGTATTTTGCATTGCTACCATAATGGTAACTCCATTGTCTGGGTGTATTATTTGAAGCAGCTTTTCTGCCATTGTTTGTGCACTGTAATCCTGGAGGTTTCTGTAGTCGTCGTGAGCAGCTTACGTGAAAGAAATCACTTAGCTCACAGTGAACCTGCTGGCAAAGGAATGGGCCATGACTAAAGCATCCAATCTGTGATCTTTCTGAAGAAAATATCTTCAGTACATTGCATAATTTCTTGCTTTCATGAGACTCTGTTCTCAGATTTGGACTAAGTATTTCCTTTTGTCACCTCTGAGGCATTATGGGAATATCAGCTGAAAAAAAAAAGAGTAATGATGCTGGCTCTGGATGTGTACCCCAACAACATTTTGTACACATCTCAAATACTAGCAAAGAGACACAACTACTGTTTGTCAAAAATTTAGGACAGTTGTTTATTCTAATGCAGCAAAGTCTTGGCCTTTTATTCCTCCATGGTATTGACTGAATTGGCACATCCTGCTGTGAGTCTTTCCAACAGACTTTGAAAACTTAATGCTTGTCTGCTTAGGGAAGAATAAAGAATTTCCTGGAACCTATTGCCGAGAAAGGGCTGCTCAGTTCTTTCCCTGTCTAGCATTCAGTCACCTGCCTGGGCAGTGCCCTCTCCTCCAGTGGCACTTGCCTCCTGTGATTGTGTATAACACGCTGCTGTCTGTAAAGCCATTCAGCATTAGTGTTCTTTACAAATTATGCCCACTACTGGTTTTGCATGCACATCATTTTACTCCTGACACAGTCATTTGTGACATTTTTAAAGCAGTGGCTCCCAAGATGAGGGCTGTAGAGAGCCAGCAAAAGCTCCCTTTGTAGTTTGCAAAGTTTCCAGTTCATTTTGTTTCCAAAGTCTAGCTCACGTTAGAGGACAATATAAATGTTATATAAACACTGCCCTACTCTTCATTCAGGTTAGTTCTTCAGAGAACCCTGTTGCAGCCACATAGGCAATATGTGATCCCAAAGAGTGACACCTTTGTGCTTGCATGTGACACTGATGGGTGACCCAGGAGACAGTATTAAAATCTGTTAAACTGTGCAAGTCTGAAAATCCCATTTTAACTTATTTGAGTATTTTCAGTGACTTCTGGAAGCTTCAGATCTGGTCCATCATTGTAGAGAGTGATTCAAATTCACCTTTTCATCTTTTTGCCTCCAACGTACCACGATAAAAGAATATCAGGTATTTCACTCTACTACCCAGCTGGAATTTTTTAGCTCCTCTCTGGGAAACTTTCTAGCTCTTCTCTGGTATTTTTTGTAGCAATTTTTAACTAGGTTTTTATTTCCACGTCAGTGTTCGTCCATGCTACAACCTATAAACATGTAAGCTAATTTCAGGACACTGACTTTTACATTCAGATTGCTGTAGCTTTTCTCTGAAAAGGTCACAAAATGACTATACCAGTAAACACAATTAGTGAATTAGGTTGCTGAGGAAGTAAAAAAAGAGCATAAATGACTACTGTAAAAGAGGCTAAAAGAGCAGCAGATAGGTTATTCCATTTGCATGCCTAAAGTACCTTTAACAGCTTGCTTGGATAGTGCTAGCTAGCAATGTGTGTTCTGTTCCATAGCACCAGCCTATATTTTTGGATCATCTTTCAAGACTGAGATGATATAAGGCAATTAAGTGTTTTGTGACCTTCTGCACCAGTAGTCCATCTTTTTGGCATTGAAACTGATTTTGCCCAACTTGGCATTTTATCACGTAGGAGTACATGGGGAGATCAGAGACACCTTTTACAGCAGCACTGGAATGATTTAGTTCTGTCACACTCTTCTTCAAATTCACTGTTTCTTACAAGCTGATGAGGCAAACCTCTTCTTTGCTTAATATCACATAAGGTACATTGAAAGGCTGTGAAGAGGCAGATGTTCTATAGCTTCACTTCATATGCAAAAACCTGTTATTCTTTATTTGCATTCAATTAGAAGTCAGACCCCGATGAATATCTAGGGTAGGAAATGGGGAAAAGATTTGCCATCAAGCATATGCTTTGCTTGTAGTGGATCCCAGTAACCTGCTATTGTGCCTTCCTGCAGTGATTTGGTCATTCCTACTGTATTATTTACACCTTCCAGCTCAGGGGTAAAGAGTGTTAATAGGTGACAACTGGAGTTATGTTCCTGCTTTTAGAAATGTTGCCTTTTCTCGTTCCTTTTAAAAAGCCATTCTGCAGTTGCAAATTTCCCTTACTAAGTAGCTCTGTTTAAGGATTTAAATGTTGTAGCATTACTTCCATATTAATTTTATTTTTTGATACAGTTGTGCCTTGTTTGATCCTGTGAAGGCTCAACATTCTCCTGGCAATCCTGAGTACAATATGAGGAGCTCAGAAGTTATAGAACTGTTGCATTGTCAAGAAGGGAAGGTTCAAATGATCACTGTAATATGAAGCAGGAGTGGCAGACTCTTCCAGAACAGCTCCTGTGATTGCTGTGACCCTGTAAGAGCACTCATACCAGGGTGTTACAGTACCTAGGGAGAGATGGAAGTTGTCTGGAGCCTGAGACATCAGAGATAGGGGTAAGCAAAGGAGCTTTTCATCACTGCAGCACAGGGTCTTCCAGACTTTGGGGGAAAATGACAGGAATCTCATACCCTCCTAAACTGGGATATGATTAGTAACTTGCTTTACTACATCTTCCATCCTCTTTCCTCTCTGTGGCCCACTCCCACCACATGTGCTGAAGAACACATGACATTTCTTCCTTTTTCCTCTTTTCTCTTTGCTTTGATCTAACATTGTAAATTAAACCATCCTCGCCCATATCCAAGCAATGCATTGACACAAAAGGGAAACGTTGAGAGTATTTTAGGTGCTTTGCAAACTTAGACAAACAGATCAATATTACTTCACACATGCCTCAAGTTTGGAATGGTTCTTTGTCCTGCCATTGTGATAATAAACAATTTCAAGATTTTAAGGAAAAAAAAGGGTGCAAATAGATGAAATGATGAAACTAATTCTGTCACATACAGTTGCCTAATCCTCATGTTTTCTCTGGGATTCTCTAGCATGGAATGAAATGTAGAGAAGCAACCTTTTTTTCTGTCCAACAAGATTAAGTGTCTGATCTTGAAAAAAAAATCTGTCAGGGTTTCCTGTGAAGGTAATAGGTGTTTCAGATAATTGGATCAGGTATCTCTGGACAGTTTCTCCAGACTGAGCCTGCTTCTGATGAGCATTTTCTCAAGATGTACTAAAGGACAGGCTGAAAGCCAGAATGAATCATTGTTTTGGTAGCAACAGCCCATCTGCAGCTGAAATAACTCGTGGTGCCCCTTGGCCTATCCCTTAGTGTGTCAAAAGCTGTGCAAACATGAGGCTGAGGATGCAATGAAGGGGCTTGCAGTCATTTTGGGTTCTGCTGTATGTTAGGGAAGCCCTTGACAGAAATTTGCCAAGTGGCTCATCAGACCAGAATGCCAGTGCACCACTGCTGTGGCTGATTTCTGATGCCTGTTTTTGACAGATAATGAGGATTTTTGGGGATAAAAGGGAATGTGGTTTTTATATTGATTTTTAAAAGCATGGAGATCCTAGTAACCTGAAGAGGAAAAATGTATAAAAACATCCAGATACAGGAAATGAAATAGTGAATCAATGCTGATAAAAGGGATGGGGAAAGAGCAATGACATCTAGTATTTATTAAGAGCCCAGCTCCCTGCAGTGAATACAGAATCACAGAATGGGATCAGGTTGGAAGGGAGCACAGTGGCCCCACCTCCTGCTCCAGCAGGGCCCTCACAGAGCTCATGGCCCAGGATTGTGTCCAAGATTGTTGTGGAATGTCCCCAGTGAGGGAGACTCCACACCCTCCATGGGCAGCCTGTTCAGTGCCTGGTCACTGCACAGAAAGTTCTTCCTCATGTTCAGGTGGAACTTCCTGGCCATCAGTTCCTGTCTGTTCTCTTGTCCCATTGCTGAGCCCCACGGAGCAGAGCCTGGGCCATGCTCTGCACCTCCCTTTGGACACTGGCAGACAGGGATGAGGTCCCTTCTCAGGCATCTCTTCTCGAAGTGGAGCAGGCCCGATTCCCTCAGCCTGTGCTCCTAAGAGAGATGTTCCAGTCCCTAAATACAGAGAGAATACAGTGAGATTATTGACAGGACCGGACGTGCAGCAGCAGGACTGCCTTGAACTGCTCTGACTCCACCAGCTCCTAGAATTAAAAGCACACGAACAAAGCTGTCCCTGCTGTGTTCAGGAGGCCCTTGCCGAGGGGCAGGCGCGGAGCTGCGCGTTCCCCAGATCCATGAGAGGAGCTGCGGGCTCTCCCGAGGTGCGGCTGCCGCCAGATGGAGCCGCCGGGCAGCGGGACCCGGGCGAGGAAAAACCCCGAACAGCCCGAGCCCAGCGAGTGAGAGCTGCGCTCACACACCGGCACCGCTGAGCGCTCACCCAGGAGAGGAACGGGCATCTGCCAGCAGATCCTGCCGGGGAGCCGCGGACACAATCCTGTCTTAACCCAGGGGTGCAAGAACCATATTCCCATAAAGAACCACATTCCTGTAAACCAGATTCCCGTAAAGAACCAGATTCCCTCAAAGAACCAGATTCCTGTAAAGAACCACATATCCTTAAAGAACCAGATTCCGGTAAACCAGATTCCCTCAAAGAACCAGATTCCTGTAAAGAACCACATTCCCTCAAAGAAACACATGCCCTCAAAGAACCAGATTCCCTCAAAGAACCATATTCGCTCAAAGAACCAGATTCCCTACGAGAGCCAGATTCCTGTAAAGAACCACATTCCCTTAAAGAACCACATTCCCGTAAAGAACCAGATTCCCTTAAAGAGCCAGATTCCTGTAAAGAACCAGATTCCCTTAAAGAACCACATTCCTTACAAGAGCCAGATTTCCGTTGGCTGCAGCTGAGTCAGCGTTTGCGTAAGAGTGTAGTGTGATTGCAACAGCATGTGCAGCATTAAAGGATATATACCCTACACAGTTATCTTTTAGTAATTTTTATCATACTAAAAAACAGACCTAGTAAATACCTACTGATGTAGCCCTAATAACCCGTGTGTATTTTTAACTGGAGTAGTGAAGTAATGATTCTGTTTGGCATAGTGATAAAAATTCCCTCCTTTGATGGTTGGCAGATTTAATTGCTTTTAATTTTGCCCCTTGGAAAGCTGCTTGCAGCTGGAATTTGGGGTGTTACTTTTTAAAATGTACGTGGCATTTAGGTTCTTTGCTCATTTTAGGAATTACATTTGTGTTTTACATCCAAATCGTAAAAATCAAGAGCATCAGTAGACCTGTAACATTTTGAGTTGTTACACAGAGAGTTATTTTATGTGATCATATAAAGCATGGGGAGGTTAAGAAGTCCCCAGTGCAGCAGCAGGAAAGGGACAAAAATGGTGAGTTATATTTCTCCTTCATTCTCTCATCCTGCATTTTCAATTTCTGAACAAGGAACTGACAGGAGATGGTTTATCTTAAACCAGAAATTAAATCATAATGAAGGCTTAGTTTACAAAGCCAAAAACCTCTGTTATTAAACCATTCTTGATGAAATGGCAGCATTTTTAACATTTGGCAGTAACTTTTCCAAGACTGTACTGGTATTAGGAAGCAGTGTGATATTTTAGGAACCATATGTGACACAGCTGTTTTAATGCTCCTTTGATTGCTCCTGGTGCTCTATCAGACTAGCACGCTGCATTTTACTGAGCTGGTGACTGAAACAAACCTGGATGACAAGCATGCAAAAATATTCTGAGATTAAATTCTCAGAGTAGGGCCTTGGGCACTTCCAAGGAAGGCATAACCACAATGCCTGTCCTTCCCTATTCCAATGCCTCACCACAATCAAAGAATTTTTCCTAATGAAAGCAATGAGAGGGAGGTGTCTTTACAAACAAACAGTGGGCCTGCTGGTAGATAAAGCCAGATACTGATAGGTGAAAGGAGCAATGAGGGGAACAAAACATTCCAGAGGAATTCCATTAATTGACACAGACTGCTGCTCACCCAAGGCCGTGCTACATTCCTGGACTTAGAGAAAAAGAGCTGGATACACATTGGAAGAGGCTCTGTATTAGGCAATTTGGGAAGTCTGTACCTCTCAAACACCTCAGCCACTGAGGAAAGGGGGGAAATACAGCCAGGAAATTAGGATAAAAATGAGGCTGTCATCCTCTAGCAATTTGAGAGACCCCACAGGAAATGCCCCACGGCCTCTTCCTTTATTCAAATAAAAGTTACAGAACTTTATTTACTCCTTTTTGGCCATAAACCTCTGGCATCGCGAATTAATTTCCTGACACTAATCTCTAATCTATACCTACCCTCNGGCTGAGGGCGGGCCGCGCCCGCCGCTCCGCCGGGCCCCTCCTCCGGCGCCGCCGCTGTTTCCTGCCCGGCAGGCGGAGAGCCCGGCGCTGCCGGCGCAGGTAGGCGGGGAGGGAGGGCAGGAAGGAAGCGGGGAAGGCCGGCGCGGAGGAGCGCGGTGCCGGGTCTGTCCGTGAGGCCCGCGGGGTTGGCGTGTGCGGCCGCGCTGCCCCGGGCAGAGAGCGCCGGGAGAGCCGCCCCAGCGCCTGCGGCCGGGCCCGCAGCTCGGGCCGTGGTTCGGATGCGGTGCTAATGCCCCTAAAGACCTCCGGGCCCCACTGAACCCCCCTTCCGCCGCGCAGAATCCCCGAGTCATCATGGTGGGAATGAGGGATCGTCCAGCCCAGCCCTCCTGGCCGNCCCCAAAGCTTCTCTTCTCCAGGCGAACAATCCCATCTCTCGCAGCCTTTCCTCGCGGGAGGGGCGCTCTGAGCACGGCGCTGCCTGCCCCGGGCCCGGCACAGCGCGGTGTTCCGCCCGGCACAGGCCGTGTCCAGCGGGGCCGCTCCGGCGGCGGGGGCGGGCGGGGCAGGCGGCGGAGCAGGCGCGGAGGGCCCGAGGCGNAGGGTCACACCGAGCAGGTGACACAGAAACGCGTCTCGGTGGGTTCTGAGTGAACATCTCATTCCTCGTTTCTCCAGTCACATTGCGGCTGGAGCAATGCTTCAGCAACAGCAAACCTGGAATTGACAGGAAAATAAATAAAGAAATAGCTATAGTGTAATTAAATTTCGGCTATTTCAAAGGATTTATAATTACATTTTATGCTCAGCCTATTTTAGTCATAACATTTTAAATAAATTTTAAAGCATTGAGAACATGTTGATTAATTTTAATGAGATGAAGTTTTATGTTTTTGCAATGAGTCAGGGAAAACATCTTTAATTTTCAGGCTTAGTTCAGATTTTGACGATATCACTGTCATGTGTTGTGCTAAATACCTCTACAGTGGAACAGCTCTGCTATTTGTGTTTCTGAGTGTCAGCTCTTTTCTCTTTCTTAACTGAAAGTCTCATTATTGGCTTCAGTATCAGCTAGCTGATGAAAGCGACCTGTAACTTTCTTGAATACCGCCCTCAAAATGGAGAAACTGGCTAGGAAATGGGGGGAAAATCACTCTCAGTTTATAATTAGAAGGACAATGAATAGGTCTATAAAAATTCAAGGGCAGAAGGAGTTATGGCCACTCTTTCACAGATGCTTTGTAATTTAGCAGACCAGGTAAGCTGGGTATCCTAAGTGCCTAGACAGGTTAGGTGCCAAATTTCCTTTTATCTCAGTGGAATGAGATCATTCCCATTGAATATTTACCTGCATTTTTAGGCATCTAAGAACCTTGTAAAATCAGCTTCTAGGTCTCTAAGAAGTAGTTGCTCATCTAATGAGTAAATTTGTTACCTCTTGTATCAAATAAACCAATTAAGTGTTTTGATTATATTTCATGCTTTGATAAATACAGAGAAGAGCAATGCTCTTAAAGCCTCAATTCTTACAAAACAATATTAAAATGCTCTTTTATGCATTTCAATTGAACTCAGGTTGTCTAGCAAATACAAGAGTTTCTTACCATCTCCTCATATAATTGAAACTAAAAGAAATCTGAGTAAATATATAGCCAGTAACATATTATTACAGTAAATATTTGTAGATATAGTGTCATCATGGTTAGGAAAGAAGACTACCAAATGCTGAGGTGAGAATGGCACTAAGCATATTTTAACTGTTATGCCACCGAGCAGGAGTAAACTTTTTCTTAGCAAAATAAAAGAAAATAAGCAAAATAAAAGAAAATATGCAGACACAGAGCAGGTTCAAAACTGGTGTCTTTAGTGGCTGCTGATGCCAGTCATGATTTATGTCAGTCAGACCAGCTGCTTTGCAGGTTCCAAGTATCAGACCAGGCTCTAAAGGTAGGATTTTCAGGAAGTGATGATTTAGGAGCCAGATGCTGCTCGTGCTTACAGGATGTATGGACCAGTGATGAGGTAGTCCTCCTTTGTATATGGGAATATCTTGAATCCCTCTCTGTCCACCAGCTGTTATTTCAATAACTGATGGGCTTCTGGCCTGTTTAATCAACAAGGTGATGTCTTCTTACACACTGTTTGTGAAGTTGTGTTCTTTAGTCTGTCTCAGTGTCTGAGTACCTTGTGCTTAGATTTTCTCCACTGGTGTTCTCGTATTTCTTATAAAAGGTTGCAGTTCATAGAGAGCTGTTGCTGCACAGTTGAGACAGAAGAAGTTGTCACCTCACATTGTTGTTCATCACCATATGGTGTCCACCATGATACAGGCAGCCAGAGGTAAGAAGTCTTATCTGTGTGTCTTCACAGCCTGGTGGGTTTGGAATGTGCTCTGTGGGTGGGGTTTGTGCTGTGTACCTGCACGTGGCAGAGATGTTCCCTCAGTTCCCTCAGCCAGGAGCTGTGAGGACAGCTCGATGGTGGGACAGGCTGGGTGCTGGTGACAATGTCTCCTGAGTGCACATTTGGGAAGAGGCTCATTTTTCTCTGACTGGGATAGTGAGCACAGGGATAGAAGGGCTTCTGCTTGTCTGAAGTCATCATTTGGTGATGGAGAAACAGGGTGATGAGATGGGAATGTTAAACAGGAAAGAGCTGAAATGAGGTTCACACCATTGAGTTATCTGGGAACCCTCTTCTATTATTTGTATTAGCAGGACTTTCAGTGAGTTGGGTATGATGTTTTAATTCTTTGTGTGGCATTTTTCTTCTTAAGAAAACCTGCTGGTTGTAGGTTCAAAGCTGAGCTGTTGTAACGTGATCTTACCATTCCCTTTGGGTAGGGAGAGCAGGAGCATTGCTCACTTTGTTCCCCTGTCCTTGGGGTGAAAGTGAGGGAGGGAGCACCAACTGAAGAACAGAAACTAAGACTTGGGATTTGGGGAGACCACAGAGACACAAGGGAAGCAGCCATCAAACTGCAATAGAACAAAAACATTGCGCAACAAAGCTTGGTTTCTCAGCAACTTCATGTTCTGGAACTCTTGGGTTTGGTTTTTTTCTTGAGGTGCTGAAGATTCTTGGTACCATGTGAAGTCAGTAGGAGCTGTGGGGACTTGGCACCTTTGAAAGCTGGGCAAAGTTCTATGGATGTTGACATATCCATCCGTTCATTAGACCAAATCTGGTATTTTACAATTCTGGTGTTTCCTAATGTCTGGGTGAATTCACTAGGGAACAATTTGTTGCTAGAATCAAATTGCACATTGAGTTACTTGTCAGTTCAACCGTCAGAGTTTATAAATGTTTTTGGCTATCATGTGACTGTACCTCTAACACACAAAGTTTACAGCTCCTGCTGTGCTGTTCTGGGGTAGGATCCTTGCTCCTTTGTAGCACTACTGGCATTTTGCAACATGCCTATCTTCCTCTTCTGCTTGCTTGTGATTCTGATCCGTAGGTTGGTGTCAGATACAACTTTGTGCTCCCCATTCTTGGATTTGGCTTCTTACAGACCTTACCAGTGTGAGAGGTGTTAGAGGTTTGCAGCTGCAGAGCTCTGTAAGCCTTTTGTTTGATTTCCTGAGCGAGCTGGCTGGCTGCTGACAGTTATTTAGTTGCTTTTTTGGTAGGGGCTGCTTATCCCAATAGCAGGTTAAATGCTTTTGTGGTGTCTCTGTGCTGCAGCTTGTTAGTGCATTGTCAAAATACCCTTTCATGGCCTGTGGTGTGTGGTTAAATAAATACCTGCTCACTGAAAAATGCCTGATTCATCATCATGATTCTTAATTGGATCTGAATTGAATTTTTTCAAGGCATTCATAATTCTATGTGTGGAATGTAGGAATCTGGGATTACTTTACATGTTAGGACATGGTTTATGTTTCAGTGGATCCCGCTAGTGCTCTGTATGTACAGTGTAAAAAAACATACCCTGTATGTGCTGTGCCTCAGCTACTGTGTTCACTAATGTTCTCTCCAGGACTTAAATTATAGTGAATATGACAAGAGCTCATAGGAATACTTGTAAGAGTTTAGAGAAATTAGTGCTCCTTGTGAAGTCTTTGAGAGTTTTGAGTGTGATGCTCACATCCAGAATTAAGCAGAACCCACTCTGCTATGCCAAGAACCTTGTTCAGTCAAGCCAAAAAAGCCCAAATAAATGTTAATTTTGCAAGTGAAAATTAACTTTGGGGAAATTGTGAGGGGGGTGAACTGGTCAGTAGTTTAGTATGGAAAAACTACTTTCAGTTTCTTGAGTCCCAGTAACTTTCTGCTTTATCTTGAGGCTGATTAATGAGTTAAAAATTAGCTTGCCACAAATTAGTACACCACCAGACAGCAGTGGGATTACCACTTTCCTTATGGCCTGGCTTTGAAGGTAGTTATTAAAGAGTGTTTTATTTATCCAGATAAAGCAAGGGTAGCTGGTCACCGTTGCACTGTGTCACCTTTGCCTTGTCACCGTTAGGACACATTTCAGTATTGCCCATGTGGAGGATGGTGACTTTGGGCAGCCAGCTTCAGCCCAGAGCTGGAACCTGGTGCTTCAGCTGCAAGCCTGTCTGCTCATAAAACATCATTTCACATCTGGTACAATTAGGTGGTTTTAGGAAATTGTAGTGCTCCCTCAGTTTGAGAGGGCAAAGCTGATTTTCTTGCTGTCAGTGAGAGCCCTGTGTTGTCAGCTCTCCAACTTGTGTTGTCCCACCTGTGCTGCAGAGCCTTTGTCCTGC
The DNA here is from genome assembly GCA_013396995.1 of Dicaeum eximium. NCBI lineage: Eukaryota > Metazoa > Chordata > Aves > Passeriformes > Dicaeidae > Dicaeum > Dicaeum eximium. Next base: position 77,418 of record VWZP01000395.1, on the reverse strand, counting down.
AGGGCTTTGTGTGAGATGTTCACTGGATTTAGCCCTGAGAGGAGATGCAAATTGTTTTCAGCACACTGGGTTAGTCCAAGGAGGTGCCACAGAGGTGAAGCACAAGCCCAAATCAGTGTCTGAGAGGAGGGAGTGAATCCTGCAGCACTTCAGACTGCTTGGGGCAGTGTATGGCACTCTGAGTGGAAAGCTGCTCACCTTTTGTTAGAAAGGTAAAAACAAACAATTGTCTCTTCTTCCATCATTCCCAGGCCTGCCAGTGGGAGCTGTACCAGTAGTATATGTTGGGGGTTTTTCCCCACTGCTCTAGGACAGATAGAGCAGCCATTTGTTCATTACTTGGAGCTTGAGCCCTATGAGACAATGTATAACTCTGGAAGGAGAGTGTGTGGCTCTGCTGTCCCCAGCCAGCACACACTGCCACTCTGAGCCACTGCTGTGCCATCAGCCTGCCAAGAACCCAAAAGCAGCAGTGGCAAAATGATGAACTTGGATGTTTTCTTTAGACTGGCACAAAGATGAGCAAAGTAGTGAGAGAAATCAACTATTTGATGAATTTTCTACTGGGCCTCTTTGCAGCTATAGAGCATATGTGGTCCCTTCCCAAAACTCAGACTTTTGTTCAGTGTCAGCAGTGCTTGGATCCTGCAGTGACGTGGATGATTTGCAGTCAGCCATTTTAGTGCAAAAGAAAGCTTTCTCTGTTGCAGTAGTTAATTTTTAATATGAAAAAGAGTGTGATACCACTCCACTTGCACTTTGCACTGAGGATATCTGTTCAGAAAAGACTCTAAAACAGGTTGGCTTGGACTGAGCTAGTATTGCACACACACTGGGATAAGAGGTTTTCTAGGGGCTAAAAAACCCCAAATGCTCATCTGTTCTATAGTGCTGACATTACATGTACAATGAGAAATCTGCAACTTGTGTATATGTGATTTTATTTTTATTCTATTGAATACTTTTTTGTTTGTTTTTAATTATCCCTGCAAGTCCTTTCCAGGAGTGGGTGCTGGGGTGCATAGTGGGAAGTATTTATGTAGTGAGCAGCAGCAGCAAGTGAATGAAGTGGAGAAGTTTTGGCCTCAGAGTGCTTGCTCTCAGAGACAGGTCTCTGTCCCTTGCTGAGGACATGTGACAGCATTCTACAAGCTGGGGTCCTCTGTCTCTGCTTCCTCCTACATGAGACTCTTCTGGCATCTCTGCTCTGAGTCCTGACTGCCTTATCCATCCACCCCTACATTTCTGATGGCCTGGCTCCAGAGCACCCCAAGCAATACGTGTCCCAGTGCCAGGTTTCTCCTCCAACACTTCCTCAGGCACTTCTTACTTGCTACAGCCAGCGTCCTGCCCTCAGAAATCAGCATGGAAGTGTTTAAACATGTAACAAAACCGGGAGGAGAACTGATATGTGAAAATAATTGACTGATTTGTGGTAAAAATTAGGACAATGGGAAGATACCTGATAGATTTGTCAATTATAATTTGCTAGTTGTGGTAGAGTGAAGCTCTGTCTTTTTCCCAGAGCTGTGTGTGATGCTGAACACACATGAGGATTGCTCAGGCCAACAGCAATGTAGTGAAGAATTTGATTCTGTAGAATCTCTGAATTTGTTATAAACCCATTTTCTTCTGGTCTAACCTGAAACCAGAAGTCTCATTGCAAATTGGCAGTTTCAGTAACCTTCAGCAATTCCTGTAAGGGGTGGTCTTCTGAGAATCAAAAGAGAAGTTAGTTAATATTTCCTTTGTTTGTTCTTGAACACTAGGGTTTTGTTCCCCCCAAATTCATTGAGCAGCTAAGTCTAGTCTTGGTTGCAGTGGTCAAAAGATAATTTAAAACATCTTTTGCAGGATTTGGAGACGCCGAGATGCCGATCCCTATTGATGATGTGATGGCGCTGCTCAGCCACGTAGCCACGGTGAAGGGCATGAAGGCTGCTGTCGCCCATTCTGGCCGGGGAGCAATGCTCACAGGGGCATCAGCCTTTGTGGGGGGCATGCTGGGGGGCCCTCCTGGAATCGCTCTGGGTGAGTGTGCTTTGCCTTACGAACAACAGGGTGCTTCAGTCTTAGACATGAATACTTGTAGTGGCTTTGCATTAAGTGCCCCTAAATCAGCTATTGATGTTCTCATAAAAGTCCCTTGAAGATGAATTCAGCCATCGGAGGCTTTCAAGTATTTCTCTGGTATCAGGGGAAAAATTGCTAACTGAGTAAAAGCTGCAAATTAGGAGTTTTTGTCTAATGAAAAACTGCATTTTTGTCTAATGAAAAACTGCACTGTGAGTGCGTACATGACTTTTTAGGAACAGTCGCTGGGGATGGCAGTTTTGGTGGCAGGGTCAGTTCTGCCACCTCTCCATTGTGAGTCTTTTCTCTCTCTCTCTCTCTCTCTCCTTCTGTCCGTCCGCAGTGCTGGCAGTCCTGTGGATTGCTGTGCTGCACTCAGACTGCTGATGGAGAGGAGCCCTGTGGGGCAGCAGGCCTGGTTTCTCAGCAGCCACAGTCACATCAGCTGCAGATGATCCATCTCTGCTCTTATCCCGATAACCTGGGACCTTCCACTTACCCATGCATGTCTCTTCCACCTGGGGTGGGTGGGGTGTGCACGTGGTAGATGAAAGCCTGAATGTGTCCAATGGGTTTGGTCTCTGAGCAGGGCTGGGTTCATGTGTGTAGGAGGCTGCAATGTGTGACTCTTAAAGAAGCAGAAAGCTTTGACCAGTCTGGCAGTATCTAGTAAGAGATTATGACACTGATAAGGCTTGGTCTGGTGTTTTTCTTGGCCAAGGTTTATTTAGTAGTAGATCTTACCTTAAGAAAGTGTCCCAGGGGTTGTTTTGTTTCTGGTTTCTAGCTTGAAGCTATTAAGTGTTGATTGTATAAAGGGTTTCTCCATGATGGCTGTGGACATAAAGAGCTTTTAAAATCCTTTTTCATGCTCTAATATTGTGTATAAACCTAGTTAAAGCAGACACATACACAACTATATGTTGCTTTCTAATCAAGCTGGGAACATTAATGGTGAAGGCTGTGGATAGAATTTCAGGCTTTAACATTAACTGGTAAAGACTAATGTTTCCCTGTCTTTGCCAGGAGGAGCAGTGGGTGGATTGATTGGATGGATGACTTCTGGACAGTTCAAGTCAGTCCCTCAGATTTTACTGGAACTGCCTCCTGCTGAGAAGCAGAAACTCTGTACTGAAGCCATGGCTGTTGTCAAGAACATACACTGGACTGATGCTGCTCAGCTGATTGCTCTTGTAATGTCCAATTCTGCTCTCACAGAGAAGGTATTAGGAGTGCTCACCACTTACCTCACCAATGAGCTAAAAGCACAACTAAAGTATGGAGAATAATCCTCTACAGAGCAGGCTTTTTATGCTGGAATGCATTTTGCTCCCATAGTTGTAAGTCTTCAACACAACAATTACTGGTTATCAGTACTAGTTATAAATATATGCTGACCTAAGTTTGGGGTGTTCAGTTTTGGTGTTTGGGGGTTTTAAAATTTTTATCATTATTGTTATCATTTTTGATTTGTATGGATTTTAAGGATACTACTAGATTACTGCATTATCCTGACACTGATTTGCTATGTAATTTTGGATTGTTCTGCCCTAGGAGTAATTCAAATTGCTGAAGGGAATCATGCTGCTCCTAGGCTCATGTGTCACTTGTGAAAATTTTCAAAGTCCTTTTGTTTTATTTAGGAGACTTGATTCTGTTTGTTTAAGTGCTTTAATTTTTTTTCCCTGTAAATGACATGTAAAGTGCCAAAGTAGCTGGGGCACTTTGGAGAATTTTACCTGTTGTTTGTTTCAGCCCTGCAAAGGAAAGTTTTATAAGGAAGTACATTACTCTGCTGTGAACTCAAAAGACTCAATCAGTACTTTGTCACTTTTTTATTGTAATTCTTGAGTTACCTTCTTATGTTAGAAGTGAAGCATATGCTTAAACAAGATTTCAATTAAAAGGAAGGGAAAACAAACTGTGAACACTTTCAATTCAATTTCCACCAGTTCCTGTACCCTAGAATGGGAGGGTGTGACCTTAATAAAATGGGGAGCTGAATCTGGCAGTTTTAGATGAGCCCCAGGATTAAGGTTGTCATTTCAGCATTGGTTTGTTGACTGAGTCTGTACAGCTGGTCCTCTGTTTTCATTAAAATGTTCACAAGAAGCCTCATAGTGATCGGTGTGTTGCTTTAAATGAAAGGAGCACTTGAAGAACTCATGCAGGCCTGTAGTTGGCAGCAGCAGTGCTGGTGGGGTGGGCTGATGTGCCAGCTGCATTATTGCTGTAAGCACCAAATGCTCTGGTGCTGGTGCCAGCCAGTTGGGTTTCAAGGCACTCGTAGGACAAGTTTGTAGGTAGAAAAATGGGCAGGTGTGCCTTCTTTTAATGTTAAGACAAGTGAAACTGTTCTGCCAATTTCAATTTTGTGCCTAAAATCAAGATTGTGTGTGATGAAATTTCTCTAAGTTAAGGTTTAAATGGTAAAGCTTTAAACTCAGAAGCTGCTGTTGTATGCATTTGATTAATTTACTTCTGCAGGCACCATTTGCCTTTGATATATTCAGTGGAGTGTAGGGCAGTGATTGTTCTCAGCATTTGATAACACTTTTCAGTGATGTGAAAAAGCATGGTTGGTGGGCACTCCTAACCTTGTTAGAGTTTCATAATGCCAAGCCTGAAATCAGTGGGGTTTCACTTTCATTGGCAGATTATACACACTGCAACTTTTAAAATAATTTAAAAACTACATCCACTTAAAAACATGATTTTTTATTAATCCAGTTACTTTTTTTTTTAATTTTCTGGTTATTTTGCAAATTAAGTTCAGTCTTTCCAAAACAACACACTGCTAGCAGTGGCAGATGATTGAATGATCCAGTGGGATGGAGTTGGCATCCTGTGCTCAGCTGTTCAAACCCAGAATGAACAGAGCTGACAACTGGTTGTAAAGCAGGCCATAGGGAAAATGGGGATTCCAGTTCATCTGTAACAGTATTTAGTATTTAAACAGACCTTTACAGGTTTCAGTGGTTTCAGATATCAATAGCATGACCCCCATTTTACAGGTGTTCATAAATTTGGGCCCAGATGTAGGTAGTGAATCGATTTTTATCACTTGTATCAGTGTGATAGATGTGGATGGAGTTTAGATAATTTTATTCTGATCCTTTGCTCTCCTGTGATACTCTTAGAATACTCTAAGAGTATTATTTGATCTACTTTTTATTATACCATTAGAAATTGTAAACCAATTACAGCTACACTCTTGCTTTCACTGTGGTATGAAAGGGGCATGTGTCATATGGTGCCACCAGAACTCGAGTCCAAGTAGTTCAGAGATCTGTACAGACTAGTTCTAGCTTATGTCAAACCCCACTGCTGCTGAGCTCCTCAGAAGCTTTATTCCACAGAGGAGCATGCTCTTAGTCATTGCAATAAATTTAATTTCTAGAGGTTTTCAGATGACTAGTGTAGAACCAGAAGAAAGCAATTGAATTCTGTTTGTTCTCTGTATCTATTTAACAGGTTGGATGCTCTTGGAGCTCCTTGGAAGGTGGGAGGTACCTGTTTCAAAGTAGGTTTTCAAACTAGGTAGTAGTAGGTTCTACTAGGTAGTAGTATGTCTGAAACACATTTCACTGCTGGCAGTGGAAGAACAGAAATGAGCTCAAGTACTCATCTCGTGAGTTTGGACGTGAGAGAATTAGGAAATGACCTGTTGGACACCCTGATACTTAACCACTGAGGGAAAATGAGCATGGCAACCACAAAGATTTTGTTGTTTGTGTTTCAGTGGTTTATGACAGTTTATATTGCTGAATGGTGCAGGAAGAGCAAATTGTACCTTTTGTGCTCTGACTGCAGCCCCATGCTGTCCTATCGAGGTCACCATGATATTTGGTCTGTAGCCTTAATTGGGAATTTGGGCAAGTTAAAAGCACCCTTCAGCAGATTTGATCATCTGAGGTAGAAGAGCAGCTGCATGAGAGTGTGTTAATATCCATCTGTTGCTGTTCTTCGGTAGAGACATGGCTGTCCACCACTGCATCCCTTGCTGGTGTTGGAAACAGCCACAGGCGGGGGATGGCATCTTCTGAAACCCATTCCAGCTGCATAATGTCCAGGCTGAGTATGAGGCACAGCCATTGCCTAGGAAACGAGGCAGGACAGTGCCAGCAGTTTTGGGAAGCAGCTGAAACAGTCACTGTGGGGAGATGTACATATTTATGTAAAGAAACCATCTGTGATGCTGGTTATTAACCTGGTTTGGTTGTAGATGTGACAGAATCAAGCTAGGTTTTCACTGGCAGATGGTCTATTTTTAGTTAAAAGTCCTTTTTTTATTTGGTTTTTTTTTAAGCTTTCTGATTTCAAAATAGAAAGCAATACAAAGTGTTCTGTTAGCAAGGACAGGGAATATATATGCTTTTTTAGAAGGCAGTCCTGAATTCAGACACAGACTAGTAATTGAGATGTGCCATCTAGTGGCAATTAGATTAATTTAAACTCGGCCTCTCCCGGCTGCCTCAGTGTCTGGATAACACAGTCAGTTACCTTTTTCTGTGAAAAGTAAGGTTGCATTCTTTTTTCGCTCTTACTCTCAAATTTCTAGCTTTAGTGAATTTGTATTAGACTAAAAATATCAGCCCAGCTACAGCCTAGTCTAGAATTTATATGCATTCCCTGCTGAAGTTGGCTCTTTGGTGATTATCGTATGTGAGCTGTGACAGCACAAATATTTACTGCAGCTGCGTTTCACATTTAATTATAGTGAAAAAATACAGAATCAGGCAGAGGAGGGCAGTTTACATCTTGATTACTGAAGGACAAGTGGATTTTGTGAGCTGAGGAGCAGCCAGTTTGCAAAGGCAGATTGTCCACAGTGGTATTGGCAAGCCAGTGAGGAGTTTGTTACCTGCAGGGCTGCATTTCCTTCCTGCCCCACAAAGCAGGGTGGCTCTTGGCTCAGCCTGTTCACATCGTACTTGCCACACCACCTCTCACCTCTTAGGCAGGAAAAGTAACAGGGATTAGGATTCCGTGGGCAGCTTTTCCAAGGACAGCCTCTCTCCTTGCAGGGCTGCACAGCTGCACCTGCAGGGGGCTTTGCTGGGCAGAACATTCCCGAAGGAGGCACTCGGAAGGGCTGCAGGCAGGAGGGGGTGCTGTGCTGCCACCTGTGCAGGGGCACACACGCGTGTCCTTGTCCTTCCCTTCCAGGGCAGCGTGGGCTGGGCTCCCCCGGGCTGCTGCCCTGCCCTGCCTGGCAGGCTGCAGAGCTGCTGTGCTGCCCGAGCACGTTTGTTTGAGGGGCTGGATGTTCTCCTGCAGCAGTAGTTTGCTGGATGGCTCAGGACACTCAACCGGCTTCCCCATCAGCTGCCTGGGGGTGAGGACAGCACCCAGCTGGTGGCAGGGGGCTGCATGAGCTGAGTGACAGTAACAGTGGGCTGTGATACTACCAGCATGTTGCCAGTGTTTGAGTGTTTCACAGCCTGTTTCAGATGGTTCCAGCAGTGTGGTGTGGTACTATGGGCTGTAGCCTGGCTACAGGCTGCTGTGCCCTGGCAGAACTCTTGCCCTTCTCAGAGGTCCCAGTTTACAGCTCCTGCCATATGTGTTTCATATTTCCAGCAGTGGGGCACAGGTGGGGTGAATGACTGCCATCACCTGCTCCCACTAACACTCACCTCTTCAGGGAGGAAGCCCTGTGCTGCAGAGGGCTGGGTGGGCCAGGATTGCTGCTCTGCTGAGGCACAGCTCTGTTTGGCACACATGGCATAAAGCTATTGAGACCCAGTCTGTATCCACGTTTCTTTCAGATGATGATTTCACCCCTCTGATGATTGCAACCCAGTGGAGATGAGCATGTCTTTTCTCACTTTGGTTGGTTTATGGGAAATTACAGCTACAAAACTCACTGAAAGATTACTGGAAGGGGATTGTAATATTCAAAGTCCTTAAGCAATTTGATTTTACACAGCCATACTCTCATGGCATACCTGCTCAGAGGGTCTGGCCAGATTTCTTTGTGCACATGGAGGATGAGTGAAATCCTCAATTAATTTCCTGGTTCTTCTGGATTGTCAGTGATTACCTAACTTTTTGGACAAATCTTTTCTTTCCTTTAGGATATCTTATATCCTGCTGCTGCTGCCTTCCTGCTAGCCTTCCTGTGAGCCCTTTGGCCTGTTGGGCTGACAGGAGGACTGACATATGTGGTTTGCTGAAACTTCTGTGCCTGTCCTGCTGTCAGTGCAGTTCAGGAGCTGCCTGTGCTGTGTTCTCACCAGTGTGGGGCCCTCTGGGGCTGGACAGCAGGAATGAATCCTCCATTTGATGGAATGGCATCCCTGACTATCCAGAGAGGCCTCTCTGTTAATTGTTCTGGTGCTTTCACATACACACACTTCCTAACACTTATTTCAGAATTAATATTCCTGTTTAAAACTGTGCAGATTCATATGGAGATTAAATTTTCCCATTTTTTTCCTCGCAGAGTGGCAGCAGCTCCAGCAGTGCTCACTGGTGACACAGGGGCAGGCTCACGGTTTGATCCTGTGTAGCTGCAGTGGTAGGACCTGCTGAGCTCAGTCTTCATCACGGTTTGGCAGTGCTGGTGCAGCCAGAGGATGTGAAATCAATGAGTTTTTCCCCCCAACTAAAAGCTCTTACAGAGAAAGCAGTAGCTTAGGCTGTCACTGCTTGATCAGCTGATGTATAACTCCAGACTAATTGAGTAGCAGCCTTTCAGCTGGGTTGGAAAGCTTTTAAAAAACCAAAGGCCTTTGCATTGAAGTGAACTAAAGCTATTAGCCCCTAATTAAAACATGAGGTTTCATCTTTACCTTTCTAGAGATCACAGAAATCTATGTATTTTTCAGGCTGTAAGCCAGAAATCAAACATTCATCACATAATTGCAGTAAGTGTGGGCTAATACTTCTCATTAAGTGTGATTTATGAATTCCAGAAGAGCCTACGAGGTAAATATATAAAATTATTCTGAAGTCTGCAAAAATGAAGGTATTAATTTCTTTGGATGACTGTTCAGCAGGAAGAATTTAACGTGAACATTACAGCTTTCACCATTCAGTACAGACACTGCATTTGGACACCTGTACCTTTGCAGTTCCCTCCAAGTCACTGCTTATCGTTCACCTGAGCTCACCCTTCAGCTGTCAGCAGGGAAAGCAGTGTGGCTTTGAGGCAAGCTCATTCTGCTGGGCCTCAGAAGATCTATCACCTTCTCTGGCTCTTCTGCTTGTTTGCTGGGTGACCTTGAGTAACTTCCCATCTAGATCCTGAATGTGGTTTTTGTTAAACACTTTGTAATCTGTCAGTAGGAAATGATGTGTTACAGAAATGTGATAGCACTGTTCTGTAGCTAACCAATCTCTGATCCTGCAGTCAGGACAGGAGCATCAAAGAAGCAATGTAATAAATGTTAGTAGAGGTTCACAGCAATCAGGACAAAGAAGAAACTGCTAAGTTTTGAAATGTAGCGACTTTCTTTGTGGCAGGGGAATGAAAGATTTACACTGATGTTTGACCTTAACTAATTAGACCCTGTACAGGAGTGTCTAACAGGATGCAAATGTTTTGTATTCCTTATTTCCTGCTCAGCTTCAGTAGGCAGGAGTGATTTAGGGTGAAATTAAATCTGTACTGTGCTCTGACATGCTGCTTTGGAGTACAGCACTTTCAGATTACTTTGTACGTGTAATCTGAAGACAGAATGGAGGGTTTGTTATTTCTGTATCAGTCACTGAGATATGATGAATAATCGTTGTAATCTGGGCTCATTCTAGAAACACAAAAGCTTTGAAGGTCTTATTTTTACCTCCTCCTGCTGCAGCTCCCTGAGCAGCTCCTTGTGGTGAGATGTTAAGGCAAAATAATTGGAGAATCAGACTCAGCTCCGGAAGGTTTACAGACACCTGAGTGTTTGCAGTGGGAGGGACCATGGAGCCAGGGCAGGTGTGTGTTTAGCCTCACCTATCCCAGGTGCTGGCATTCCCTCACAGCTGGAGGAGATCTGCCTCTCCTTACCAAGTGGGTAAAGCCTGTCCTGCGTGGAGGTAAGCTCATTCTTCTGATATTGGTATAGATTCTCAAAATTAGTTTCTGTTCACACCCAGCTAACTGTCCAATGGGTATTTCCTCTCCATCTCTGCCCTCTCCCTGGCAGACAATTCTGCTTGATACTAATGGAAGTTTTCTGCAAGAAAGGAGCCCAGGGCAGCTCTGACTTTTGACTGCTATCTGCATTTACCCAAACCTCTCTGGCTCTACAAATCCTCCTCTTTCAGGGCAAAAATGAGGGGGCTATCTCACTTTCCTACCTTGCTCTTCCAGGTAAATTTTAAGCCCTATGCAACCAGTTTTTCAAAATCCTAGGTTAAAAACTTGCTCACTTTTAGAGCAGTGAGGATACAAAAGACACAAAAGCCAAATGTAATATTCGAGCTTGAGAGGGAAGGGGTGCAAGAGCAAATGCTTGGTTACTCAACAAAGCAAGGGATAGGTGAAAATGGTCCAGAAAATAGTAGATAGGAGCAGAATACTTGCTGAAGTATCAGTAGGAACCAGCTGCCTGCTCTGTGCCTGAGAGCCACAGTTCATGCAGCAGACTTTGACCAAACTGCAGTTTATTAATGGCTTGTGCAGGAACAAAGTCAGTAATAAAAGGCTAACTAGGGTGCTGGTGAGGAAAGTTCCTGGATCTGATTTTGCTGCCTTCCATAAAAGGGGCTCGCGTGCTTTTTCCCAGCCGTTCTCTCCAGGAATCTGTGTATACAAATATTCGTTCCGTAACCACAGCAAACAGCCTCCCATTGCCTGGCAGCTGCCTGCATACTTGAGGCTTTCTGCTGTCTGAAGTTTAACTCTGCAGGAGCCTGTGCTGACCCTGAGTCTAATCCTAATTTCGGATTTTCATGTCCTCAAGCCGGCCCCGTGGGACTGGGGCTGCTGACAGTGGCAGCAGCACCTCTCTGGTGAGTATGGGGTGGAGATGAGCCTTCACATTGTGCCACTAATGGTGAGTTCCAGCAAGGATAATAGGGAGCACTCTTGTACTGCTTTACATCTTCCAAGTGCTCTGCTCTTACTAACTAATTAAGCTGCCTTGTGACAAAGGTGTGTATCTGTGTTGTGCCTAAGGTAACTGTGCTCTAGTGTTACGCAATAAACCAAAGTTGGATGGTGTCTGCAGATAGCAATCAGGAAATCAATTAACCAACTACTGCCTGCTCACACCCCAACAGCCGAGCCAGCTTCAAAGCTGCCCCGAGCCCTTTGGTTAGCCTTGGCTTGTCTTTGGGAAGCTCGCATAGCCATGGAAAGCTGCACGTGCCGAGGTTTAACGATGTGGTTGCAGTGTTTTGCAGCAGCTCCGTTTCCAGCCGCACCATCTCCCAACCCTGCCCAGAGGATGCAGTCTCAGTGCTCCTGAGTTAAACCCAGGCACTGCTGGGCTTAGCCAGAGAGCCCCAGCTCTGTGCTGCTGCTGCTGTGTTCTAAGGACAGGATCGTCCTGGTGTGTCTGGTCACAAAGGAAATCAAAGTCACACCGTGCTGTGCTGCCGCGATGAGGAGTAGAGGGGGTGCTCTGCTTTATCTGCAAGATTTCCAAACCTTGCTGGGCAGCAAAGGCACCTTCCCACAGCACCCCAGTGCCTGCCAGCAGCTGCAAGCATTGCCAGGAGCCTGCAGTCAGCAGAACCATGCGTGTTGGTAAGTGCCACCAGAAGGATAACCCTGACTACACAGTGCTGACCTGTTTTTTCTCAGGGAGGAGCTTGAGGTCACTGGACAGCTTTCTGACAGTACAAGCTCAGTGCTCAGCAGTGAGTCAGAAGGCAACAAGAAGGTTAGGACAGATGGGAAAGGAAACCAAGAAGTAAATGTAGTTAGGTCATTGAACAAGCCCAGGTAGCTGCCACATTTTGAATAGTCTGTGCAGCCTGCCTGGTCCATTCACGTTGGTCCTTTTGGAGCCAAAGAGGGCCTTGCAGAGCTGGGAAGGATACAGGGAAGAATAACACTGATGGGAGGGCACCTGTGTAAAGAGAGATGGGCTGGTTTAAACTGTTCCACTTGGAAAAGGCACTAATGGGGAGAGATTTTGTCACAGCTGTGACTGGCACAGAGATGAATGGCAGGAACAATACTGTGGTGTAGAAGGCAGGGTGCACCCCCTGAGCTGGCAGAGGTGAGGGGAAGTGCCTGTTCACACAGTGTGACAGGGAATTGTGGAGCTAATTGGCACAGGATGCTCCAAGTGCCAAAACAAAAATGTGTTCAGAGAGTGATTAGGCAGATGTAGAGTGAGACCCGGTCCCACGGGGCCAGGACCAACCACTGCTTCCACAAGTTTCTCACCAGGCTGACGAGAGACTAAAGCAGCAGAAGTATTGCTCTGTAGGTGCCTCTTAGATGCTGTCCCTCATGATTTGGGGATAGGTGAACGCTGGCTCTGGGTTAGTAAGACTGCTTCCATGTTCTCCCAATTCCTGCAGTGTTGTGCCAACACGTGCTGCTGTGAGTAAAACACAACGTATGAACTGCCAAAGCAGTTGCACTCTGAAAAAAGCACTTGGCATTTTTTGTGTTGTACAAAAGGGGTTTCCTGTGCTAGGGAAGACCTGCCCATTTGCCTTTGTGTCTTTTATTCTGCTCAGGAATGGAGCCTTCCTCTCTCACTGCTTTCCCATGTACAAACAAGTGATTAAGCAGAGGACCTGACCTCTCCTGGTCCATCAGTTGCAATCAGTTATTTCATGATCTGAAAATTGGAATATCAACTTAAAATGAAACCAGATGCCTTTATTACTTGCACCACAGAGAAAATGTCTTCAAGCCACCAGAACCCAAAAGCACTAAGCCATACTTTTGAAGAGGAAAGTCTTTATTCTCACCCTTTTAAAGTGGAAGTTGTATTTAGATATGGTCATTCTATTGCTTTGTTTTGCAGAATCTCTGTCTCTCTCTCTATATATATATTTATATATATAGGAAAAGCTCCTTCTCTTCTCCTGTCTTGCTGTCATTGCTAAACCTTCAGCCAGGAACTCTCCAGCTTACAGAGGTGCCTGTTGTGCAGGGCTGGTACAGCAGGGAGGAAGGCCCTGCTCGCTGCTGCCTCGTCCCAGTGTAGCTGGATGAGCTGGTCCCAGTAAAATCCAGCCTCCAGAGGCAAATTCTGGTGGGGAGGATGAGCAGGAGGAAAAAGTTCCAGTGCTCTGAGTGGGAGGCAGAGCTGTACAGGAGGTGATGAGCCTCCATCTCTATATTAAAACCACATCTGTTCTGGAGCAGCCTGTCAAAGTCTGTGTCCAGGGTGCTGCGTTGCTTATGCTTGGGCAATGGCCAGCTCCTCTGCCAGCTTCCAGCACAGGAGCCTTCCCCCATTTCCCAAGGGGAGCAGCATTTCCAGTGCTGGGGGCTCCCCCATTCTTCATGCACTGCCCAGATGGTTCTCCTGAAGGGTGAGGGCGCTGAAGTGGGAGAAAGCTCTGTGGGGCTCTAACTTGCAAGGTCTCAACCAACAAAAACATCCTTTTGGATCCCTTCTGTGACAGCCACAGTTGGGCTTTGGCTGTTGGGTGTCCCTGAGGAGAGAGGGAGGATGTCAGCTGGTGTGAGGGGTGTTACTTGCTGATTGTCGAGTGCCTGCAGCGCTGCTGCCCCAGACGGCTGTCCTTAGGCTCCAGGGTGTGCTGTAAGGGCTGCCCTTGCTCCAGGACTACACCAGCTGCATTCCAGATCCCGTTTTTATGGAGGTAACATACCTCCAAATGTGGTATTGGAGGGAGCAGCAGCAGTACTGTTAAGCGCTGAGGTAGCCAAGTGTGACAGTCTCCATTTGTCATCCTCCCCAGATTAACAGCTCTTTGCCAGTGGATTTTGTAGAACCTCTCATCATTAAAGCTGTTTCCTTGTGAACAGATGGCTGCAGTGTGTGACATCCCGAGTGCCTGTGGGACCAGCACAGACAGAGGGGCTTGCTCAGGGGGGTTGTATCTGCCTCCAGCCTGGTGCTGATGAATGAACATCAATGAAATGCAGCTGAGGCCCCACACCCTGCAGGACGGATGTGCCTGAACCTCGCTGTCTCTGCTGAGGTTTGGGGGCAGGCATCCGCCCTGTGTGAGCCCCAGCACAAAGCTGTGCTGCAGCAGCCCCTGTGCAGCAGGGAGAATGCACAGAGGCACTGCTGCCCTGCTCCCCCAGCTCTACACACAGCTGTGGGTAGGGGGGTGTCAGAGAGAGCAGCTGGATCCTGCCCAGCCAGTCACAAGCAGCTTCTCCGCAGAGAGGAGACAGCCCTGCAGGTGGTGTGAGGCTGCTGCTGCCCACGGAGCTGTGCAGGGGGAGGATGCTGTTGGGCCAGCCCCAGAGCTGCCTAGGGAGCAGGGCTGGTCACAGGGTGTGCAAAGCCCTGGGGTAGCATAGGAAAGACTTCTGGACTGTGAACACCACCTGGCTCTTAGAGGCTGCTCAAACAGGAAACAGGAGTGCTCAAGGACATTTTGGGGAGGATCTTGAGGATGACTCTGAGGGGCACTCCTGAAAGCACTCTGGAAATCCTGTCTATATGAAGCCACTAAGGCTCTGGTTTTATCTTATGTGCAACTCTTCCTGTAAAAAACACATGAATTTTTTTTTTCTTGTTGATGTAAAGAGGGAAAGAGACCTGTCTGGCCTTCAGTTAATGCTTTTTCCTTCTCCAACACATTTTTCCATAGGTTGTCACCAAAACACATTGTGTTCATGATTTAAAAAAAGGAGAGGTTGGCCAAAGCTCAGCAATCCCTTGCTGCACAGGGCAGTCTGGGCAGCAGGATCACAGGTAGCAGGATGGCTGCTGGCAGCAGATGCTCTGCCCCAGGGTGTGTGCAACAGCAGGTGCTGCACAAGAGAGCTTTGCTAAAGTAAAACCTTTTATCCAGCAGTGCTCCTCCTTCTTCTCTCCCCTTCCTACAGTAGGACTGGGGAGGTTGTGTAACCCTGGGCCATGAACCTCTCCATAAGAGGTTTACAGAAAGCCTGCTCATTGCTTCTTTGCATTTCCAGCCCTTGGTGGAACTGAAGTCAAATGCCAGCTTGGGTGTTGCTCAGGGTTCACCAGCACCTCACAGCACCTCCCTGCCTGCCCCCTCCCCTCCTCCTGCAGCACAAGACTGCAGCACTGGCTGCATTTGGAGGCTTTATGAACAAGGCCACAGGCAGGAGAGGCTCCCTGCCATGCACCTGCATGGCACTGGGGTTGTTCCTGCCTGTGACAGGGAACACAAAGCAGACCTGGCTGGGTATTGGCCCTGCAGTGCTTTACACCCTGGTGTGCAGCCTGTGCTCCTGTCCGGGTGCCCTGGACACCATTTCCAGCACACTTGGGCAAGGGTTTCTTGCAGCTGTTTTGTGTCCACCATGGATGGGACAGCAGTGTAACATCTCCTTCCTGCCAGCACCATTCTCAAAGGTCCACGGCCTGGAGCAGAAAGTGTGAGAAACAGAAGCCTGTGCTTTTCACTGGAGACACGACTTTACAGCTCAGGAGCAGCTGGGACCGTGTGTACTCCTCAGAAACTCCCCCTAACCAAAAATCCAGGCTGAGTGAGGAACATGAGAAACTGCCTTGCAGCAGTAGTGAGTTGGAGGAGGGTGTGAACTGTGCCAGAGCCAGAAATCCAGCTTGGATAGAAACTGAGTGTTTGAGTAACTGTGAGCAAGACTTGGAGCAGCTGGCTCACTTCTCCCTCCTGAGTCAGCACCGTGCTGGGAGCTGGTGTGTGCCTGAGCTGTGCCTTGGGACAGCAGAACACACAGCTTTCCTGGAGCCTTTTTGATCCTTTCTGTTTATTTCCAGAGCAAATCTGCTCATTACCTTCTCTTAAGCTTTCATGACTGGCTGCTGCACCAGTGCCATCCTCTTCCTCTCCTTCTAACCAGCTTTGGAGAGCAGAAGAGGATGGTGTGCAATGGGGACACCTTGACCCTGCTGTGCCCTGTGGGCTGTGACACCTCCAGGCAGGGGTTGGGCAAGGAACCTCCTCTGGCACATGATCCCCAGAGTTCATGTCTGGGAGCCCTTCAGGAGGAGGCTGTGACCCCACAAACCTTTATTTAACTAAAATAGAAAGAGCACAAAGCATCAGGAAATGCCCTATTAATGCACTGGAGATAGAATCAGGCTGGAAAACTCCAGGCTGGACTGGAGCAGCACACAGCCTGTGATTTAAAACCCATGTGTTCAGCAGGCCAGAAGCCAGGAGCCCCAGGCTCTAATCCCAGTGCTGAGCTCTGCAACAGAACTTCAGGAAGTGGAGTAGAGGCTTTGTTTAAATTTCCCCATGTTTTCCTGGATCCTTCTACCATGGGCATTTAAAGTTTAGGAATTGCTTGGTTTCTTGGGGCTTCCAGTTGGTGGAAGATGTGTGCAGTTCCCCAAAAGCCATCAGCAGCATCCACCAGAAAAAGGGGCTGGGTTGTTTTTGGTGGTTTGTTTGATTTTTTCTGATTTTTTTTCCCCTGCTGTGATTAAGAAAAGCTCTTGCTCGCCAAGAAGGCATTCTTTAGAGGCATGCCTGTCCCTCATTAGAGCATAAAAGCAGTTCATAGGCCTTTTGGGGCTGGCAATACTAAGACCTTCGAACACATAAGGTAAGCTAATCTCTCACAGAACTAAGGATTAGGTTCCAAACTGCAATCCATTTCTGATTGGATGCAGATTCAGCAGCTGGGCTATTTTTGGCTGGTGAACCACTCTAATGGCTGTTTATTTTTAAGGTCAGTTTCTGTTTGCATAGCATGTACACCCTTCTGGTGGGTGGGAGGCATTGTAAAAACAATCACTGCTGTGCAGAGTTAGGAACTAAGCCTGGAGAGGGATGGAAAAAACAGAACTCAGTGTACTTATTGCTTTAAAGCCCAAAAACATCTGCTTAGGTCATAAGGCTTGCTGGCCCACTCTGAGCTGTGTCCCCACCGGAAAAATACCGTTCCAATTAATACAGACTACTGTAGGGGATTGCAGGAGACTTGGAAAGTCTGTCAGACAACAACACGGTATAAATAGAAAGGAAGCATCAGATTTGATACCCTTACCTCCAAGCAGTAAATAGAAACCAGAGCAGTCACCCACAGCTGAGGAGCCACAACTTGTGCTGGGCTGGCCAGGCAAGGATCCCAGCTCCTGTTAAGACCCTTGCTCAATAATAACACACTTTATTGTCCTGTTTTCCTAGCTCCTTCCTGTTGGACCATATCTTTATTCACACACAGTCAAGTGATACAAACTCACTGGAACAGCAGCAGTTCATAAAAGACAGTTAAGAGTAATTATCTTGAACTGAAATTTAAAAAACATCTGTCAAGCAAAGCACTGCTTGTAACAGGTCATGGTAAGGAAACATCTTACAACATTGACAGTGTATTCCCAGCTATGTTGCTTTTCCAGACCACAAAATACACAATACAAAAATATACTAAAAGTAATAACGGAGTTTGTAGAAATGTCTGCTGCAAAACCATTGCTATTGTCTGATTTCCTCTATATTTACTCCCACGCTACATTATGATAGAATAATTGAATAAAGACAGTTTATTTCTAACTGAATTTGGACTTTAGAGTTGATCTCAAGTAAACTGTAAAGTCTTTGGCTCCCATCCCTGAAGTACATAGAGGACCTTAACTTTGGACTTGTGAGACTGATAAGGCAGGAGGTGAGCCCACAAGTGAGAATCTGATGCCTTGGGCAGCAGCTCAGGAGGGAAGGGGAAGTTGAAGTGCTATACTTCACAGGATCTTAATTTGGGCTTTTTCCTGGATTTTTACAGCTTTTAACAAGCCTTTCCCTGGGCTTGATAGGCCCAGGGATATCCCTACCTGATAGGCTTGAGTTTTTCAAGTTTCTACTAATCTGGTATAACTGCCTGTGTTTGAGATCTGGGCTCTGCACTTAGTTGAGTGAGCTGCAGTAGCTCTCCCTCCATATTTCACTGCTCAGTGTAATTTTCCCTGTCCCTTTCCCCTCTTCTTCCTCCTCCTGGCCCCATACCACTGGCATGGGCTTTCCATGTGAGAGAGCTGGATGCTCCAGTGCTTTGCCAGGGCTGTTCAGATTGAGCCTCACACAAGCTCCCTGCATTCAAAGTACCATTCTTTTAGTGTTTCCAACCTGGAGAGATGCCAGTGAAGACAGGGAATTTGGTGCTGGCCTCACTGTGCAGGGATGAGCAGCCACTCCCTCAGGCTGGGACACTGGCAGTGAGAATCTCAGAATGCTCATGGAAAGCATTTTCCAGAGTGGCCCTTACCATGACAGAGGAACACACTGTGAGCAGGCCAATGTGTTCAGCTCCAGGATTTCTTGCTCCTTTTCCTCCCAAGAGCCAACCTCAAAACATTTCAAACAAGAAGTTCGCATTGCTGTGTTTTAGCAGAGAGGAAGAATAAGGCACCAAAGGTGAGCTCGTTTGGCCAAGACCGATGCACAGGGTGCTGCCCCAGTCCTCAGTGCTCCTCACTGAGCTGTTCTCTCTATGCTCACATCGTATGAGACATTCTCAGAGGGGAAACCTCATCTCAGCTCTGACACCACACACAGGGGCCAAGCTCTACCTTCCTAGGCATGGCCTTCAGAGGAAACATCGAGAAGGACACGCATTGGAGGCCAGAGGTTGGCTTCCCAGTGTCGGAACACCACCAGCTCCCAGGGAGGTCAGCTGTGGAAAGATGACCAGGATACCTGTGAGGTATAAAACTCTGTGTCCGCTGGCCACTGCTCGGCTCTCTCGTCGTCAGACTTGTCGCTGTCGTCGCCACTGGAGGGTTCGTAGCCCTGGACGGCCGCAGGGATCGGCTCCGTCTCACTCCGGTCCGCCTCCGCCTCCTTCTTCTCCTCTGCCAGCAGCTGCCTGTAGCACAGGTTGCAGACCCTCAGGGGCTTGGGGGACAGTCGGGGCATCAGGAACCTCTGCCTGGAGCAGTCTGCGCACACGACGAAGCCGCACTTGCGGCAGTGGTGCCTGCGGGTGAGCGTGGAGAACTTGGTCTGCGTGCAGCGCATGCAGATGTCCGTCGCCTTGTCGGGGATCCAGGGAGCCGCGGGCTCCCTGCAGGGCTGCCGGCCCGTCTTCACCAGCAGGTGCTTGATGCACTCCTCCAGATGGCTGATCCACTCCTTCCTCTCCGTCAGGGAGGCTGCGGAAACCACAAAGGACTTCTTGGAGGTTTTAATCAGCCAGCGGTTCTTCATCTGCAAGGTGTCAGGCAGCGTCTCCAGAGTGACGTCTTCCAGGGGGATGATGTGCTGGGAATTGTACTTCCTTTTGTTGATGATGATGCTGCCGTAGACGAGGATGTCGTTGAAAAGGAAAAATATGCGAGGCTTTGGTTTCTTGCGGCATTCTTTGGTTAAAATCCCTTCTCCCAGGAGGACCCTGCCCGGCAAGGCTAAGGGCTGTCCAGAAGCCCCAAAGCAGTTTTCCACAGCAGCAATGCGCTGGCTGTTGATCTCGGTGTTTGCAAGATGGTCCACCATCTCCAGCTCACTCTGAAGAGAGGAAAACAAAGAGGGAAGTGGTGAAACTGCAGACATCTGCACCAGGGTGAGGGTGAGTAGCCAGTGTATGCACAGCAGAGATGCTCCTAATGCTATCTGAGGGTGCAGGTAATCTCAGGAGCACTCCTCACTTTAGTTTGTTACCTTTCTAGATAAAATCTTCAAACTTTCTGACCTCATTTTGCAACAGCCCAGGCTATACTGGGATGGTTCAATTTGCAGCAATGGAAGCCCCTGAAGGCAGAGCCAGGTATTCCTGGTTGTGCTTTTTACCAGTCTCCCTGTGTGCCCTTAGAAAAGAAAGCTGCTAGGTCTGAACCTGGTTTTATGCGGATCCACAGATCTGCATAAAAGGGTCTTGAGAGCAAGCCTCCTGTTTCTGACTGCACACCTGCTTTCCCAGGCTTTGCTTACAGACATACCACGCTCCTCCATAGCTCCATTTTGAGCCAGAGCTGAGGCAGGAGCAAAAGAAACCTGTGTGGTATCACTTGTTCCTGCTGGTCTTCCATCAATGACAAAAAGGTTAAAAAGAAGAAATTTTAAAAGCCCTCATGATGTGAATAAACCCACACAAGCTAAGCCTTTCCTCTGTTATCCCAGGACTGACAGTGCTTCCAAAGGCAAGACTCATCATTCTGAAAACAGTGAGTCTGCTGAAGGGGAAGTGGAATGCAGCACTCATCTCTCCCACACCTCTGCACCCTCCTTCTCACACTGTCTGAGGGTTTGACAGTGTGCAGTGTTTTTGTTCCAACAGGAAACCCAGGTAAGGGTAACCCTGAAGCTAAAGCAGCTGCTTGCTCCTGGCAGTCTGCAGGAATGAAGGCACTCTCTGGTAGTCGATTTTCTTTTTGCCCCTTGCAGGCTGGAGGGTGCTGCCCCAAGGCCAGCTGGCCATGGCAGTGTGAGTCACTTCCTCCTGCAGGGAGGTAGCCCAGCCATCACGAGGCAGCTCCGAGATCACAGGGGCATGTGTTGTGACCCTGGCTGCTGCTAACGGCTCATGGAACCACGGGTGCAGAGCTGCTCTCCACTGGCACCCCTGTGCTCCTTGCCCAGAGCCCCTGCTGCCCAGGAGGCCGGAAGGAAGGGGCAGAGGAAGATGACAACATGCCTGGTCCTGTGTGTGTGGGACATTCTACCCTTGCCCCTCAGCCCCAGTCACCCCTTTGCTGTGCTGGAAGGGAAACCACAGAGCTGGTGCTGAAGGCTGCTGCACACCGTGCACCTCTCAGCTGACCCATCTGGCAGACAGAGCGCGCGATTCCTCCGAGTTCCCGGACCCTCCTTCTCTAGGGTGAAAAGGGACAAGGCAAAACACAGGTTTAGCCATGGCAGACCTAAATGAAGTGACCCACCTGCAGAAAAAGCTTTCGCTGAGAGGCACTGAGTGCTCCTGAAGAGCTGCCTTGCTCAGGCTGACCCTCAAGCTGGAGGGAAGGATGTGTATCCTCAGGGCCCCAAAGCCCTGGAATGCCCTGATGGAGCTGGGCACTGTTGGGCACATCCACCCACGTGGGTGTGCATTTGACATTTACTGGGTGCTCTGGCCAGGCTGCAGCCAGAGGGGGAATCCAGGGGCTGCCTCCAGCAGCAGGGGCTGAAACCACACCCCAACCAACCTGCCATGGCACAGGCATGCAGCAGCTGGGCAAGGGATCTGCTACTTGTCATCACAGAGGAGAGAACCTCCATTCCCTGCCTGGATCCATCAGCCTGATCTGTGCATGGAGAGGAGAGGCCCTGCTGCAATGAGCACCACGTGTTTTTACCCTCTCCCTCTTAAATACATAAATTAGGCTGAAGAGCAAACAGGCAGGGCAAACTGTTGTCCACAGCTGTGCACCAAACTCCATGACTAGAGTTACCCAGACTCTCACCTATCCTGGGATGTGGTCTCTCCACAAATCCCTGGCTGAGGAGTTTCTGTGTGAAAGAGCAAGATGAGCACACAAATAATAAAGGAAAAATTCAAATTACAGCTCGGAATCCTCGGTGTGCAGAGACTGTAAATGCAATAATATACTGTCAAGAATGTTTGGCACCAGCAACACCAAATGGGATAAACCAAAGCAGTTCCAGCAGTTCCCTTTCCTCATGCTTCTGGGTTATGGAGCTCTTAGCCTACCTCTTTCATTTTATGTAGTTTAGGAGCATGGCCCAACCTCTCAAGAACTTATGGTACTTGACATGACTCTAGGGATCCCTGCACACCAGATTCCAGTGGAAACTAAAGTATTTTGTCAGATATAAAGACCTTGCCTGCACAGAGAGGAAACCCGAGCTCATTTTCAAAGAGGAGTGTAAGCTGTGCTGCTGTGAAAGCTTTAGCTGTTGCATTGACCTGGGTCCCTGCACAGAAAGGTCTTGGACTTACTGCATGGAGCAAAAGGAGAAGGGGCTGGACACAATCCTGTAGTGTGAAAAAAACTGAAGGTGAGCTCTCATTACACATCAGACTTCTACCTGCAGGTATATCCTCACTCCTCCACCCTCTGGTTTGACACCTATTTAAAATACCATGAGTTAACCTAAGAAAGGCAACTATGTCATGGGAAAATCTGCTCTGCTAAGACTAAAATTGTTGTCTGCTCTAGCCCAGGGTATTTCTTGAAGGAGTTTTCCTGGGATGCAAAAGCAGAATGTTTTCCTCCTATCTCTCTCCCCCCTCAGGCATAAGTGACTGGAGAACAGCACACACACATAATAAAAAGTAAAAATTAAAACAAAACAAAATAAAACAAAAAAAAACCCTACAGTGCCTACCTTTAGGCTTGGCCAACTCACTACTCTATCCCTCTGTGTGCTCCCTGTTCAGGTAGGGAGGGAGGAACAGCCATCTGAGGGGCTGACTCATCACATCCCACCACAAGCCAGATCCATCCTGCCCCAAGTTCCACACAGCACTTGGCTTGACTGACCACATAAAACCCAGTTTCATGTTAGTACTGTGACTCACTGCAAATAATCCACAGTTTGGCTTTGGAACTCCAGCACTTAGTGAATCTGGTAAATAAAGATAGCTGCTGAGTGTTACTATGGTCTCCTTTCCTGGGAGATGAGAGCCTCTCCCTTTGGAACAAAGTGAGGATATGAAGTCTGATCTATTTTATTCATTTTAGTAAATGTTTTTTTTTCCTGTTTGCTCACATGTGCTGTGTCAGGCCAGCAGGGTCACAGTGCTTATTAGCAAGTGCTACATATGCCCATGTACCACATGCAGCAGCAGCAGCTTACCCAGCTGAAATTAGGGTGGCAAGATGTGTTTTTCTGGCATGCTGCTTTTCACAGAAGTTTCTGGCATGGCGAATTCTGGGGCTGTTTTTTCATCAAGATCTGCTGGTCCTGCATGTGATCAAATACAGTGAGTATGACTGATGTTCAAAGTTAAAAAAATACAGCTTGGCACTCCATTCCAGAAGTAAGCATGCCACAACACTTAACAATGAGTGCTTGTTCACTTGTGATTATAAACAGCCATGTTGATGCCTGCCAGGCACAGCATTTCAACTTCAGCTCACGGGTCAGCAAGTCTGGGGTGTGTTTTACAAGTCTGTATGTATCCAAGGCTTAGGTGTACCGATGTAGCAAGCTGCTCTACCTGATCCTTGGGTTCCTGCCATCAGGCAGAGCTGACAGCCCCGGTATGCACTGCATACCACACATGGGATGGTCCACGACACCGAGATCTGACTGCTGAGGGCTGCCAGCAGAAAATGCCCCGAGCCTCGTCTCTTTGCAGCTTTCCCTGACTCCCTCTTTCTGCTTTGCTCTGAGAAATCTCTCCCGGAGTTGGGCTGGCATAAGCGCTTCCTCACTAAGGATAGCAAGTAGGACGCAGCTGCCTGAGCAGGCATTTAGAGCAAGAAGAACAAAGTTCCTCTCCTTTTCCTGCCTGAGGGCATTTTAGCTTGCTTCTCCCTCTTTCCCGGCATGCTGTAACTGCTGGGGTAGGGAGGGCAGGCTCTGGTATCCCTTCCTGCCATGCTTGCGAGGAACCCAATTCAGCACATGTACATTTTGGGACTGGCTGTCACATCGGGCGTTTAAGAATGTCACCAGTCCCAGTGGGACACGGACTGACTGAGCTACCAAGCCGCTCGCCACTGCTGCTCAGAGCAGGGCCAGAGCAAGGGGGCGGCCGGGCAGCTCACACTGATGCTCCCAACCCAGCTGTTGGCAGCCTGAGCTCAGCTGTGGCTCCTGCGAGTGCCAGCCAGGCTCAGAGGCGCCCAGGCAGCAGAGGAAGGGAAGGAAGGGAAGGAGGGAGGAGGAAAAACACGAAACTCAAAAACTTACCCCCTCCGTCCCCCGCTCCCATCCCGCGGCACTCCGCCCGCGCCTCCCGCTCCGCCGCTCTCCGCACTCGTGACAACGACAGAGCGGGGCTGGCTGCCGAGGGGGAGCCACCGCGGGAAGTGACAATTCCTGTCCTGCCAGCCCCGGGAGCTCACGTGCCCCTCTGGAAGAGCCGCACGGCCCAAGCGGGGTCCGGGATTTTGGTACACAAGCGAAGTTGGTAACTTAAACAGTCCCTCTAAAAACCCCGGTACACCCTCCCCTCTAAAAACCCCAACACGCCCGCCGCTGTGGCCGGCGCAGGCTCCACACACGCGTGACGGGACCGCGGGCGGGCAGCACACACCCCGAGACCCCGGGCAGCAGCACACACCCCGGACGGACAGCACATACCCCGGACGGGCACCACACACCCCGGACGGACAGCACATACCCCGGACGGGCAGCACACACGCGGGGCGGGCAGCACACACCGCGGGACCCGGGACGGACAGCACACACCGCGGGCCGAGCCCCGCACACCGCCCCGNGGGGAGCCCGGGCCGGGGGTGAGGGGAGCCCGGGCCGGGGGTGAGGGGAGCCCGGGCCGGGGGTGAGGGGAGCCCGGGCCGGGGGTGAGGGGAGCCCGGGCCGGGGGTGAGGGGAGCCCGGGCCGGGGGTGAGGGGAGCCCGGGCCGGGGGTGAGGGGAGCCCGGGCCGGGGGTGAGGGGAGCCCGGGCCGGGGGTGAGGGGAGCCCGGGCCGGGGGTGAGGGGAGCCCGGGCCGGGGGTGAGGGGAGCCCGGGGGGGACGCTGCGGGTGCCCCACGGCTGCCGGTGTCCCTTGGCTGCCTGTGTCGCTTAGCCATGTGTGTCCCTTGGCCGTGTGTGTCCCTTGGCCGTGTGTGTCCCTTGGCTGTGTGTGTCCCTTGGCTGCCTGTGCCCTGCTGACACCCACCACCCTCCCGCACACTCTCCACTTGGCCCCACAAGCATAACTCAAGTGTGTTTAGTTTGCTCGCAGTTTTAAGTTTCAAGTTTCATCATCCCCTAATCGCAGTATGTTCCATCAAGCGGAGTGGTACTCATGGATGGCATTGTACAAAGATTGTTTCAGTGATAAAATACCCGCGGTGTTTTATAGTTAAGAAGAGGGATGTAAATAGAGCTACACGTTACACTGGTCCAAAACAGAAACCAGACCTCCTCCCAAGCTTTGGATCACATCTTCTAACAACTTTTGTGATTACAGTTACTGACATTTGTGTTGAGAAGAAGCTATTAACACCGAAATCGGCGGTGCAGGGAAATCTTTTGCATTCCTCTCTCCCACCCACTCATCTCTCCCGCATGACAGTGCCAGAAGGGCGGTGGGGGGGGTGGGCAGGGGCTGTGAGTGTCCCCAGCACTGCTGAAGGTGCTGCAGGGGAGCCGAGCTCTGGCCCTTGCCAGGTGCAGTCACACAACCCCAGGCCTTGCTGATCTATAATTCAGGTGCTTGCTCACTTTCTGTAATAGCTTTTCTATTTTTAATGGGAAGTGATGGACCTGTCAAGGTATTAAAAATATTTTTTTTTCCCAGGTTTTCATTTTCTCTAGTAATAATGATGTGGGGTGGGAAGCTCATGGTGCACTTTAGAGCTAAAGTGCTCGGCAATCACAGGAGTTTGCACAAGACCTTATTTCTTTACACTTTGTGTTTGTGTCAGACGAGCAGATAAATGAGGACAGGGACTAAGTTCAGTGCAGTACGTGGCTGCCTAGCAGGGTACGAGGGAGGGTCACAGGGAGGGCCATCATCTCTGTCCTGGCTGCCTTGGGAGCAGTCTGCTAACTCTGGGGAGGTCTGCCCAGCTTAGAAATTAATTCTCTACAGAATGCCTGGGTTTTTTTAACAAGGTCTAACTGTAAATATCTGTAAACTATAAATAGACAAAGCACTGAACTAAATATGCAAGAGTTTGTCTTAGTTGTCAGACTAATTCAGATCTAACCAACCACAGATTATTACCCTGAAACTGTTTTTTTCCCCTCCTGTATGCTGACATTATTCTGAATTTGCTCTCATGTTATCCTAATCATAGTCTCTGTTTCTGAGATGCAATATCTTAGTTTATTTTTCTTGTTGTTTCTGAGTATGCTCACCTGGACAACACATCAGCCAAACAGCATTGGGTTGGCCAAACCACCTGGGATTTGGAGGTTTTTTGGTTTGTTTCTCATCAGTGAGAAGTGGAGGTGTGTTCAGGCAACTGTTGCATAAGGCAAGGGAAGCCCCAGGGCACACTTTGGGCTTACAGTCAGTATTAAGCAGTTGCAATTGAGAGCTGACTTTCTGCTGGTATTTTGTTTGTTTGTTTTGGAAGCTCTTACACACTTGTTTGAATTCCTTACTGAGATACAAACTGGGAGTTTCACCAGTAATCTTAAGAGTGATTTGATAGGCAGGCTTAGGAGCTCTGTTTTTCCTGGCTGTACAACCAAACATTTGTGGGACCACTTGAAAAAGCTGCAGCCCAAATTACCAGCTTTTAATGCAGCTAGAGCAAGGTGAAGAGACTTTATCTGATTGCCTCTGGCATTTTCTCCAAAGCCACTTGTTTCTCAGTAGCAGAAATATCTTGCCCAATTGGGATGCAATAATTTCAAAGCAAGTAAAGGAAACTGCAGCTGCTCAGCTGAGTCAGCCAAAGGTAAGCTCTGCAGGGGAGAAAATGTTTTTTTATTATCTTCTAGTGGCAAAATTACTACAACAGCCTGCAGGAAAAGATTAGATTATAATAGTAACAAAAACATCTGTTAAATTCTCAGCTCAGTGTATGTTTAGTGGATGTTTGAAAAAGAAGAAAAAACAACCCAGGCATTTGATAAAATTCTTTTGAATAAAACTCAATATTTATATTCAGTTTGGGATGTGAGGAACCCACTGTGCTCATGGGATAGGCAGTGGTTTTAACTAATTGACTACATGGGGCATTTAATCAGTGGACAAGACAGCTTTTAGCCATGGAGATTTTATGGAATTGAGCTTGGCATACTGTGACCTAATGAAGGAATAAGACAACTTGTGTTCGTCATACAGGTGACTTGTAGGGATGAGTGACCTCTGGCCTGAGTGAGAGTGTGGAGTGTGGAGGGATGAATGTTTGTCTGATCTGGCTCGGGGGATTCAGCTCATCAGCCTCTTCCCGAAATGTGTGACTTGTGATTGATTTGTGTCTCTGAAGCCCTACCAGCTTCATCTGCCTGCTTTAGTAAAAAATGAGTTGTTCCAAGTCTGACAGTGCAGAAGTCACATCCACACTCAGCTCTGTCAGTGCAGGGTGCAACTTGAGAGTGCCAGTTTCCAAATTCTCTCTAGCCCACATGCCTTGGACCTGCTGCCCAACAAACCTGTCTCAGAGGATGCTTGTGCCTTAGGGCATCTCTCTGCAGGAACCCTCCTGCAGGAAATTCCCCACTTCCTGAGTGGCTCTGGGAGCCTGGCTGCAAAATGATTGTCCAAGTGATGAAAGTATTCCTGAAAGCAGCCTTTGCTTGCTCCTCTGCCTTTTGCATAAAGCAATGCTCGATCAACGTGCTTTTGTTTTTTACAGAGGCACTGCTGTGCTTTGCGTGTGTGCAGCACTTCATTCTCAGGATCTTGAAATGCAGCATAAATTCTAATAACTATGAGGGTTTGTACCCTTCTCACAGGGAGTTCCAGTCTTGGAGAGCTTCATCTGGTCACACGGTGCTTGGTCACTGGCACAGAACAGGGGGTTATTAGCTACTGTCTTCAGTAGCAACGGGCTCTGGCTCAGAGTGAATCACTTGGGAGCTGAGAACATCCTCCAGAGCTCCTGACTCACAGCCTCGTGTGCCTGTCCACAGGGCCATGTCCCAGCTCCGTGTCTCAGTGATCCTTACAAAAGCTCTTGTGTGCAAGGACGACAAAACCTCTCACATTTGCAGATTCTGAAGTTACACGTTTGTCTTGGTGTTTGCTGCACCCTGTCCTGCTCACACCTCAGCCCTGCTCCCTGGTCACAGAGTGGGAACTTCAGTCTTGAGTAACCAATAATGGTCAATAATTTCTGAGTGGATTGAGCGGGTTGGTGGTGATGAGTCCCCAGGCTGTGCCCCAGAGCTGCCCAGGGTGTGCACTCACAACGGGGGAAGCTCAGAAGTGTGAGCTGTCCCGAGGAGAGGCTGGGTGAGCACACACTGCTGAACAAGCAGGAGCTGTGACATGCTGCCATGCCTGCTTCTGAGTAGTGCTCCCCACTCGTGGGAACAGGCTCGAGTGGAAATACAAAAGGGGAAGGTGAGGAAAAGCTGAGGTAAGAGAATACAAAATGTCAGGATTGTGAGAAGGTGCAGGCGTTCAGTGTAGAGAGGGATGCAATATTAGAACAAAATTATGAACTTAATGTGGGAATAAAGAGGTGTGTCAAGAAAAGCACTGAATGCATTTTTCAGCTTGCTGTGAGAGAGTGCTGCACCTTCTGAGCTCAGCCTTCCTTCCAGAAGGCCCCATTCTGGGCACGTTCTTCTGAACTCCCTTCCTACTGCTGCTATTCTGTCTGAGCACTGATCTCATATTCAGTCTGCTTTTATTGCACAGGATAAATAATGGTGAACAAATAACTGGTGAGCAAGTGTTTCAAAGACTAAACTGAGATAGATTAGCCATTTCAAATATTGAAATAGGGAAAAAGCAGTTGGAACAGGAGTGTGATAATCACTGGTTAATGCAAAAAGATGTGAATGACTGATTGACTGATTAGTCAAAGACAAATAAAAGAGTGTCATGGCTGAACCCTGCTTTGCCTATGGATATAGCTCCTATTTATGTGAAGAACATGCTTTGGTCTCTTTTCTTTGTAACTGCTACCCAGGCTGAATGTGTGCATTGCTCAGAAAGTAAAAACCTTCTCTTTGTAAGGGACCTTGCCCTGTATCAGTGTCTTTTGTGCAGGAAGGCATCTGCTGCCATTGCCTGGGGAAGGTTCATGCATTGAGTGCATGTGCAGAGAGCTCTGTGAAAGGGGAATAAAAAAGGAAACCTTTGTTTCCTTTTGTTATCTTCAAATATAAGGGAACACAGCCAGGCAGTGTGATTTTTTCCAAGGTGTTCTGCTGACATCCTGGAAACCAAGAGAGCAAACCTCAGCTTGGCTGAGATCTCCATCCATTGACATGCTGGATCTTTAAGTGGAGAGGTGCTGATCTGAACCAGGAATTGGGGATTTCTTCTGAGGTAGAAGAGATTTATTGGCTTTTACAGACTGTGTTGCTGCCTGGGCTGTGCAGGATGTGACACAGAGATGTATGAAGGATCACACCTTAATTTGTGAAGTGTAAAAATCATTGTCTGGTTGAGAAACCAGAGAGATATATTGTAATAGGTGTGTGGTTGCTGTTGGGGGACATCTGAAGGACGAGTTGAGGATCCTGCTCTGTACTTCAGCTCAAGCTCTGCAAAAATTGTCCATGTCCAGGTGGTACCATTCTGCATTTTTGGGAGACTTTTGGAAGACTTAACATTTTCCTGAGATTTCTCTCTTATTGGTGTACTGAAATGCAGGATTGCAGTATGCTTTGGTTTTCTTTTTCTATTTTTTTTGTTTTGGTTTGGTTTTGTTTTTGCTTTTGTTTTATCTGTTCCCAGAATTAAATATTTCTTCTCTACCCTCAGCCCTGAAGAGCAGCTGGGGGAGGCAGGGAAGGCACTGCAGGTTGGCTCTGTACCATTTGGGTTGTTTGATCTCATTACTTTGGGAGCCCTCACAAACGCCTCAGGCCATGAACTCCTCGTGGACAACTTGGGAGAATCTCTTGCTGCTACTGCATGCATTAGCCTTCATTAATACAATTAGCATAATAGCGATTAGGATTCATTATTCCCAGCAAAAAGATAAAGCCGGTAATACATATCTCTGAATCCAATTCCTCAGCACCTGGTCTTGGGATTGCTTTATTTTGGAGTTGTTTGCTGTTTATATCCTTCCATCTTCTAGAAAAAAAAAAAGAAAGCCATGTAATTGTAAAACTGTTTGAGTCAAAGAAGTGCCCTGAGATGATCGTTCACGCCTGCTAAAGAGGTGAAGTGATCTCTGGGACCCTCACAGCTCACACAGCCACTCAACAGTCGGAACTGCAAACTTCATCTTCTTCAAGCACAAAAGCTACTTAGTTTCCCCATGTTGAAGACTTTTTATAATAGCAATAAGACAACTCTAGAGAGAGCCATCTAATATTAACTCCAGGGAGTAATCATCTAATCACAATCTGGGGGTGATTTGAAGCACTCATCTGGACCAAATGCCTCACAACACCCCAGGAGTGGTTTTATTGCATGATAGCAGTACCCCATTGAGCCTTATTGCTTAATTAAAAACAAATTCCCAAGTAATTTTTTTGCCTTTCCATAAAAACACAGTAGTACATAGCATGTATAAAACATCCATTAAATGATGGTAGATGCAAATTTATGTTGTGAGATACAATCCGTTTCTTTACCACTTGGGGTTGAAGTTAAATGTAAAACCATTTCCTATAATCTGTGCACTGCTGTGTTTAGAGAGGAATAAATATGGGAAAGAGAGGTTCATTGTAGGATGCCTTGTTTTTATTAAGTGATATGTTTGGTCCCTTACAAAGGAATTCAAATTCTCATCCATCTTGCACACACAGGAGTCAGTCATCATTTCTGCTTCTTCCTGGGGATTTCCTCAGCCTGCACCATTTCAGGGCAGCCCTTCCCAGGAATGCTGTCCTGTGTCTGGGATTGCCATGGCTCCCTGAGCAGACACAGCAGTGCTGGTGCTGTTTGGGATGGTGCAGCACTGAGCAGGTGGTGCCCACGTGTCCCTTGTGGGTCCTGCAGCCTAAAACAGGGACTAAGCCTGGTAAGGTGCACAGTTTATCCACTTTTGGTGGTGCTGCCCACAGCTGACCTCAGGCTGCACTGGCCATGGATGGGATATCTCCCAGTCCTGCATTTTCCCTGGGAAAACTGCTACAGATGTGCAAGGGACCCTGCTCTGCCAGGGGCCCAGGCTGGGCATGGGAAGGGTGTGAAAGTCCTTCCATTTCTGTAGAGGAATGCCTGGGCTCCCTTACACCTCTGCAGAGTGATTCCACAGCCCCAAGGACTCTGAGGGTTCTTTACATGGGAAAAGAATAAGATTAATGTGTCCTTACAAACAGAGCATGAGAATCTGCTTGTAGATAGGGCCAGGGAAATGAGGGAAGAAACCATCAGTTCTAGAAAATGTTACTAATTGACACAGACTGCTGCTCAGCCAAGGCCATGTTAAACTCCTGAGCTTACAGAAAAAGAACAAAGGCTTAATACAGTTATGAATAGTGTTTTGTTATAAAATAAAAAATAAAGGGGGGTGTGTATTACAGGGGGCATGGGGCAGATGATTCAGGGAGTCTGTACCTTCAGGGTGCCTCAGCCAGTGGGGAAAGGAGGAGGGTGATGTGGCCAGGAGCTTAGGATAAAGAGGGGCTGCATCCCCCAACAGTTTGAGAGACCCCATGGGAAGTGCCCCATGGCCTCCCCCTTTATTAAAATAAAGTCACAGTACTCCTCTGTCTCCTTTTTCAACACAAACCTCTGGTGTTGTTTTTCCACACACATATTACAGGCAGAGGAAGCAAATCCAAGTTTATGTATGTTTATCCAAAAATCATGCAGGGAGTGATGGAGCCACTGCTCAGAAATCCTGGCAGCCAAAGCTGTAATTGGGCTTTTGGCCACAGCTCTGAAATAAATGGGGGCAAAAAGGGTAGATGTGACATTTTCCTCAGATGTGTTGCTTGGGTTGCCTTTAATTGAATGGAGACAACCTTGCAAGTACAAATTTTTAAATAAAAGCTCAGAATTAGCAGTAGCTGTTACTCTGGTTGTTCCAGGTGCTGGAGCCTTCTCGTGGTATCTCCAAGCTCAGGATAGAGGGGGACACTTGTGTCAGTCTCTCCCATTGTGGCCCCACTCAGTGTTGTGCCCATCCTTCTGCTTTTCCCTATCAAATGGTGGTTCCCAAGGGAGCAGTGTGTGAGTATCTACTGCTGAGAGGCTGCAGCATTTGGGGTTACAGAGGCACTGTGCTTTCTCCTGTACTTGGATTTTGTAAAAAATAATGCTGAAGGTTCTTTTTTATGAACATTTTGATAGAATGCTTTGCTGACTTCATTTTTAATGTGCCAGTAGAGAGATGTTAAAGGTTGTGGTAGAGGATTTATTTTAAAGAGGTTACAGCATTGTATGAGAAAATGGATGAGAGTAAACTCTTGCCTGCTTCTGCTGCCTGAGAACAGTCTGAAAGAATAATTAAACCTGTGTATTTAAAACACTTCAGTACTAACCTGGGACATTGCCAGGTCAGAAAAGGACATGAAAAGATCTGAGAGTGTTCTTGAACAATAACATTTTTACCTGAAAGATCTCTGCTGGCATTATTAGGAGAGCCATTATCTGGCTTTGATCTGACTCTCTGGGACTGGCTGCTCACAGCGCTGACCCAGAGCACGCAGCCAACAAAGGAAAGCCCTAATGGACTTTAATGCCTTTAGTGAAGGGTTTCTCTCCCCATCAGATGTGTGTGGTTTTACAAAGGCCCCTTTCATCTTAACGTGCCTGCTGGAGATGGCTGGCAGCCCTGGGGCCAGCACAGCCCTTGGCTACGGCAGAGTGGCTCTCACTTGCCCAGCCCTGTGGCCCTGCCCGGCTCAGGGTGGGGCAGCAGCACCCCTGGTTGCCCCGTGGTGCAGCAGCCACTGGCACTGCTACAGCCTGCGTGCTGGGCAGGGCTGGCTCTGCTGCAAAACCTGCTGCAAAAAAACCCCAAATGACAGTGGGACATGCCCTACCATGGCGGTTTTTTGGTTTTTTTTTTTTTTTTTTTTTTTTTTTTTTTTTTTTTTTTTTTTGAGCAGAACCAGGGGTTTATTGGCCTCCTGGGGCGGGCAAAGGCACACCTGGGTCATGTGAAGTACCTGCCTTACCCTGAGTGCAGCAGAGCTGAAGAGTCAGCAGGGCACAGACCCAGCTGTTCTGTCCTCTGAGCACACAGAGCTGAGCTCTAGGACACAGAATTAGAATTATATCTGCCTTTATTTGGCCTTCTAAGGTCAGGAGTCAGGAGTCTTATGCTGATGGTTCTGGGATGTTTATGACTCCCTTTAAGGGTATATCCTCCCACTGAGGAAATGAGGAGTGTGATATTTTATCCGTTGGAAATGCCTGGCTTAGTTCGGGTCTGTTTCCCCATCTCATTTTGACATGGTAGGCAATTCAGAAAATATATTTGCGACAAGGAAAATGGAGTTGTTATGGAAACATCTGAGCGAGGCAGCTGAGACGGGGTGAGGCAGGCACCAGATTCGCTGTACACGCAGACACACTAAAACAGCGAGTTCATGTAAGGTAAGGGAGCAGTTTCTAGGCACTGTCTGCTTCCTGGGTGGGTTTTCTGGCACAAGAGGAAGGAGAAAAAAAAAAAAAACAAACCCAAAACACTTTAAAACTGTGAGCATGTGGCTCCATCTTCTGGTATCAAAGCAAAGTGTGTTGCTCTGGATATAGACAGAGGTGAGATTTCTGTACCATTTTTATGTTAGCTTCTACTAAAGCAGCAATAGTAATAATAATAATAATAAATTAAAATACCTGTGCCTCAGAGCCAATCTATGAGTTATGAATGTAGATTTCCTGAAGCTACAAACCATTCTGCTGGAAGAAAGCTGCCTTTTGAAACAGTCTCATAGATGTTTAGCCCCCAGGTGCCCTGTATTTTAAAGCAGGCACTGCTCTCCTGTGTGAAAGTGGAGTTTGCTCAGCGTGGGCTGTCCCAGGGAAGCCTCGTGCCTGGGTAGGTGGCTCTGGGATGGATTTCTTTGTTTCCCTCTGCAGCAACATCTTTGGCAAAGCAGCTAAAATTCCTGATGCATCCTCATGGAAATGCTGGCTGGGTAGAAGCAGGAATGAATGGCTCTTGGAGGCAGACTGCCAGAAGTCAAAAGAAAATAAAGCTGTTTTATTCCTTCACCAAACAGGGAATGTTGTTACAGTGCATTATTGCACATGCTTAATTGAGCTTGATTACTCAATCTGTTCACCTTAGTAACTCGTTTTGGTTTAATCAGAGGTAAGTCATTGTTCAAAACCAGGAGGTGTCATCATTTGCTGGGTAAACCTTGGGTTTTCTAAGGAACCCTAAAGAATTGCCCCAACTTTGCTGCTTTACAGCAACACCCAACAGAACCAATCCAAACAAAAGGTAATTATCTTGTTGGGGTGCTGTCCTAAAGCTGTTGTTTGCAAGGCATTGCAAATAGGAGGCACTGCTCTGTAAATGCAAAATTTAAACTATGGACCATGTGTTTTACTTGGGTTACTTCTGTGTACATATGTAAGTATGTTCTTTTTTTTTCCCCTGGATAGTGAGCCTAGGATTAAAGGACCCCAAATTCTTTGTATAAAGCACTAGTTTTCAGTCCAAACTGCTCCTTGGCTGAAGTGTGGCAGTGAAGGAGAGGGAATATAAATGTACTGGCCCCAGTGCTTGTGCCACTCTAAGATCCCTCAGATGACAGAGAAGTTACCTGCATGCAGCATTTATCTGTGGGGAGGCTCGTGTGGAGAGCTGCTTGGAAAAGGAGCATTCCTGTGTGGCAGGGAATCCTATCACAAAACCATCCCTAAGGTAAGCACTAGCCAGGGCTTCCCATCACAGCCTCAGCGAGGCTGGGGATCAAAACTAGAGCTGAAACCAGCCTTTACTCTTCACTGTGGGGCTTTTAAGGCCCCACACAGAGGGAAGCATTTTCATTTTCAATGGCCACAGGCAGTGCTGATAAAATACAACTGCAACCTCCACTGCTGGTATTTCTTGTTCTAACCTGCCCCTGAGGCTGGGGTACATTGGGCTTCCCCTCAGCCCTACCTGAGGTTTTCTCTTGAGGCTGCCTCCAGTGCCTACAATCTTTTTTCCCCTCTCCCTGTATTTAACCTTCAGTTTCATCCCATTTCATTGGTGAAACCAAGCTCTAATTTCTAGGGTCTGTGTCTCTCTCCATCCTGTGGATTATTCAAAGGGATCTACTCCTCTTTCTGAAAGATGTCACAAGGGTAGCACCTTTCACTGACACTACCACTAAATAAATACTGCAGACCTCTTTTATTAGGAAGTACAAATCCTAATTGGATTCTGTGTTTGATAAATCAGATCTTTTGCAGACATCTGGAGATGGTGTTTGCCAATCCCCAGCTAGCTTGTATTGCAGTCATTGTTACCATAATTCAGGTTAATGTTGTTGCCACTTTTTATTTGCTAAAACACATGTGGTGCTTCATTGCTTAAGAAAAAAAAAAGTGGCTGCCTTGGAACAGAAGTTCTTTTAAAACCCTTCCTGAAAGTTTGCTGTTTGGGGAAACAAATGCCAAATCAATTGTCCTGTCTTTGAATTGCCATTCTGAAAATGCAAGCTGTGAAAAGAGATTACTTGGGCTCTGCAATGGGGAGAGTGTAAGAGTCTAGATTGATAATTATGTACCAATGGAGACCTAAAATAACAAGTGGAACAAGTAAACTTTTAGCTTTTCCTGTAAAGATTTGCTTAAAAAATATTAGATCCCAAGTGAGACTGCTGATGCCAAGCTTTAAATCTCATTTGAATTTTTATGGCTGTTATAATCTCTGATATACAACCTTGGAAACAGGGTCTTGTAACAGAAATGCCAAGTCCCTTGACTATTGCCTCACAAAAAAGAGTTGCTGTAATAGGCTGCAGCTCTGAGACAAGTTTGCAAGGCTGGCTTATGTCTGCATATCATCACTGAAAAGGGTCTGAGCTGGGCTTTTCACGCTGTTTGGGGTGGTTTGTGTGTCTGTGTGCAGCTGTGCAGCCACGGCAGCCTCCGAGCAGAGCAGCACACCCAGCACATCCTTATCCTCACACAGGGACAGGCCTGGGGCTCAGACATGCTGCCAGGAAAAGTAAAGAACAGCTTATCTGCTGTTTTGCTGTCCTTACTCTTCTGCATTTCTGCACAGAAGAAAGGGAAGTTCCCAAGGAACCAAAAGGATTCCACATACCAGTGCTCTTTTCCCTCTCATTATCATACGCTTGCAATCAAACTCTAATTTTTGAAATAAAAAACCTGCAGGATTCTTTATTGGGACTATTAAACCTTCAATCTTCATTATTTAGGACGGCTACTTACCTTTTACTCAATGAAGCCATAATGCAACTGCTCCTATAAAAACTATCAAAATGGCTACTGTGGCAGTGAGTAGATTTTCCTCCGTGTAAAATAATCTTCTGTGAGTAAGACATAACTATCATTCACATTAATTAGGCAGCCATATAATGGGGTGTTCAATAGCTATTACATCATTTAAATTCTTCAGTGAGCACCTCATCCACCCAAGAACTATCCAGCTGAACATTTCTGAGTCCATAATTTTGAAATAATCCTGTAGAGGAAGAATATGCGTGGCAGAGTGTTGCAGACAATTTCACTAAGAAAAAAATTAATTTTATTCAGATTTATGGAATTGTTTTAACATTTACAAGAAGTGCATAATCCTATTCTTCCCTCCCTCCCAGAGTAATGGTGCTATAAAGTGGAGTCTCTTTTGGGGCTGTACTGTGTATACACCAGAGAATGTCCAGGAGCTTGTAGTCAGAGGCCAGTGGTGGCAGCTGGATGCACAGACACACAGCAAGCACATTTCCCTACACATTCTGATATAAACCTGGGACTCTGAAGCCACAAGGCTCAGCTGAGAAGCCCTGACCCACAGAAAAGTGAGTGCAGTCCTGCTTGAGGTTTTGGTTTCAGTACCTTTTGCCCTTAAAAATCACATGAGGCCTTAAGCATTTATATTCAGTTTGGGTTATTGATTTAAAAATTTTGAGGTGAAGCCGGAGTCCTTTGATTTGAATATTATAGAGAATGTTCTAACTATGTTGTGATATATTTTAGTACCTTTTAAGATTAATTCCTCAGTCAAAAGTACATACATAGGCCATGAGAATAGGAGCTTATCCTGAGACTTGAAAGAAAGAAGGCTGAATTTATTAATGAATAGAGCAGGAAGAGGTTTCTATCAACAGGCCTGTATGCAGATCTTTGGCATGCTGTTCAGATGCCTGTAGAAGGGAATGGTTATTAGAAGATTGGGCAGTGCCTGAGAGTATATGAAAAGAGCATGTTTTAAATCAGTATGGTTTGGCAATATGGGAATAGTTCTTAGCAGAATGAAAAAAGGAATAGCCTAAAAATAGGCTGGAGGGCAGGATAGAATGCAAAGTTTAGACTGTGCCTTTTCTTATCCATTATGTTATTTTGGCTAATTGTATACTCATTTTTTTTCCTCTTCTCAATGGTTATAATGTGCTGTACCTTATCTGACTAATAGTAGAAACAGCAGAGAGCTCTCTTTGCAGGGAGACCTCTTAATTCAGTATTGAATGCTGGGTTCTCTGTAGTTTTCCCTAATCCCCAGCCAGCAGGCAGAGCCTGCAGAGGGAGGTGTCAGAACCCATCTGCAGGTAGTGTCAGGTTCTATTTGTTCTGAAGCCCAGGAGGTTCGTGTTTGCCAGGTGTGACTGCTCCTCTCAGCAGCAGATCCTCTCTTTTACAGATCCTCTGTTTTTCATGTTTGCTCATTGATTTGATTGAACCAGCACACTGAGGGAAATTTCTGCCTCACCAAAAGAATTCATTTTCATCACACACTGTAGGGATTTAGAACTGGAGTTACCAATGACAGAATTAAGGATGGGGAGCATGAGGCAAAGGCAGGTCAAACCTCTGGGAGATTCCATGGAATCAGCTGTGGCTGTAAAATTGAACTTGGTGTGGGAGACCATGGGCTGGTGACTGCTGTGGCATGGCAGGCTTGATCAGATTTTGGGTTGTCTAACAGCAGGAATGAAGGTGAGCATTTGTTATGGGAATGGGCACACAGGACTGTTCTGGTAAGGGGCTGAGGGATTGCCCTGTTCAGACAAAATCAGGGCCACTCTGCTTCTGAGAAAATATTGCTGCTGTTTTCTGAATGCATGGTCTGGGTCAGAATTTTGTGCTCTCTCCTACACTTCTCTAAAACACTGGATGAATTGAATATATAGAGTTAACACCAGCTACTTGCTGCTGTTATTTCAGTGATTTAATATGAGTTTGTCAGTCATAGATGGTTTTTCGGGGTTTCCACTGTATTGCTGTCTAACCCATTTTTTTAGAGGAAATCCCCGTCATAGAGAATTTTCCATGTGTTTTCTCCAGTGTGAATTGGCTTCAATTTCAAACATTTCCTACAATGCATTATTTTGAGGTTTCAAACAGAAATTATGGGATTTTTTTTCTATTCTATGTTTTTTAGATACTCTTCTATTATTGCTTAAGTGTTCAAAATTCAGTAACTGAAGTGCTTACGATTGTTTTAGTTCATATTAATTATAAATATACATAAACAGGAATAGGGAAGCAGAAATGTGTGTAAGGTAGTGAGACATTGCTCACTGCTGTTCATTGTTCCCTGATTAGTGAGAGTTTAGGTGTAAAAATCATTACAAAAAAGTCTCTGCTGAGTGGAATCCAGAGTTGAACACGTGGAGGACGAAGAGTATTAGAGACAGCTGTGATCAGTTCTCCAATTTCCCAATATTAAATCCATTTTTACTGTCTCAGCTAATGAAGAGACAGGGAATGGGCAGGGGAGGGCTGGTGAGCTGTCATTGTCACGTTCCCCAGTTTCTAAGGGAGCTGGGGAGCTCAGTGTGTTCTAGGGAAAGTGAGCACAGAGCCCATGCCAGGTGGCATATGCTGATTTGCTGGGGTGGGCAGTGGTGCCAGCCCTGCAGGGTGGTTCAGCTGCACTGAGTTATGGGGCTGTTTGGAACACCTGGAGGCATTGCAAAAAAACCTCTCGGCTGATTTACCAGCTGCAGTAAAGGATTCTGAATGCCTGGGCTCTTCAGCTCTTGTTTTTCTTCATTTGTCACCTCTCTGTGCCACTAGGCTGGGATTACTCTGGGGAGCCCTTTGACATCTCCTGGGCACCCTTCACTGTAAATATCAAAAGCCTTGCTCCTACCAAGGCACTGCCAGGCAGTGTTTGGTTTTGTGGTTGCTGAAATAGCTTAAAAAATGCATGTGCCAGTAGCTATGGGAAGCTGTCTGGTGTTCATCTATGTGTCCATATGGTAGAACATGTTCTGTCCTTCACAGCACAATGAGACATGATTGTGCCTAATTCCAATTTGTATGGCATCCCCATTAATGTCTCTTCCAGCCCTCCATTAAAGGCCCTTAATGTTAATTAACTGGACTATGCCAATAAAGTTCTATTAGCTTCCCCCTATTAATTTAATATTATAGGCATTTAACAGATGTCTTAATTAGATGTTACACGGAAGGCTATGAGCAAAATTAAAACTAGGTCATCATCATGAAAGGAAAGTTTCTGCTATGATTTATGGCTTCTACAGCTTTGTTTGTTTTTCCTTCTGATCTCTAACAGGAAACCAAGAGTTTTAATTTTAGAGAACGTTGAAGGGAGTAATGGGTGGAAGGTAGAATAATAACTTCTATCTAACAACTCTAACACATACTGTTCTTCCTTCACAGATAAAAATTCTCGTTGGTGTCAAATGACTATTTCCCCATATAAAATTATCTGTCTCTGGCAAGAACACTGTTTTCCCCATCTCAAGGGCAGTACTTCACAGAATTGCAACAAAGATTTTTATTTCTATACCAACTGCTTCTATTTCCTGATTCCAAAGGAGCTGTTCTGGAGTATTGCCCACACTGTGAGCTCATCCCTTCAGGGCTGGTGGACGTGGTTTGTGTTTGAGGGCTGGTGCCACGGAGGTGCCAGGAGCTCTCCTGTGACCTCTCCCAGCAACAGGTCTGGAAAGAAGTGGGAGCTTTGGAGGGCAGCTCAGTGTTTGTGCAGCACTGGGGCTGGAGGTGGGGAGAGCTCTGGCTCCCTGCTGCCTTGTGTGCCCTCCAGTGCAGCTCAAAGCTCTGACTGCCCTCCCAGCCCCTTACTCAGCTTGGGGTGTGACTGTGTGAGAACAGCTGTGTTCTCTTTAAAGGAATGACCCTGCTTGGCTACAAATGCTTGAATGGTGACAGGGAAAAATTTTTCCTAGGTACAAGTCTTTCATTTGATAGTGAAATTGATGAAAAGCTCCTGAAAATTACACTTAAAGCCATGGAAGCACTTTTATAACAGAAAAATGTTAAGCAATCTAAATTCAGGGGTCTCTTCCACATCCCAAACATGTCACACCTGCCCAATCAATGAGGGATTGTAATCTGGGCAATCAAAAATGAAGTGCACAGTAAAAAATAAAAAAGGGGCCAAGGACAGACAAAGCACAATAGCTCTGCAGACAGAGGTTAAATATTCATAAAGCAATTCTGTGGGTAACTGAAGTACAAGATTGAACGGGGGTCACTTCCATCTGTGAATTCCTTGCTTCAAGTGCTTCCCTGTCAGGGGCTGTGCTGTGCTCCCTCACTGTGCCAGGACAATGTGTATTTACTGTACAGGTATCTGACTCACCCTGACAGCAGCAGGCTGCCAGTGAGCACAGGGCAGGCGTGCCTGGAGTGGTGACATTATACATTATTACACATACACATCAGCTGTGGTTACACTGTACACACCTGGTACCTCTAACAATATCAACCCCAGCCAGGGGCATACTCAAGGTAAAACCTGCCAGCTGAAAAGTTATTTGCATGTGCCTGCAGCACGCCAAGGTGCTGATGTTGGAAACATCAGGAACAATGGTTATAAAGAGTTGTCAGCACCTGCAGTCTCACAGGCAGCTAAAGCCCAATTTATACAGAATGCAACAATAACATTTATTACAGAGGTACAAAAGATAATTTTCACTGTACAAATTCACAATTATAAACTG
The DNA here is from genome assembly GCA_013396995.1 of Dicaeum eximium. NCBI lineage: Eukaryota > Metazoa > Chordata > Aves > Passeriformes > Dicaeidae > Dicaeum > Dicaeum eximium. Next base: position 36,608 of record VWZP01000395.1, on the reverse strand, counting down.
AAACAGAAGTCAGATAGTTAATATTAATAATAAAACTTTAATACAAGCCAGAATATTATATACAAATAAAAAACCCAGAAACAACCCATTTCAACAGTCAGTGACACTGCTTAAAGGCAGCAGATACTGCTTATTCTTCAGCAAAAAGAAATGCTTTATAAATATTTCACACGGCTGTTGCTTCTTCCATCTGCCAGAAAGCCTGCTTTTTGAGCTGCAGGGAAACAGACGTGTCTGTGACTGCTTCTGACTTTCCATGAAATCACAGGTCAATAGTTCCTCTCAACTTGAATTTTTTTGCAGATCTCTCACTTGCTCTGAGCAGGAACTTGCTTCCATAGATGTAGGAAATGAATCCATCCAGCTCCAAGCTAAATACGTTGTTAAGCTTGGGAACAACTGAAATGCAAAAGGACACAAACTGAACAAAGTGCACTAATCTAAGTCCCTGTTATGGAGATACACTGACACACAGGGGTTGTTATTCACCTGCACATTTGAGCCTTGACACATTCCAAGGTTTTTATACTTCATCAAGAGAAGAAAAATAACCCAAGCCTCTACATTTAACTGGAATTACCAAAGTTAGTCCTCGTGCAGGAGCATACAGTTAAGTGTTGCACTTTTTAAAAACTGCTCATCTCGAATGAGATTTGGTTTTGGTAAGATATTGGGCTGTTGGGTGGTGACTTCTGCCACTCTATGCAAAAGCACTGATATAAACCAATGTACTTAGAGGCATAGAATGAAGAGTGTGCTCAAGAATTTTTTCATGATTCATGTAGTGAAAAGAACCGAAAAAGAATGCCTTACATACCTTTTAATTTGTCCTCTTTAGTGATAATTTTGAAGACGTGTTTAAATTCCTGTAGAATGATTCCTGTTATCCCAACGTAAGAGGGGCACTTTGATTTTGTAACTGAAAGAACAGAAGCATGTATTAGAAAATTTCAGATGCACTTTATTTGCTCTTCTCCTGTTGCCTCATGATTTTAATAATTTTCAAACATAAACATTTAAACATTCTGAAATAATGTAGTTACAGTAATCACTGGTAAAAGTGCAGTTAACCTTCGCAACCAACAACACGATTTTTAAGAGTAGTTGTAAAGTAATTAGCATTTTTAAGGAGAGAAATATGATCTCAGCTATGTGATTCTAGAGTTAATGATACTGAAAGCACCTGAACTACAGGATCATCTAGTGAATTTCAGATGATGTTCTACAAGCAAACAAACAAAATACCTGTAACAATGGCTCCATGGAGATCAGCTTTGAGCAGCTTGCTCTGAATCATATGGGGTTGCCTTGAAGAAAACAGGATCAAAGAAGAGGGAAAAAAAATCACATGAACTGTCAGATTTACAAAATGTGACCCAGACTATTATAATCACAGTAATTCTGTGATTCTGTGAAATAGTACCAATATGCTTATCAGTTAACCACAGTGTTTCAAGCAGTAACTCAATAAAACTGGACAGATCTACTGTATAAAACCCAGACTAAATTTAAAATATGTCAACATACGCGTCGGGTTTGAGTCCATGGCACAGGTCTCTGATGTACTGTTTCCAGAGCTCGTGGAGTGGGAGGAAGATGGCATACCTGCAGTAAAAAAAGATAAATGCAAAGTATTACACAAAATTTAGTTATTAAAAGGTCCAGTGGTTGGTTACTGAAGTAGGCTGTATTTCCACAGAGTTAAGACTGACATTTTTAAGTTACACAACCTGAAGTTACCCTGCAAGGTGACCCACTCCAAACAGCTGGTTTACTTTATAAAGCATGGTCCTCTCTACCAACCCAAAACAGTGATGTGTTTTACAGCATCAGGCTAAGACTGAAGAGATTTCTCCTTTTCTTCCCACTCTTTTATCTCCCTGCTTACTCTGTTAGCAAAGCAGAGGCTTCATTCAGCATGATAAATTCAAGGAACCTTATGCAAAATTTTGACTCTCTGGTCACAGACAGTCCAACTTTACAAACTGAAACCAGAGGGGATTGTGTCTGGGTTTAATTCCTTGCCATATTTAGGTACACAAAATGAACTTAACAGAAATTAATCTTTCACCTATGCAGACAAGAGAACTCCTTTCTCATGCTGAAATGCCACAATTAGTGTTTCAGACTGACTTTACACACTGGAAGGAGGGCTCCTATCCACATCAACATGCTGCTGCTTTTGCACACTTTTGATGTAAAGCTCCACTTTACTACACAAAGCAGACATTTAAAGCCTCACCTTTGCTGTTCAGGCTCAATTTCAAACAGACGCAGCTCTCGCCTCTGCTTGGCAGTGAAACCTTTTGTCTTCTTCCTCTTTTGCTTGACCTTTTTTTTGGGATAATGCTCCAGAACGACAGCTTTGCGAGTTAACATGTCCTGGATAGCTTCATCTTTCATTTTGGGCATGCTGCGCTTCAGGAAGGCATGTACAAACGTCTTGGCTTTTTCTGAGCCCTGGGGCTAAAGACACGTGAAAGGACACGTTACAATAGTACGTGCTAATTAAATTAGAACTTGCTGCTGACCAGTGCTTGCATCAAGTCGGCAAGATCCCCGTGGGAACGGGAGATCTTCCCGTCGGTGCCAGTGGAGGGAGATGTTCCCATGCCGAAGGCTCTGCGTGCAGCGCCGAGCGCGGGCACACCCGACACACACACACCGCGTCCGGCGCTGCTAGGCTCACGTTTGGGAGCAAACGCCTTTGTTGTGCATTCCCTTTGAAATCCAAGCGAGTTCCGAGCGGCATTTACCCGAGGGGAAACCGGGACCCACCCCCCTCCCCCGGCCCGTCGGTGCCTAGCGGGGTTTAGGAGGCCGTGCAGGAGAGGGAATGGCAGGTGAGCCCGGCAGGCGCTCGGGGCCCGCGCTGCTCCGTACCTGCAGCCGCAGCTCCCCGCTCTCCTCGGGCGGCAGCCGCCGGTACAGCTGCCCTGCAAGGCACGGGGGTCTGCGGGGCCGGCCTCAGCCATCCCGGCCCCGCACNCTCGCCCTCCCCCTCCCTCCATCCCTCTCTCCCCTATCCCCTCGCCCACCTCCATCCCTCGCCCTCCCTCTCCCCGGTCCCTGTGTCCCCTCTCTCCCCGCTCCCCTCACCCTCCATGGTGTCGCGGCTCAGCCGGCGCAGGCCGATGACGGCTCGGGCGCGCATGCGCACAGCGGGGTTCCCTGCGTGGCCACAAGGGGGAGCCACCGCCCGCTGCAGCCGGCGGGCTGGCGTGAGGGGAGCTGCTGTAATCATTGGCTATGTACCGCTCTTGTACTGATAAATTCTCTGAATTGGGACACACTGAGCAACAGGTCTTTCATTTACCATAATGGGGGAGTTTCTTTTCAAAAATCCCTGTCAGTCACACCTTCTGTAACGCAGGCCACCTCATTTTTTGTGGCCATCCGCCCTGTGAGCATGGTCACGGACACGCGGTGCACGGGCCAGGTGTCGGAGCAGTGAGGTGTCAGTGACATGTCAGTGTGCTTCCCACGGGAACAGCAGAGCCCGGGCACTCCTCATGGCCAGCCTGGCCCTGTCAGTCCTCTCTTCTCCCGCATCCCGCAGCCACTCCCGCCACAGACGCTGGGATACACATTTCCACCTTTCCATCCTGCAGTCTCCTCACCTCCCACTTCTGTTGCCACACTTGTTCTAGAGATCTCCCTCCCCGCCGAGATTTACCAGTGTGGTGCTGGAGCCAGCCTCTGCCCAAGCTCCGGGGCCATCACAGGCACAGATCCTCTCTGCTCCTGCCACAGTTCCTCCCATCCCACTTCTGGTAGGAGAGAGAAGTTCTTTCCTAGTTCATCCTGTCCTACACGGCCTCTCCAGCCCCAGCCCGGGCTGCTGCTCTGCTGCAGGGAGTGCCTGGCTCTGTTCTCAGTGGTTAACAGTGTGTCAGATCTGCCTGGCACTGCTCACCCAGCAACATGAGATCTTTGGTTAAAATCAGCCCTCGTTTCCAGCAATCAAGGTCAAGATATAGGAAGATGACAATTGCTGTGAGATTTACATGCTCTGACACACCGGGCCTCTTTCCTCCTGGGACAGGACAAAGTCCTGCTTACTTACAACTCAGAAGTGTCTTGAAACCAGAGTGGCCAATTCCTTTTCCTGCCAGCCTAGTCCCAACTCCCGCAGTCCTCTGCTCAGGCATGATTTTTCTCCAAATACAGAAAAGATGTATATTCTTGTCACATGGCTATATTTGCTTAGGAGATAATTAAGCACTGCTTGGTAAGGGATATTTGGGGAGGGAGTTACAGAGGCAGGGTATAGGAAACATGATGATTTGTGGAGTGCTGCTGTGGGGCACAAAGGCACTAAAGTGATCCCTAGTGTGGAATGAAATAGTAGATCTCTCTGGATGTGTGTAAAGGAGAAGGGGCTGGTATCTGCAGAGTATTAAGCATGAACAGCAGCTGGTTTGTATCACAGCTCCTGGCAGCTAAGTGTGTTACTACGGCAAGTGGATCTCTTGGTTTTACAAAGCATGGACTCCTTGAGTTGTCATTGCTACTACGAGAAGATCAATTTTCATGAATGGAGTACCAGGATAAGCGCTATGGGTCTTCAGGGCCGTATGAGTGCTCCTTCACTGGATTTATGCTGCAATTCTTAGGGCACTTCAGGGATTAATAGTCAAATCAGTGTTGGCGGTGCTGGTGTTGTAAATCCAATGATCCAGGCTAAACTGGTGCCTGGGGAAACCAGTCTCTTCCAACAGCTCTACATCTTCATTTCCCAATTTATCTTCTGATATAATGTCTGAGGGAGTGAGCTCAGCGCATTTGTGTGTGTCCCAGCAAGAAGGCTCTGCATCAGGAGTCGAGACTCACAGCAAATAAACATGAAAAAGAATAGGTGAAGAAACTCAGAAACCACAGAATAGGCAAAGGCAGTTTGTAGATAAGAAAAAGAAGGCTCAGAGAAATGAGGAAAGATGGGTAAGATGTAAATGTAAAGTGATGTGGAAATATGCCAGCAAATAACTGTAATGCATGTTTTGGGATGTGCAGCACCCTGTTTTAGTATCTTAAAATTCTGAAGCTTTTTACTTCAAGTAAATCACCTTGGAATATGTTTGTAGTGATAAAATTCCCTGATATATATTATTAATACCATGTTACAGGTGCCAACATTGGTGTTTCTTATCCAATTAAATCTATATGGCTTTTTTTATTGCTCTCCAAGAATAATAACACCCCACTCCCACCTGTGCAAACCCCTTGCATAGACACAATCTAGTTGTGTGCCCCAGGGGAGGATATTGCTGTACCTCTTGGGGCTGCTGAGCTGCAGGGATGGGCAAGAACCCGTGTGCAGGCCAGGCTGGGGAACAGCAGTGTCCTGGGAGAGCTGGGTGGCTGTGGAGCAATTACACAATGAGCTTTATTGTGACAGTCACAGGAAGCTGAAACTTGAGTTGTGAAGAGACCCAAGACAGTATAATTAAAGAGGTTTGTGTGACACAAGAATAGCAGATCAGAGATTTTTTAAAAAAAGAGTAATTATGAACTGAAGCAAGAGATGAACGTGAAGTTAACTGGTGTGTGCAAAAAGTCACTGGGCTGTAATTACTGTTATACTTTTGCTGACAGGGATGCAGGAAATAAATACTGTAATTCTCTAGAAGGACTGTCTCAGCAAGCATTTGAGCTCTCAAGATCAATATAGTTTATTCCTCTTGGCCAAATTGTATTAGCGGCTGAATTTGGTCCCTAGGGACATCTGTACTGGTGAAAATAATTTCCATTTAAAGCCCTCTGATCTGATTTCCTCTATCCAGATAATACAATTCCCACCCCCTCCCCATGGCTGTGCTGAAGCAGCATCCATCCAGTCCGGGTCAGCCCTGCCACCATCCCAGCAGCTCCTGCCCGTGCCCAGCCTTGGCATCCTGCCCCTGATACCTCCTTTGGGCCTGGGGGAGCTCCGTGCCAGCCCTTTTGGGCCAGTGGATGACCATACCCAACACAGCTGTTCCCTCCCAGTGCTGGCTGGGCAGCCAGGACCTTTCCAGGGAGTCAGGATTCCCTGGAAAAGCCCATCCAGGACAGGGTCATGTCTGGGGGTGTGTGGGCAGGGTGAAATCTGCCATCCAGCCCGGTGGGTACATGGAGTGATTGACATGGGCAGCCTGAATCTTCATCTTGTGTCAGTGTAGGTTTGCCAGAGGGAGGTTTGCAATATTTGTGTGTGTAAGCCCAAACTCTTGCATTAGGGGCTTGGCTGACTGATTTTAGATTGCTGTGGCTGACTGATGAGCAGCATCTTTTGAAGTACCACGTGTCCCTCAAATGTGTCTTTTCCATATATTTTTCCATTAATTTTTCTGCTTTTTCAGCTCACCCTTAACTCAAGGCTTGTCATCGTGCTCTGCCCCCGCCCCAAGCTGATAAGCCATCCTTCCCAGCTCAAGGGTCATTATTGCCTTGCAGTCCTGGCTCCTTCTCATCTCGAATGAGCTGCTGCTCCAGGGCACAGACAAAAGGCTGGCTTGTCTGCTCCTGACAGAAACAAGAAAGCATAGTCCAAATAGATCTCAGTGGCACGGAAATCAGAAGGAAATAATAATCCAAAGATGTTTTCAGAAAATCCCAATGGTTTAATAGCTGGGTTTTAGAAAACAAACTGAAACAAGGCAGGTTTTTGGCAGGCTGTGCCCTGTCTCCACAGCTGCTCACACTAGAGGGCAGCCCGAGACTGTACAGTGCTGTTGGAATTCGGCTCACTGTCTCAGAGTAAAAAATAAATTATAAAAGTTTACAAATTGTGTCCTCTTACGGAAGAAATGTGCCCATTTGCAGCTTGGTTTAGCATACAGAACTCCAGTTCCTCCACATACCAACCTTTTCTGCATCACAGTATCACTGAAAAGAGGATTGTGAAGGAATTCAATTTCACCACAAACTAAGGAGGCCACTTTTTAAACACCAATAAATTCTTATATCAAAATAAGAAGCTGCATCTGTCCTTAAATATTTAAAATATTATGGCAACCCTAGAATACCTGGAGATAACTACTGCAAATTACAAGTACCCAGCCTTGGTACACAGAGCAGCGCTAAAATAACAACACTTGCTTCCCAAAACAGTAATGAGCAGTCAGAAAAGCTGAGGCTTTGGCAGCTGATGTTTGGTTTTCCTGCATGCTGGGATCACGTATGATCCAAACACACATCAGCATGACAGGCACCACTTCTGCTCCTGAACAGCTTGTATTTACTAATTAATACCAGCATTCAGCATTCATGTATTATTCCATGACAGTCTGTCTCACAGTCATTACTTTTGTTATGCTTTGAGTCTCATTTAGAACTTGTTGAATATTCTATTTTAAAACTTAATTAACATTGGCTCATGTGTGATAGGGAGGTATGATGCAAAAATGAGTATTAAGAATCGTAAATTAGAAAGTAATAATAGTAATTGGAGTTACAGCAGATTGACTAGTTTAATGTATTTCATTTGATTTTAGTTAAACTACATAAAATTAACATAATTCATTAAAATTTAAAAATAATACAGGTGTATTGAAAATAAAAGGTGTATGTTAAAGTAGTTTGTGTTTCCCTGAAGCATCTTTTGCTGTGTTTCCCAGCAGGTGCTCGGGCCAGAGGCAGGGGGAGGGCACCCTGCAGCTCACGGGCTCTGGCTGGGACCGTAGGCACTGCCCTGACACCCTGACCCAGGAGGGAGCAGGAGGCTCCAGCTGGGCAGTGTCCGCAGCACAGCCGGCCCCTCCCAGCTCCCAGCAGCTGCTCCCTGCCAAACAGCCACCGTGCCTGCAGCTACAGCTGCTGTGAAATCCCAGGGAAGCCGAGAAGGTTCATTAATTGAACAGATACGAATTTCTCCGTTTCCCTCTGTAATGAGCCATCCTTCTCAAAAGCATCACTCTCAGCGAAGCCCTGTTCCTGCCAGACTCTTTGGAGGCAGCACGCTGAGGCTGTCAGGAGTGAGCCATTCCTTTTAACGCAGCAACTCTGCTTGTGCACCTCCAAAGGATGGTGAATTCAGCAGCTGCTGAATGCACACTGGAAGGGCTCCTCTGCAGCACTCAGCTTCAGGTCCTGCTGGTTTGAACGTGTCTGTCACAGCATGCCAGCTCACGAGAGTCCTGCCCAGGGGACATGGGTGTCTCAGCTAGAGTGACCCAGATAAAAACAAGTGGGAGCTATTTGTTGAAACTGGGCTGAATGAGCCCCGTTGGCACAGTCAGCACACGAACTAGCAGTGTCCTGATCTGCTGCCTGAGGCAATCTGAGGAGAGCTGCGACTCCCAGCTGATATGGAGTGGTGCATACACAGCGTGCTGCTAACCCATAACGCTGCCTGGGACCATGTTGGTGATGCATGGAGGCAGCATTGCTTTTATAATGTTCCTGCTTATCTACATTGGTGTTTTATCAACCAGTTATAGAGGCATCAGTGACTGTATAAAGTGTGACCTAAACCATCAAGGGAAATTCAGGTAAATCCCCCTCACTGGGCTGCAGTGGGGGGTACTGAGCTGTGCTCAGGACTTCTGAAGTTTTCATCCATGGGAGTGTGAAAGGCAGTCACAGCCTGTGAGGGCTTGGGCTCTTACTGCAGGCAGGATCCATAGGAGCAGTGCTCAGCTCCTTGCACAGAGCTGGCGATGAGGCTCTCAGCTCCCTGTCTGCAATCCCATTTCTTCAGGACTGCTGGAGTGTGGTGGGGCAGTGAGAGGGTTAACACTGCAGCAGTCCTTTGATAATTGAAAAAGAAAAAAGCCCATCCAAAGCTAACCAAAACAATCCCCTGTCTGAGGTCAGTGGTCTAGTAAGTGCCTTTTAAAGAAACAATAACCTGGTGCAATAGAAAATATTCTGTCCCTCTCTTCAGTAGAAATCTGATAAACCACAGAGAGAGGCAGGTGTCCAAGGAGATAAAAGTAATAAATGTGGCTGCAGTTCGAGAGTGAGTTAGGCTGTCAGGCTGGTAATTAAATGGAAGCCCTCTCAGGAAATGCTGGAAGCTAATAGATACACATGGAGATGCCAATTCATTTGCCTCAGCAATATATGTTAATTTTAGCATGGGATTAATTTATACATTTTGCAGTGGGATGAAATGGCAAGGATGGGGAGGGGAGAGCTTTCATCCTGCCAGTGGTAGAGATTAAGCACCTTATACTTGTTAAAAACAGAACACTGAGTGAAAATGGGAGACAGAAAATGTTTAAGTACATTCTCTAAACAGAGTTAACTAATCACAGGCTTATAGCTGACCCAAAGCCCTCTTGCAGACAGCTGCCAGGGGCTCCTTTGCTTTGGCACAGCTCAGTAAGTACAGAGCCCTAGTTAGCAGGTAACTCGAGTCACTCTGTGTTGCTGTGGTTTAAAGGATTTCTGAGTTACGAGAGTGTGAAATGAGGAATGCTGCAGGGGTGGATCCTGCTACAGGAAGAACAGCGGTTATTTGGGACTACAGCAAGCTCAAGGATGGATGCTCTGGCAACTGTACAGAGGAGCTGCAGGAGAGGACAGATTTGTATGTAAAAGCACACTGGTAATCACCAAGGGAGCAGAGCTGGCAGTCAGCACAGAGGTGTGTGCCATGCAGGCTTGGGGCAGAGAGCAAGTCACTGCTCAGGACCCTGTCAGCTTTAGCTGTGTACCACACACCGACCACACAACTGCCCAGCTCCTTCTGGTTTGTGCTTGTCCTGTTCTGGAAGAAAGCTAACTCTGAGGCCAGGCAGACATTGAAGCAGGGGAGCTGTCCTCCTACAGTGGAGGGCAGTGACGGGGCTGTGACCCTGCTGTGCTCTCAGGAGGTGTTTGTGTGCTACTGTCCCTCTCCAAGGTCATTTTTAGACCTTGCATCACTTCAGTGCCACTTGTCAGAGGCACTGAGCTCTCATGTAACATCCCTGCAGCTCTCAGGTGCACAGCTGAGGACAGATGCTGCTCCCAGTGCTCAGGCCCATGGTGAGTGTGGAGCTGCTGGTGCCTGTGCTGGTGTCTGCCAGGGCCTTCTGCTGCCGACAGCACCAGGTGCTGGTGGGGACACAAAATGAAGCCCTGATTTACACATCCAAGTGTGGCATTAAGGGCTTGACTACGGGTATCTCAGCACTGAAACACACACTGCAGCACAGCAGGCTTCTTTCTAAAAAAGCCCTCTGATCTGTAAAATTATCAGCATTGAGGCAGCAGAAGCAAAGCAGATTTTCCTTTATTTTCTTCTGCCTTAGAGGAGGAATACGCACTTGCCCTTCAGTATGATTACAGCCCATTTACCAACACTTCTTTTTTTTGAATTTCAGACCTACATTTTGGAACAGTCACAAGGAAGAAGTGTTTCTTTTCAGAGCCTGGAGCAGTCAGCACAAGGGTAAAGTTTATTTTAAAAAAATAATAGCTCCAGCTGAATACATATTGTGAAATTACAGTATCATTTAAAGCAAAATAGAAATGGCTGCAGGTCAGGGTCAGGGAAGGAAGATAATGACATCTGCTGCAAAGTGCATCCAACAACTGTCTTCAAATTTTAAAGTTTTTTTAACAGGATGTTTTTTCTTTTCTTTGTGTAATTATGCAAAATAATAGAACTAAAACAATGTACTAGATGCTGAAAGCAAAGTCGAGGGATTGCAGGTAGAGGCATTATAAGTGGTGTCTCAAATGCTGGTTTCAGAGTTGGGGGCTCTGTCTCTCCAGGATGGAGGTCTGTGTCCTTCCTGCCCACACACGTGTCCCCTAAGGGATGTCCTCCCTGCATGGCTGGCCAGGGCAGGGCTCTGAGGGACCACATGAGGGCTGGCCTTGGCTGCACACTCCTTGCTTAACAGCCATTGCCCTGATGCCACAGAAGTCACCTCCATCCTTTTTGTACCAGACTGCAGCTGTCAAAATCCACACTCTTCATGAGAAGGGAAGTTGTTACCTACTTTTGATAATGGTACTTTCAGCTGGCTCTTGCCACTCTTGCTGCACAGTCTGGCTGCTGTGTCTCCTCCCAGGCACTGCTGTAGTGTCCTGCCCCTGCTCCAAGGGTTCTCAGTGTTTCTATAACACTGGCAGGTGAGCTGGGAACAAACCCAGGAACATCCTGGAGGTCCTACCAGCATCAGCCCTGTGTCTTTGCTTGTGTGAGCTGTGGGAGACATGGAGGAGTCAGGAGAGCTCATGTCATTACAGGAGGGGCTCCTGTGCCAAGGAGATAATGGAGATCATCTTAATGAAACCCTCCCTGTCCCCTGAGGACTGACTTACAAGGATTTTAAGGGACTGTGGGACATGCTTTGATGTATCTTTGTCCTGGCACTACTGAGCCATCCCATCATGCTGAGCCCTTCCATATCCCTGGCATTTAAACACAGATGATGTGTGTTGTGTGTTGTCCTCTTCTTATGAACTGAAACAAACAAAAAAAGAAGGTAGAAATAATAATTTCCCTCATTGTCATGCATATAAAAATACCAAACTCCACAGCTGAGCCGTTTTTGGTGCTCACACAGATTTTCAGAGTCAGTTCTGGGGGTAGAAAACGGGGATGTTCCAGTTTCCAGTGTAGATACATTGCCTGCAGCTCGGATTCTGCTCTCACTGGGAAGCACCAAGACATTCCCCATCTTTGGCCAGAGGTGAGGACTGAGCACAGCAGCTGGAGCCCTCGTTCTCCCTGAGTGTCGGAGGAGGCGTTTCCGAGCCCGGCGCCTCTCCAGGTGCGGCACAACAGCTCCGCTCCCAGGTCCTGCTGCTGCCACGAGCTGTGCTGTAAAACCAGCTGAGCCTCCCACACAGCAGCGTGATTTACTAAACCACTAAGATATTGGGTCAGCCTTGTAAATCATTTTAATTATTTCACTAAACAGGTTGTGGAAATAGATCAATAGAAAATATGGCATTTAGGCTTACAGTGCTGTGCATTCATTATGGAAAAGGAATTATATTAACTGATTTAGGAGCTAATAATAACTGAAAATAACAATTTAATGGAAGCCTTCCAATCCTGCACTTTCAAAGCAGGATACAGCTATATGCAGTCTACTAATTTTAATCTGAGTCAAGTATACAGAGCAATCTTTTGACTCTCAGAGAAATGTCAGTCAAGTACAAGTACTTGCAGACTTTCAGCATCCCATAAATTACATTATAATAAAACCAAAACAAAGAAACTGTCAACAACCATTTTTGCATACTGGCAGGTCACACGAACCAGACACATGAAAAATGAGAAAATATATTACATTCTAACAAAGTAAAAGAGTTGCACAGTAGGGGCTATTTTCCTCTTGCAGTTTGTATTTCTGTGAGACCGTAGTTTGTGCTGCAGAGCTTGAAGGACACTTCTCTCTCTAAGATATTGGGGTTTTATCTCAAACATCTGAATAGTAAATATATGCTATATTTCTGTGAATATACACTATATATGTGATTAATATATGCAAGGAGACAGGGAGGAAAGCAAACCAGAAAAACCTTATCTCACCTGTACAGCAAAATCTAGGTCTCACCATTCAGTAGTTGGGGTCAGCATTGCTCTGTTAAATTTATTTTACTGTAGCTGAACTTAATTTGGTATGCTGTGTCCTGGTTTTCTTAATGCATGCATGACAGTCACCTGTGCTGTTAAAATATTTCCTCCTGAAATAAGCTGTACATTGTGACTCTTTAATGCCTTATTGGCCATCGAATAACTGCTGAACCCAGCAGCAGGACTGTGGGCAGAATTGGAGCTGCAATCAGATAGTGCCCCTGTGTCAGGCTGGTTGGAAAGCCTGCAGCCTCCTGATAGCTGGTGTGACAAGTGCCTATCTCCACTCTGCTTTGCAGGCACAGTTAAGCTTTTCTTTAAGCCCTCGGGCTAGATAGCTTTGGAATTATGCACCTCATCACACCCCAATTAGCTAGGGATGCATGACAAAACCCGTTATCGGTTCGTTTAGGTGGGAAAACACCTTATTTTGCTTCTTGGTTCAGCACGTGAAGAAAAAAACCACACACCCTTTTTCTCCACCGAGGAAAGCTTGTTTAGAGCAGAGTGAAACTTCGAGCTGTGTCAAATCCCGCTGTTCCTGCTTATTTACCTGTGTCCTTGAGCTCCATGCGGCTCTTTTGGGAATGCTAAGTGTTGCTAAAATAATAAATGGCTTCAGCGTGAGCTCAGAGCTTGCCGAGCACATTCCCCGTGCAGCAGGTGTGGCTCGTGGTCCCGAGCCCGGAGCAGGTGAGGCTGTTTCCGCAGGTAAAGGTCCCCAAGGCTCTCCACACCGCCTTGCCCCCTCCCCACTTCGCTGCTGCACTCCCGGCTGTAAACAACAAACTGGACCGATGTTTTTCCCAAGCCAGCAGCACCAGATGAGCACCGAATGAAGGGAAACGTGCTGGGTGAACACATGGCGTTTTCATGGCCCTGAACGTGAGCAGGCCTTTCTCTGGTGCTGCTGTGCTCCAAAAAACCTGCCGTGGCAAAGTTTGAATTACCCAGGGTAATGAGCCTAAACTGGGTTGACATTTCCATACACATTTACAAGCAGGTTGACAAACACTTTCTGAAAACAGCAAAGCTCCTCACATATGCTTTTGAGATGGTTTTCTTTAGTGAAATGCTTTAGCCTAGCATAAGTACCTTATGACCTCTCTGGTCAATAAATAATTAGCCCGGGTTCATAAAGGGAGTTTATGCCCTTAAAAAATACTGCAAAAAGTTCAACTACTCACGTTTGACACCGTGGCAAGCTGGATTTAGTTCCTTTTATTCAATCTTAAGTCATGTTACAGCTGCCATTCTGACAGGAGCATGGGGTGGTTGCTGACTGCTCTGTGCTGGGGCTGGGGCCCCCAGCCCTGAGGGCAGAGCCCACCTTCTGTCTCTCCCTCACGCTGGGGAACTGCAAGGTGGCCACACACAGATTCCTCCAGGACTGGAGCACTAACAGGTACTCAGTTTTGGTCTTCCTGTCTTGTCAAACCCTGCTTGCTTCTCTGGAGACTGAAATGCCAGAGTTATTAATTATTAAAGGATGTCATAAGGAGTCTGGCTGTGTAGTTCTTGGCTAGCTTGGGTGCAAAGTCATCATCAGCAACTTAACCATAAACGGAGGTTCATTCTAACCAGGATTGCAATTAGCACCTTGCTGTGTATTTAACTAACTTGAGCCTTTCATACCTCTATACTATAAAAGTTGAAATTATATCCAGGCACTCTGTAAATGGATTACACTGTTATCATTATTTGTAGCACTGAATGATTGTACTTTTACTGTCTTGCACTGAATTAGCATAAATGAATAACAAACAACGAGTGTATTTGGTAAAGACCATAAAGTAACTGATGTTTCCTTAATCAAACTGTAAATTTTCACTGTCTCGTTTGATTTTGTTGCCTTTAGCTTCTCTTGTGCACTTTCTCAAGTGCTGCGTTCCCCTCAGGGTACCAGGTAGCACTGGCAGACATGGTTGAGCCTAGATCATCACTCAGTACAGTTATTTCTTGGCCTCACTTGGATTTAGATGTGCACACTGTGTCTTTGTCCAAAGGTTTATCAACATTCCCAAGGAAGTGCAGCTCCGGAGCTCACGCACTGCTTGGCTCAGTCAGAGTGAGACACGCTGGGTAGGTAGGCACTGCTGGCTTCACGGGGCACTGGAAATTCAGTGTAGCACTGGGGGGTGTTTCAGCAGCATCCCAATTCCTGCCACAGACACAGGATGACTGTCTAGGGAAAACAGACTTTTAAATCTTGAGGCACTTGAGGGTCCCTTCAGGAAGCGAGAGGTGGCTTTTCCTTGTGCTCCCACTGTCCCTGCCTGCTCAGAGCAGCAGGAGCAGCCAGATCAGAGTCCTGCCAGATCAGAGTGTGAGGCTGAGCTGTGCCCTGGGACACCCAGGAGCTTTCCTGAGCTGCACTGGCTGTGGCTCTGGCAGCCTGGTAATACAGCCCCTGCCATCCTGCTTAGTGCTTTGCAGGGCATCCCAGAAAAGAAAGACAAATGAAGAGTGCTCACCACATGCTGGTGATGCTCCATAGGCTCCAGAGAACTGACTCTGTGATTCTCAGAGCACAGACCTACCCCCAGCCAGGGCTGCCTGATGCCAGGAGAGGGCACGTGAATTCCCAAGGGGGAGTTTAATTCTCGGATCCTTGGCTAAGATCTGGCCAGGCTGCTCCTCTCTGGATCACAGCCACACCACATTGCTCTCCTGAGGGAAGGATGAGGCAAAGCCCAGAGGGTGTCAGAGTCCTGGCACTGACCTTCCTCACACCCGGCCTAAGAGCGCAGACACACTCCCTGTGGGGCTGGTGACACATTTGTAAAACTGCACAGACAGTTGGTTAATGACATACTGACAGACATCCATCACTTGGATCAACTCTGACAACTCTGGAAGTTCTGCAATGCAGCAGTCCAGAACAGTAAGTAAATAAATTACAGCGTAAGCATTAAAAAGGGGCTCCGCCATGGGAATTTAGAGCTAAATCTCATGTTTAACATAGACTGATAATACAGATGGACTCTGTCAAACAAAAAAAGAAATTAAAACCTATTATAAAAACACAACACTTGGAAATCAGAAATATGCTACTAATTTTTGCCAAACAGTTGACTTTTGAGTGCCAGACTAAATATCCACAAGTGCTATGTCGATCACACTAGAACCCAAAATGAGTTGCAATACTCACTGGATTATCAGAGCAACTTCAAAACTTCAAAGCCTGAAAAATATTTAGTAATGAAGAATTCCTATTTTAGTTTATTAAAATAAATCAATTACTTCAGATTTCCAAGCAAAATTACAAGAAAATCAAAAAATAAGAGCCGATTTCTGTGGTCATCTCTTTTTTCACCCTGTATAATACTCCCAAAGACTTAACCTGTTGCTTCCTATTTCAAGGTTAATACTAACACAGAGATTAATGAAAGTTTTTGAAAGATCTGGTCATGGAATAGAAAAAAAAGTAACACCCCCTCTCCCATCTTCCCTAGAGTAAATCCCAAACATTTCCTGTTAGAAAAGTATAATCTTCAATTGAACCGTAAACATTTTTGAATTATCTATAAAGATCTTGGTAATTTAGTTTGTATTATACTACAGATGATTTTCCATATGAGATTTAAGAAACAGTTCAATAATAAGAAAGGAAATCTATACACAACAAATAGGGAAATCCATTAACTAACTCTACATCACAGTCCTCTTCGATTCAACTCTTAATGTAACTGTGTTTTACTTGGAATGTCCATAATTGCTATAATTAGAAGGTGGGCAGTCACCAGAGAAGAAATAGGAGATTTCAAACCACTCGTTGTCATTAGCACAGATCCTTAAAAAAAAAGCCACCCTGTTCAGTGCTAAATTTTGGATTGTCATTGTTATAGATCTGAAGCACATACTTTCCCTGACTGGCTTCATTTATAATATTATCCATCTCTACTCAGCAGAGGTTGCTGGATTTTATAAACCTGTCTAAACTCAGCAACCACCCCCCATCCTGCCCTTCCTCCCTCCTCCCCATCCCTGTCACACACAGCTGCTGCTGTGCTGGGGCAGGACAGGCTGATGCTGGGGTTCCTTATGGCCTGCCTTGCTGGGATTCTTCAAGCCTTCATCTTGTTCCTGTTGTTTCAAGACCTGTTAATTTTCTTGTGGAATAATGGCTTCTTCATGAACAAAACCCAAACCTGGTCCCCATGTGCCCACAGCAAAGCCCCCAGCAGCCCCCATTGCAGCACAGGATCTGCAGCATTGCACAGAAACAGCAGAAAAGGAAGAATCCCCCATCTTTACTGTGCTGTAAGTGGATGTTTTACCATTTAAACCCATTAGCAGCAGTAATCTGCACATGTTGGTATTTCAGTGCTCTCCCAAGGCCTGCAGCACTGGTTTTCCCTGCCCTGGAGGTGCAGAGCCCCGGGTGATGCAGGTGGTGTCCCACAGGCACAGAGCTCAGGGGCTCCAGGGGCAGAGCTCCCTGGGCAGGGCTGGCAGAGCCCCCCCCCGCCCAGTGACACAGAACTGCTTGCTGCACATTAATATTCTCACAACAACCCCCCTCCAATCAGTCTTTGCTAAAAGCATTAATTAAGACTTTAACATTTCTGATCCCATCAATTTTCTGTTCTCTTCTTATTAAATAGATGTACTAGGGGCGTTTGAATAATAACTGCCCAAAGTTTGGGGATAATGAATAAATGAACTTTGCCAGCCTCTGGCTAAGCATGAAATTTGCTGTGGAGTAACAAATGCAACGGAGGCAGCTCATACATTAACCAACCTAGTTTTGACACACAAGTTTGGGAGCACATTATTTACTTACTAATTCTAAGTGAGACTAGGCTCCAAAATGTTTTATGCAGGAAATGACAAATGACATGTTCAGACAGTCTTTTGCACTCTCCATCACAGCATGAGGCTGCTCATTCACCCATCTTCCCTTCAGTGGGTCTGGCCCTCTTGCCATGCACAGCAAGGCTTTCAGCACTGCAGGCTCCATCTTCCTTGGAACTTTGCCAGGGAAGGAGCACACCACAAATTGGGTAATTCTGTTTTTTACTCGCTAGGTCTTGGCAGTTTGAAGGTCACCTGTGTGCTATCAAACTACTTTTGTTCCATGTATTTTTACATGTGCATGGCTCTAGCACCAGCTCTGTTACACTGCTGTAAATCCATTCGTTTTTGTGGAAATCCATTAACTCGCAGTGAATTTATGGCAGTATAACTGTGAGCGAGCTGCAGCTGATGGCACAGACTGGAAATATTACAAGGAAAAGTGCAAAGTTCTATTGATTTTCTCTCAGGAAAAATGTGTGTTTCCTTATGATTATATTACAGATGACTCAGCTCTGGCCCCCAACAGCCATCCCTCATGTTTCCCTCTTGCTGGCTGTGCGAGGAGCCTGGGCAGGGACCCGGGGCTGCCGCGGTGCTGGGGGACTCTGTGCCCGGCTCCGTGTGGCACTGCAGGAGCCACACCACCCTCCCATGGCTCTGCAGCACAGGCACTTACTCCTAATCGATTCTGACAGCAGACACCACGAGGAATGCTGAGATTTATGAAAGAGCAAGATTTGCCACTAGCCTCTGTCCATTAAGGGTACGGCAAAACCTCGCTTTGCCCTTTGTAAATACAATCAGCAGAAGTGAGGCAGTTGCCCTTTTCAGAAGAAAGAGCACTCTCAAAGGACAGATGTTTTAGCAGAAGTTCTCCACACACTCACAAGCAATAAGGCTCCAAATTCTTTACAATTTCTCTCCAAAGCGTTTCTCATTCTTTTAAGTGCTTTTTAAAGACTAAATACTGTACTGAAAGCTGCAGTCTCCTCTTTAGCCACTTATTTTCCCTGCACTACAGGAATTTGGGGCCAATTATAGGCTGTGTATTTTGCAAAAAAAAAGCTGGCCTGAATGTGGAAACCATGGCCCCAAAACCTGAAGGACTCATTTTGCACATTTTTTAAGACAGACATATAGTGAAGGTGAAGGCAAAGGTAAAGCAAGGCAATCTCACTTGTTGAAGTTACCCTGTGTGCTGGGAATGAGTTCTCTCTGCCTGTGTAGAGTCTTCACTGAAAAGAAAAATGCCTTTTGCTCTTGCTAGAAGAGATTTTTCATCAAATCCTCAGGTTATTGTTTAGTATTTCTGAGGTTTTATGGTGAATTGGAATATAAGAATTGTTATTCCTACTGTGGCATGCTGAATTCTGATCTCAGAAAGGATAAAGAAGTTACTTTTAGTTGCAGATTTAATATTTTTTCACCTTTAATGTGATTAAAGTTTAAAAGACCTTGGTAATTCTACTCCTGTCGTTGCACACAAAACTTGCTGCCACATCCCTTTGCAAGTAACAGGCTACAAAAGGAAGGGAAGGACAAACTCAAGATGATTGATATATTTCCTCCAAACCACACAGTCTGTAATTCAAGAGACAATGTACTCCATAAGTGATGGAACAAAAGTATCAGAGCAAAGCAGATACCTGTTTACTTGGAGACCAGCTGGGGTAGGGCTGAAGTTGAAATAGAAGCATAACTACTCTCAGACATGCTTCACTGCTTCAAGCCTCAGCTATTTATTTAGATCAATTTAGGTGGATTTTCTTCTTCCTCTTGTTGAAAAATTTTAGTTCTCTCCCTTAGAAGGAAGTTGGGGCCCTGAGAAATATTCTCTGCTCTTGAGAAAACAGCAGCAGCAATGAAGAGCTGGCCAGAGGACCCCTAGCCCAAACGCAGGCAGGTTTCACTTGAGTGACCAGCCCTTGGAGGAAGGGTTAGAACTCTCCTGGACATTGCAGACTCCACACACACCTCTGCTGCAGTAACTGTCTTTGAGCAAATTCCCACTCAGGAATGCTGGTATTTGCTTAGACATGGTCCAACATGCAAATCTTTTTCCCACCTATCATTTCCTCCAGGTTTAGAAGCCCTCCTGTGTGCACATGGAAGCCAAGGACTGTGTTCTTCAGTGTCTCATGCTCTGATGCACCTCCAGGCTGGCAACGACCACCTCCTCCGAGTTCTTCCAAAGAGCAGTTCAGCTTTCTGTGGGAGCATTATGGATTGCTCCCCAATCCATGGGATCCTACAGCTGGCGGTAATGGGATGAACATTGCTGTGTTATCCCTTTTGGATGCCCATGGTGAGTTTGCCCCAGTGCAAGAGGCTTTTACTACCACAGTGTTTGATACCACATATCAAACACAGGTCTGCTTGGTCCCAAAGCCAGTGAGTGCAAGTGGCACAAATCCCTGGCTGTCACTGGCAGCCCTAGGAAAAGGAAATCCTGAGCACCTGGGAAAGTGGCAATCCCTTCCTGCCCTCCTTCTAGAACAGCACTCGGGTAGGAGGTGAGGCTGTGGCATGTCCTGTGTTTGCTCTGCAGGTCCTGCAGGCACAGTCCTGCTGCCACTGGAGCTGTCACTGCCCTTCCCACAAGGAAGCTCCTCTCTAAAATGCCACACACATGACAGGACAAGAGTCATAGGCATAGGAAATTTCAAGGCAGTTTGCTAAATTCAGCCAACGAAGGTCATGTTTCTTTACCAAATCATCTTACTGGCTCACTTGAAAAACAGGCATTTTGCAACAGAAAAATAACTATTTACTGTAAAAAAGCTTCTTAGAGGAACCTCACCTGGATAAGGAAAGTGAAACAATTATGCATTTATGCATTTTTAAAAATCTGAATATATCTTAAACAAACCTTGGAACAAGGGAACACAGTATTCCAAGATGATTTATTTTGATTTTCCACAGCTTGATTCGCTTTTTCCGAGAGGCTTGGGGCAAACCAAAGCAATTGACATTAAATGCCACACATTGTCCCACTGCCCATCTACCAGATCTTGCCCTGACTGCCCAGAGACACCTGGTGGCACCAAGGAAAAGGCAGCTGCAGCCTGGGACTGGCTGCCTGCACGTTCTGCTGTGGGCTTTGGCATCAGGTGAGGGGGTCTGAAAAATAACTGATTGCAATTTTGTTTTGTTTGTACTGCATCTTTCCTCAAGTCTCTCTGCTGTGACAAGGTAGGGAAGGCACGCAGCCATCAAGCCTTTTCAGGGACATTCAGGACACAGGGAAAAGCACACACATCTGTAAAAACTTTATTTCAAAATCTTTTTATTCAACTGTTATTCAGCAATATACAATACAGTTTATAAACAAATGTCTTACCTTGTTTCCAATCTTCATTTAAAAATAAATATTATTGACAGTGAATATTAATCATGGTAAGATGTACCTTTTTAATGTCTCCAAAAGAAATAACTTAATTAAAAAAGAAAAAGGAAATCCAAAAAAACCTAAACACAATAATCTACTAAAAATATTTCCTTTCTTAGGAAGGGTTTGACCCAACATCTTTACATATTGTCATAAAGATAACTGCTCAACAGTTCGTGCAAAATGAAGAGTCAGAGGAAAGGTTTAGAAAAGAAAAAATATTACATTAAAATAGAGAAATCATAAGTGCCATGCACAGAGCAGGGCTTTACACCATAGAGTCTGGAAACTAGATGCATTATTCTATGTGGTTTACTTTTCTGTGGCATCCCCAAAAATATGTTTTTCCCCCCATGTAGAATTTATCATGCTTCTTTCAGTCTCTTTCTGTCCATCTTTAAAACGGTAGGGATTTCTTTGTCAGGGCTTTTGTTTGTTATTAAATAGGTTCCTTTCTGTTTGGCTGAGGAGGAGTGGAGGGAGCAGTCCGTCAGTGGTTTACTAATAAATGTACAAGCTTATGCAGTATTAACAGGGACATGTATAGGAGTGGGTCTGTAGCATAAACAGGTCCTGTACCTAGAAAAGAAAGAGACAAGGGAGAGAAGGAGATTTGATTTTTTATCTTTTCCAATATAGAAGATTAAATGTAGAAGAGAAATATAGGAAGATTCATTTTTATCACTTCAGTGCCAGGGGTCAGAAGCTTAATTTTAATAGTAAAACAGCATCCTCAAGCTATCCAACTCAAATAGCTTTTTCCTCCCCCTCCCAAATCTGACTCCACTTAGGTCATTTCATTATGTGTTACTAATGGTATGCCTAAACTTGGCTTCAGCCAAGTTACCAGCAACTGAGATTTCTATAAATACACCATAATCTGGTATATAGTTTCTTGAGAAATGACAGGTATCAACCAGCCATTACTTTAAAGGGAAATGACAAATGCTACGTCTGTACTTCTTGATTAACAGGACATGAACCCATTTCATTTGGAATGGGAACAGCAAGACCTTGACATCTTCTTTACCTTTTATAGGAAAGAGCAGAATTTTAAATTAAAAATGTGCTCAGGAGCTATAGCAAAACAGAGGTCAGGTGTGGAAGGCATCTGTTCCCGTCAGTCTGTCCCAAGGAGAGCGATGAGCTAACTCATGGGGCAGGACACATGAGGGAACTGCTCACAGCAAGGAGCTGCAGCCACCTCCAAGCTGCAGCTGCCAAGGCTGTCCCTGCCTCACACCCACGCACACCAAGACACTCGCTCAGGTGTTTGATTTTCTAGTGACGTGTGCTGAAAAGATACAAAGAGGTATTTGCTGTGTGCACCCTGGTGTGGCCCCTCTCCCTGGCATGGCAGGGCTGAGCCGTGGGGCCAAGGTCTCCTGGCCACGCTCAGGACAGGACACAGAGCAGGACACAGAGGCATGAGGCTCTGGCTGTGCCACCTCTGGAATGGCCACTGCTGTGCTCCAGCAAAGGCAAAGGCAGAGCAGCCCCGTTTCCTGGGACAGCTCCATTCCCTGGGACAGCCCCGTTCCCTGGAGCAGCCCCGTTTCCTGGGACAGCCCCGTTCCCTGGAGCAGCCCCGTTTCCTGGGACAGCCCCGTTCCCTGGAGCAGCCCCGTTTCCTGGGACAGCCCCGTTCCCTGGAGCAGCCCCGTTTCCTGGGACAGCCCCGTTCCCTGGAGCAGCCCCGTTTCCTGGGACAGCCCCGTTCCCTGGAGCAGCCCCGTTTCCTGGGACAGCCCCGTTCCCTGGAGCAGCCCCGTTTCCTGGGACAGCCCCGTTCCCTGGAGCAGCCCCGTTTCCTGGAGCAGCCCCGTTCCCTGGGACAGCCCATTCCCTGGGACAGCTCCTTTCCCTGGAGCAGCCCCGTTCGCTGGAGCAGCTCCATTCCCTGGGACAGCCCCGTTCCCTGGAACAGCTCCGTTCCCTGGAGCAGCTCCATTCCTTGGGACAGCTCCATTCCCTGGAACAGCCCATTCCCTGGGACAGCCCCGTTCCCTGGAGCAGCCCCTGTCTCTGCTGCAGGGCAGGACGTGGGTGCCTGGCGCTCCCTGAGCCCGGCTCAGCCCACGCAGACAAGGCCAGGCTGGGCCACAGCGGCTGCCTGGGCCCAAATGCCCCTGGGGACACCTTCCTGAGCCACAAGGACCAGCGTGTGCAGCTGTCACCAGCACGGGATGGATGGGATGGATGTGGGACATTCCCAGGCAAAGGCAGGAGGCCAGTGGGAACTGTCCTGCAGCTGAAGCGCAGAGGGGCACCTGGGGAGAGGCCTCCTCTCTGCTGAACACCCGACCTACAGGAGCAATCAATGCCCAAAACACTGACTGCCACCCAGACTGGGACAGACACCTTGCAAAGCATGAAAACTTCAAAAGTAACTTTTCTGTGTTCAGTATCTCTGGAAAAGTAATCAAGGCACTTCTGTTTAGGAAACTCACTTCAGGCACCGTAATGTGAATACTTTAGTCTCGGTCTCTAGGACATTTGAGCGTCTCCCAGCTGTGGCATGATCAAAGGAAATGCCTCAAACAGTGGCTGAGCAAAGCACTGCTCTTGGGCTCGCTGCTCCAGCTGCCTCGTAATCTGTACACACCTCACCAGCAGTGCTGGAGTACGATTACCCAGCGTCAAAAACAGTACAGAGCGATGTGGTGTGCAACTGAGGAACTCAGAAAGTGTCCCCACAGTGCTATCTCACAGACGCCCAGACTGTGCGGTGATTATTTAGTTATTAAGGTTTTAATTAAACCCTGCATGCACAAACATGTGCTAAGGACTGCCTACACAGCAACAGCAAGGTATTAAGATGAATACAGGATTTTTGTTTTGAAAGCTGAAAAATCATTAACAAACACAACTCCGGCAGCTAAAGGAGTTGCAACTCATTGCAAAAAGACACTAAAAGTGTGTGCAGGGAAGGCCTCTCTCCTGGGACATGGCACAGCTGCAAGAAGGCCAGCCAAGGACAGTCCCCATGTGCTGTCACTGTCCCCTGAGCCTGGGGATGGCAGGGGCAGCCTGGCAGCAGCTGAACTCCTGGCAGCTGCATGCAGCTCAATGGTGCCCACTTTGTGCCAATTCCACACCTGCCCAGCACTGCAGGGAAGAGCTGGCCTTGGATATTTGTTATGGTCAAACCTGAGGGTGCTGAGAGCCCATTCTCTCCCTGCTAGGGCTGAACTTGTTCTTTCAGTGAACAGGGCTCGAGTCTGAGATGCTGCCAGTTGCTCAGACAGCAAGATGTGCTTTTGTGAGGGGGAATTCCCCTGGAAACACTGAGAAACTCAACCTGGAGAAATGGGCTCTTGACGCTCAAGTGTTCTTACAACCATGGTGCTGAAGGGCTGCCAGGAACACCAGCTTTGGATTGTTTCTGCTTTGAAGGGAAAGCAGTATTAGTCACAATTCCTTGCAGCACCTGTGTGCCTGCTTACCAAAATCATTCCTATGTTGGTTTTACCTTTATGTACTAGTTTTAGTTTAAATTTCAATGCAGAACTGTGAATTCAACAGTCCAAATTTTGTCTTTTCTTTCTGTAGAAACTACTGTTGCTTTTAACCTGTATTCTGCATCTTCTCTGACAGCAGAATGTGAGTTCAGACTCACATTTAACTCTGCTCATTTAACTGCTGAACTCACAGCAGTTAAATGAAAGATATTTCAAAAAGAATATTTGAAAGCAATTATTCTTACTGAACACCGAATACAAGTTTCTTTTTTCATACTGATTCAGTGTTGTTCTGCTCTAAGACTTCAGGCAGTATTGGACACACAGAACTTCACAATTCACCTCCCTCTAAATATAAGTAGACCAGGAAAATAATTTCCAGTATTTTCTCCCTGATTTCTTAAGCTGAACCATTGATTATAAACAAACTGAACCTAGTGTCCTCAATTCTGCTGTTACTGCAGTAGTGGAAGTCTTGACTTTTAGTTAATAAATTACTGCATCTGCAGATGTAAACAAACAAAATGTGGGCTTGAGCATGAGGATGTGGACACATGACTGCCCCAGGTGTGAGAACAGAGAGTTCTTATCCAGACACCCTAAATCAGGAGTACACAGTTACTAGTTTGCAAACTACAGACACTTGCGAGAAAACATTTCACTGATATTTTGAATATTCATTTGATGTTCTGTTACTGCAAGCTTATTTATCACTATACAGACTTACAACTTTGCTTTTAAAATATTTATATGCTCATGGCAAAAGGGAAAGTCTACCACCATGCAGAACAAGAACAAATTGTTCTCTCTGTGTATGGTGAATTGCTCTCTGGCATTACTCATCCTTCTTGGCGATTTATGACATAATAGTGTTTTACGGCAATTTTCTATTTAATTTTTTTTTTTATTAATCACAGTTTGACTAAAAACAGTTCAATCGAAAACAAACATTAATTAACCAAGTTATTTGTGACACTCATAAAAAATGGGATGATTCTTTTACAAGCTATATTTAACCAATGGTCAAAACCCACAGTTTCCAGCAGTCACCTATTTTTCTTACTAGAAAGAATCTGCAAAGTCCTTTGAAGTCTCTTTCTGAGATGGTGGTAAAATGCAGTGGCCCATATAATAAAAAGCTGAAAGACATCAGCAGCCTATTTTTCTTGAAAGATGAGATAACACCTAAAATCTGACAGCCTATTGATGATGGAGCTGGGGCCCTGGTTGGCAGTGTCACGAGACATTTCTCTGTACTGTGTTTTATGCAGTGACCTGATAGCCTTGGCCTATTTCCTTACAGAACAATGCCCAATTAAAGCCCTCAAACCTGGCATTTCATTAAGAGGTGAGGGATCAAACTGACCATACAGACTGATCTGTTCTCTCAGTCCAGAAACTTTAGACTGTGCTGGATACATGTTCTTGTTCTGGCATCTATGGAAAAAATGGAGTTTTACATGAGTTGCTAGTCAAGGATCATTACAAACAATAAGCTCCTAGATAAAACAGATTCTCACTCCCTGACATGCATTTGGAGCACTTGCACTGAATTAAAGGGAATTTACCCAACTTCAGACCTAAGAGCTTCTTAGAAGTTTTTAATAGAAATTACTAAAGTCACTGTACACTTACTGAACCAAAGAGATAATAAGCTACACCCCATTAGAACTATACCACAGTTTGAGACAAGATCTTATAAACTGTTTACACCCTTCCACTCTTAACTACTTCCAGCACAATCCACACACTTAATTTTTGCTTTTTTAAATTTTTTTTTTTTGTGCCCAATGCTTTAAAATTCCCACTCCTCCCCAAGAGCAAATTCTCCAGGATGCTGTGCAGAAGTGCATGCAGAGCCTGTGCTGACTTTAGCAGACCCTCCCAGCTCAACCCTAGAGCACTGCATGGAACAGGAGGTGTTGTTCAAAGAAGTATGGGTACAAGAGAAAAAGCCACTGAACTATGGTGTCCCCATTGCTCCTGGCTTTTGGCTGGCTGTGGATCATCCTGCAACCAGGAACAGCTCCTCAGCTGCCTTTTGGTGGAGCTAATTTCAGCAGTGGTGACTTCCCACATATTTATGAGCAACTGCATGGGATCTGCTCACCACTGAACCTGCCTAGAAGGCATGAGAAAAAAATTAGTTTTCTATCCACTACAGTTTTTATTTATGATTCGCTGAGTTTTGGAACAGCTTTCCATAACTCATCTCAAGAAAATGCCTCACAGAAGTCAGCATATGTTTTTATTTCTACACAACCATGCAGGTAGAAGCTTGTGATTATGCTTTGTTCCTTCATCCATGACATCAAGGTTTTTAAGGCCAGAAGTAAATCTTCTCACAGAGTCAGGTGAAACTATCAGCATTGCCCTCCACACCCTTCATGATAATGCCCACGTTTCACTTCCTTATCCACACCACAGCCTCAAACTCTCCAGGAAGCTGAAAGCAATTTTACTGGCCAGAAGACACTGACCAGAGTTTTGTAAAACTCTATCATCATTTTAGGTCTTCTCAAATACACCTGAATTTCACTGTTTCTCTACCTTCTCTCTCAAGTTATCCACTGCAATATTCAGGCCTATATTTAGAGGGGAATTGCCAAAACCCCACATTACAAGAGTAACTGAAAGCCTCCTGTCCTGGTTTTGGAAACTCAACAGGTTTTAATATTTCAAATAAGATTCCATTTGCATTTGGAATATTTAGCAGTCCTGAAAAGAGCATGTTTTACTTGCCCACACCTGTATCTATTTACACGCTGGGCTAAACTCACCTGAAAACAATGAGGTGAGGCAGAATTTAAGGCTTGATAACTCTACAGAAGCTGCATACAGGGCAGCATAGTGCAAACTTCCAGAATAGGTAGAAAAATATATATGTGTATTTGAGAAAAAGCCAATTCCTTGTAGTAGCCTGGTCCTTAATTTTGACTGTTCTTGATGTGACAGCTCAAAAAGCTCTTCTAGGACAGAAGACTGGTGTTTTAGTGGTTTGGTGTTTTAAACTTTGGTGTTTTAGCATGGTAGCAGGAAGGCTACAGATTAGAAAATGAATAAATTAGATGGTGATGACAGAGAGGTGTAGTTATGCAAGGAAATGATGCAGAAATAAAAGTTTGGTTCTGATAAGAAGCTAAGAGAAGAAAAATATTCCTTCTGCAGTATTGATTTCCTGAAGCACTGCAGCGCTCTGCTGGAAGTCATGTGTGAGTGCCCGAGGGACAGGACAGACAGGCACTGGTGGAAGAGTGGGGATGTGTTTCTTAAGGCACCTGCAACTATTGAGGTGGATTTTGATCTCCACAGAGCTCATTTTAACTGAGACTCATTAAGGCCAAATTTCCCCTAAAATGTGAGTGCTGACAATCCCTGCCAAACATGCTCACAGTGCACAGCCCAGCCAAGTGCTGTGCTGCCCTCTGCAGAGGCTCTTCCCTCTGCTGGCTCATAAGGACATCCTTAGACATAAGGTACAGGATTAAATGGACAATTGATCTGACCCATTCCACAGCTGCTGCAGGTCTGCAAGGCACAACACTTCTGTATTAACCACAGCTACCACAAACACAGGAGCTGTTGACCTAGTGGATTTGATGAAGGTAGGGAAATGCCTATCTGCTATGGAGCAAGAAATACTTCTATCTTTATACAAAAATGCTTCTGTTTGTTAGGTTCCCAGAGAAATATGCAGTTTCATTGCCAATAGAATGGCAAAAAACTATCTCCCACTGAAGTTACAAGAAATAGGGGTAACACAATATGGGAAATATTTTCCCTCAATATCCCCATTTCCCTTGTGTGGTAGCCAAAATCTACAGAACAATCAGCACTCTTACCACAGCCTGCTCTGCTTCTTCAAACACTGCATGTGCCTGTGAACACTCTGTGCTGAGGGCAGGCAGTGCCCACAGACAGCCCAGCAGAGCAGCAGCTGGGCTCAGGGAGCCTGGCCCTTGAGGGGCTGTCCTGGGCATCTCTTCTGCACTGCAGGGAGCCAAACAAACCACCCAACCACTTCAAATATCCACTCGGGAGAAATTGAAAAGCAACTTCAAGACAACACCAGGAGTGATTTATAACAAGCTCCAAAAGGAAACACCACTCTAGACGGTGTCAATGGAGGACAGAAATGCATCCTGAATGCTTAAAATTCATTCTATATAGATTATACAGTTTAAATACTTTCTATTTGTTTGCATTTAAATTACCAGTAACGTTCCTCTTTAAGATTTAAGATGTACAGCTTGTGTCTACTTTGTATTACCCTCACATAAACACATTTCTGCTTTGGTATCGGTGAAATGATCTCTCCTCACCAAACATCTTATTAAGACACTCAAACCATGCAACTATGATTTTTTTTTTCAATTTCCAGAATCTTCTGCAGTTCCATGATCTAAAATTAACTTAACAAAACCAAGAACCGTTAATTCATTCCTTGAAAGTTCAACTTGTTATTCAACTTGTCTCTTGTTATTCAACTTGAAAGTTGAATAACAAGAGACACAAAATTCTTTGTAATGAAATGTGGTGGAAAATTAATGCTAAACTAAAATACAGAGAAAAATAAGTAACTGCATTAGTGATAGCTCAGGTGGTAAATAAGCAGCCAGTGCTACACTTCCTTCTTCTGTACTATTATGTGAGCAATTCCAGAGCATATCCATACACACAAGGAGCAAAAGCACAACTCAAACTGCTCAGACCACAAGGCAATGAAAAAATCTGGGAGCTGGTTTTAGCTACTGAGCTTTGAAGCAAGTTTGGGACATATCCTCAGGTTTTTCATTATAAGTAGGAGGACTAAAAAGTCATATTGCAGAAAAGCAAGATATGATCACACAATTCCATAGGAACTTTATGAAAAGACTGACAATAAGAGTCCCACTGGACTGAACCTCAGGTTTCACATTCTGTAATTGATACAAGTTGTAAATACTTGCAACCCAGAAATAAAGATGATGACACTGTGGTTCTCACTTCACCGTTTTTAGAGTATTTTTTACTTGATCAGGATTAGGAGCAAGCTGCCAATGTAGTTGTAATTATCACTCCAATCAGAATTACTAAACTTAAGCAGATGCAAGTGCAGATTAAGGATTTTTTTTTTTGAAAAATAACTCTATCCTGTCCATACTAAAAGAACAGAGCTAAATGCATTAGCAGAATGCATGATGATACACAAAAAATGGCTGTACTGAGAGAAAAGCAGAGCCTGTGATTTCCATAAAGAAGGGATCACCTTTTTGCTGTAGACAGAGGCATTTTGGGACTGACCCACAAGTACAGAGACCCTCCAAACATTTCCAGTGACTGATATTTGCTAGATGTTAGTTAACCAAAGACTTTGCTATGCCCTAGATGTAAGGGAGGCTAAGCTTTGTAGAATAAGGTAGCAAGGGGTTATTTGACAAAACCGTGGGCATGGGATATTCCTCAGTACCCTCTGTACATGTGAAATCTCCAGCTCCTCGGCGTGAGAAGGATTCAGATTAGCATGCCAATTTTGAAAATTATAAACAGTAAACTATTTCTAATTATGTCAGTTTGATGAATTTTACCCATAGAATCACAGAGCTGGTGAGGTTGGAAAAGAGCTCTAAGATCACCACGTCCAGCCATGAACTCAGCACCACCACACCCTCTACCACTAACCCGTGTCCTCAGGTGACACATTCCCCTGTCTCCTGAGCACCTCCAGCAGTGTGGGAACAAAACAACCGTGTCCATGAGAGACCTGCCCGTGCTCTGCCCGCTCTGGAATCACAGCCTCTCCCTGCTCACCCAGGGATGCCCTGCTCCAGCCAGGGCAGGGTGAGAGCAGACGCTGTGGGCAATGCTTGGGGTCCTTGGCTCCCTCCTGCAGCCCCGCACGAGCTCGTGCTGGCTCACACAGACCCCTCTGCTGAGCACGGCTGCTGCTCTGCCAAGCTGCTCTTCTTTCCAGCTAATAAAATTGCCTCCCAGCTGATAACAGCCTAGCAATATAAAGTGCTCCGTTGTTAGCCGCTGTTGTGACAAATAATACCGTTCTGCTGACAACCCCATTTTTTCCAATACAAACCTACTTGAACTGTTTATTATTGACATATGGGACTGCTCTACCATTATCTAATTTTAAAAAACACATAGTAAACAGCAATAGTGAGCCTGACAGCATTCTTACTGCTTTAGCAAAGCTAAATCAAAACCCAAAGCAACCTCCTTCTATTGCCAGCACAGTCCTGTCAGGCTCTCTTAAGTAAAAAAGAAACACCCACACAGGACAACCCTAAGATTCATTTCCTGGCAGAGGCTACTTTGTGTTTGCTTTCCAACTGCAGCCCACACTACTAAAAGCCTTCTCAAAACCAGTACCAGTAAGGCTGTCTGGGCATTCCTTTGTGCCACGACTGCTAAGTTTTAAATTGTTAGGGACCGATATAAATCGACAGCACAGTTCAAGCATTAGTTTATACATCAGTAAAGCTGCACCAGTACAGCAGAGGTGGGGAGTGTGTAACAATTACTGCCTCTCATAAAAGATACAAAGTTATCTGATTCTGCAAGCTAAGTCTCTGTTTTGCGAAGTATCTATTGAAATCATGTATAAAGAATTAGCACTACATGTATATTCCTGCTCCAAATGCTGTTTGCTCATGCAAAAACACATGGGTGCACTGAGCCTTTCTTCATGTAAATTTCTAATTTTCACTCACTAATGAATCAATCTTATATAGAAATCTAGACCAATGTTAGATAGAGCTCCAACATTCATTAAAAAGACCTGGAATATGCTCTTCATTGTATTTAGTAATATTTTTAGAATTTTTTTTCATCTATAACTTAAAGATATCAAAGAAATTCAAATAATATTCGGATTTCTTCAAGGGCACCGAACCGGCTGGAGTAGAATAGGTTAGTGCAGTTTTATCTGTCCTCTGGGGAACAAGCAAGACCGCTGAAAGGAGGTTACTCAAATAAATTGCATTTCCACAGTACAAAACCACCCAGGCACAGCTTGTTTCCGCCCTAGATAATGAGGTGACACAGTACAGCAGTTAGTGCTTTTGTCCAGTTCGAGAATTAATCCATATTACACAGACACAAAAGAAGATATTTGACCTCACTTGTCCCCAAAGCAGTCTAATTTGCCTAGATATTAAAGTGCTACTGATGTGTATTTAATGAGAATTCCTTTTGCATGTTTATTATCCAGTGACATTTAGGAGGTCAGCCTGATAATTCAGTTATGGCCTCTGTCTTGCTACTTTATTTAATGTAAAGGAAAATGTGATGTGACCCAGGTTGCATTTACCTACAAGTAACATCAGAATTGAGCTCATACGTGGTCTCATAAAAAGCACAGGGGAAGTGGAGTAGACCCAGCCATTACTGAGTGGGAAAGGCAGGGAGCCTGAGCAGAGCAGCCTCACAGACTTTCCTCTCTTGCTATTCCACCTAATGTTCATCTATCAAACATAAACGAGCTCCACAGGCTGTGTCTCCAACAAGCAGAGAGTCATTCAAGCTCTGACAAAGCCAGGAGAGCTCAAACCCTTACCCAAAGTTAGTCCAAACCCAACCACAGCCCCTCCAAACAGAGTCCCCCTAACCAGCCACAGCTCTGCAGCCTCAATAAAACACTGTGCTCCTGCTCTGCTGTCTCTGAGCTGCAAAGACAGGCCCCTTGCTTCTGAGTGCACAGCAGAGATCTGAGAGTCTCTCCTGCCTCGAGGTGGGTGGGCTGGGCATGCCCTGCTCTTCTGAGCACCTGGGCACGGCAGGACTGGGACCTGCTGCTTCACCAGGCAGCCCAGGAGCACAGCTCCTCCTGCCTCACACATAAAAGGCTTTGGGGAGGGCAGGGACAGGCATGGAGTGAAGATTGGTGTTCTTCCTTGCGATGGCCACTTCATCTGTGCATAACACATGAGCCCGTGTGCCTCCTAGAGCTTCTTGTTTCACACTCCCATCTTTGTCTA
Organism: Dicaeum eximium; assembly: GCA_013396995.1. Classification (NCBI taxonomy): domain Eukaryota; kingdom Metazoa; phylum Chordata; class Aves; order Passeriformes; family Dicaeidae; genus Dicaeum; species Dicaeum eximium. The sequence goes on along the minus strand of VWZP01000395.1, from coordinate 4,484 downwards.
TTTTATTTAAAGCTTTCACTTCTGAGCTTTGAGGCTAGACATCAAACAAATAAAAGGGAATTTGGAAGCTGCAATGTGTGATCTACATTCTGCTCAGAAGTTAAACTAAAAATTACCCCCAAGCCAATACACAGGCACTCATTTTGGAGACATTTGGTGGGATATAATACAGTCAATATCCCTCCCAGGAGGTCAGGATGAAGAGCTTTGTTTATTACTTCACCATCAGATGACAAAGTTAGTCTCACAACTAAGGCACTGGACTTAAATTTAGAAGATCTGAAATTAAGTTTTCATATTTAATTTCACAGCTGCCACACGACTCAACGAAGTCAGTTACTGTTCTTGTGTCATGTATCTGTCTCAAACTTGGACTACAAACTTCCTGAGACAGAGATACTGTGTGTTTCACTCAGTGATGCTCCTGCATCCTCCCTACTCTACCCATTAAAACCAGGAGCACTTCCAAACAGTAACAACTCTGCACACTTTCACTTGCTCACCCCAATTTTTTTCCTACAGTGTTAAGATTCCATTTGTGTACAAGCAATTAAACTAAAAGCTCCATATTATTTCATTTAGAACCACATGGACTGCTTCTCTGATAGTGTTAAAAATGGTCTTGCCAGCAGATCGTTGTCTCCTCACAGCCCAAATCCCATTTTCTAGGTTTCCATGAGACCAGAGCACCAAGTTTTTATATGGGTGTTTAAACATCACAGATAAAATTCTATTTAAGTAGCTAATATTTGTGGCATATTGGTCAATTTTTCAGTTATACTGGACCTATTGCCTTATATACCATAATGCTGACACAAACTTCAGCCAAATACCATTTCTGATTATGTCCAAAACAATGGATTTTCTGTTTATACCTGGTTTCTCAGATGAGACTCCCTGCTCTTTAGATAATCTCAGTAACAGACACATTTATCCTAATAAATTCATGTTTCAGTTCACTTAGAAGATGTAAAGAATCACACTTTTCCATGGTGCATGACTGGGGCAGCAGCTGAAGTCAACAAGAGCCCTGCAGGCACATCCCAATGTAGCATTTGATCTATAATCATGTTTATTGGAATCCAAGTACATAGAGGCCCTCTCTTACTACACTGAAAGTATTGGGAAGATTTCTATTGCAAGGAAAATAGGATTAGAGGCCAATTCATGCAGGACACTGTAGCTAGTGCCATGCCATCAGCTCTTAGGCAGAGCTCTCCAGTGTCTTAAATGAGGATGTTTCTTAATCACTGATAGCAAATCCATTGTTCGACCACATTTCTGCTTTTGTACAGAGGAAATATCCCTGTGTACAATGAAAAGACTTAGGAATGCTAAATACTGTAAATGTGTTAGGCTATTCAATTATTACCCACAGATTTGGTGCAAGTACTTATCTGTATGTGCTACGGAGCTCAAAATAGGATAATGAGGCGCACGAATTTCGCTGCTGTGCAGATAAAACTCACACAGCAACACAAGGTTAGGTCCTGCAGTCTCACACACCACTTCAACAAAGATTTAGTTGGATTTGTTGGCTCTACTGTGTGGAAAACCAGTTACGACACTGCCTCAGGGGGGTGGACTTGAAACAGGGCTTCTAGTTCCCAGAAGTAAATAAAAGGGAAAAAAAAACCATTTCCTATAAAGCAACTGCATCCTTTATGGAGAACAATAATTACTGTACCTAATGTGTCTCTAAAGAACACCACTTTAACACACAAATGGGAAACTCAGAAGGTCTGAGATGTCATTTTCTTTTAGGACATTTTGAAGAAAGTTTAGTGCTCATCCAACCCGAGTGGCAGCACTGGAGACCCCAGTCTTCCCTTTCCTCACAAAAGCAGGTGATACTCCTGCAAGCCCTCATCACCCTGACTGCCATGTTAATATTTTATCCAGGTCTCTATGCAACATTCATGTCTAGGGAAGACTTCTTGCCTCTACACCAAGCTGTTTCTGTGCTTCAGACTAAATCCCTGGCCCAGACAGTCTTTCTAAAGTCCCCAGGAGATGGGGACTGGGACAGCAGGAATGTGCTTCACAGAAGCAACCAAAGAGACATCCCATGATAACAAGACTCAGACAGTTCTGGTCCAGAAGGCACCTGAATCACGAATTTTGGAGGGTCAAGTCCCTCAGCTGCAAATCTCCTAAGCTGTGCTGTGATTGATGTTCTGCTGATTCCTAATTACAGGCAGCTCCAAACTACCATAGGTACAGAAATTACAACAAACAGGGAGAAGCCTGTTATTCAGGGAGGCCTTGACTCAAGCAGAGTAAAAAGGCATTTTTTTCTACAAGAGGACCATGCCAAAATACTGTACCAAATCAGTTACCTCCCTCTTAAGGGGACAAAAGCAGGTGCTGGTTTGCACCTTGTTAAGTCAGTACAGAAACAGGAACAGTCTGACTCGGCTTTCTCCAGCACTGGAGCTGCCACAGAGTGGCACTGTTCACAGAGACCCGTGTGCCCAGCAGGGAGCTCACAGCACCACATTTTTGTTTAGCCAGTTTTGTAGCCCTCAGCATCAGTCTCCACCTGGAGACCCCCACTAGATGTTTTTCTGTATTCTGCTACCTTTTCCACTGATTTAAATAATTCCATTACCTCCACTGCTGGCCACAACGCTACCAGTTGATTTTCAGAATTTAAAGCAGCCTAGAAATGATGCAGAAGTGCCATATCCCAAACCACAGATATGTAAAAATTGGGGCAGACAGCAGTTTAGCTGATCTGGGCAGGAGGTCTTGCCCTAACAGGCATATGTGACACGCTGTCTTGGCGGCACACGCTCGCATCCATCTGTCGACGTGGAACTGAGCCCACTGCACTTCCACCGCCCTGGTTTTAGCTCACAGGCACCACATAAGCTCTGGGTTCAGCAGGCAGGGTGCACAGTGCTGCAAGTCCTAAACCCAGCCTCTACTGTCAGCATGGAAAACACTGCAAGAATTCTCACAGTCACAGAGTGGAAACATGAGAACAACCCCCAGCCCTGGGGTCCCAGGAGAAAGCAGATCTTTCCAAACAAAAAACGATTGATCATGAGCACTGCAGTGTCTGGTTTAGTTTCTTGGGGTCAGTGGATTCAGCAAAAGCAAAATGAACTTCTTTAAATGCCCACAAGCACCTGTAGTTAGATCTCAGGAACTCTTGCCTTATCTACCACTGGACAGCAATGAACAACCAGCTCAGTCTTGGGAATGATAAGGAGTAAAATCTAACTTTCATATGTATTTCTACAGAAGAAAGAAACTAAATTATTCAGAAAACATGAAAAGGTAGTAGCCAGATAAAACACAGCACCTGTAAAGCACCAGCAGGTCACAGTGACCCATATAGGAATAATCTCCATTACTGTGAGCCAAAATGTGCAACTGTTTGCCCAGAAAGCGTGAAGAGGTAACAGGAAGAAGCGTGAACTTCCCTGTGTGAAGATTATGAATCTGCGTCAGAAGAGACTCAGCAGAGAGAGGAGCTCAGGGCCTTCCCTGCACAGTCAGTGGCATAAAATTGTTTCCCTTCTTCTACAGATAACTTGGCAGGGACATTTGTCCAACATTAGCTAAGTGACAGTGGCTGAGAGGAAAGCCCAGCCAGAGCAGCACCTCACCTCTGAAGCTTGAAACACTTTTACAATGCAGATTTAAGACTATGTTCTTCATCCCAGACATTCCTGTCATTGGACAAATAAAGGTTTATAACTGCCTTCTCTGGCAAACCACAATATGGTAATGTGGCATTAATAACTTAATACACTATTAACTGACAGACAATCAGTATTAGCATGATGTTTACATTTGGAAAACATTACAGAGCACTGTATCTCCAATTCTTATCCTGCCATTAATTCAGATGTGGAGCTCATTACACAGCAATTGACATTTCCCTTCTGAATCTGCATCCTGCTCTGCACAGGCCTCACATCTGCCTGGGACAACCAGCCCTGTAAGCCACTCGCTGATCTAAATTCTCTGCAAATCTAAATTCTCTGCAGAACATCCACGGTGTTTTGCTCGCTGGAGGCTGCAGCTACTGCTGCCAACACCACACCCGAAAAGCTGCACGGGGGTTCTGAACGTGGGGCCTCCCACTGCACCCACCAAAGGGGTGCAGGTCCCAGCCTTGTACTCGCACCCACCTCCCCAGCCCCGTGCCTGTGTTCACTCCGGTGCAGGCTGGGGCCAGGCACGGGTCCCGGCCTTTCGGGCACCCTAAGTGCGCTCTGCCACCAGCCCTGGGCGCGACCGCCCAGTTTCAGCGCCGCAGCCAGAGTCCCTCCTCGGCAGAGGGGTCACAGTGCCCGACCCGCGAGCGATGGCAGTGCCGGGGCTCGCTGCCGTGCGGGAACAGGGTCCCCTCCCGCCTCGGCCCTACCTGACCCGTGCTGCTGGCGGAGGATGGCGGCCTGCCCGGGCGGCGGCGAGGCCGAGGAGGCTGCGGCGGCGGCCGTCGAAGCGGTGGCGGTGGCGGTGGCGGT
>VWZP01000394.1:214832-227624 GCA_013396995.1 Dicaeum eximium | reverse complement strand
CAGCGCCGAACAGCGCCGAGACGCACCGAGCAGCAACGAGCAGCGCCGATCAGCAACGAGAATCACGGAGCAGCGCCGATCAGCAACGAGCAGCGCCGAGCAGCCCCGACCCGGGCAGCCCCGCACCGGCAGCGGCGGCCCCGCAGGCGCCTCCCCGAGAAGGAGCTGCTGGCACCGCCCGGCACCGCCCGGCACGGGGCCGCCACCCCGGCACGGTCACCCGCTGTCGCCGGGCGGGGCGGAGCTTGGCGTGCAAAGCCTGGAGCCGGTGTTCCCGGAGCTGCCGGGGGATGGGACCGGAGGGAGGGAGGCACAAATCCCACAGCCCCGGAGGGATCCGGTGATCCCGGGGATCGGCTGTCGCTCTCCAGGGAGTGACAGAATCGGGCAGGTCGGACAGACCTGTAAGGGTAGCCGGGACTGAGGATCCTCTCCCCAAAGCCGGCCGGGGTTCTTGGAGGTTTGCAGGTGCTGAGCTCCTCTCTAAGGAGCTCCGAGGGAATCATGGAATGGCTCAGGCTGGGAAAACGATCATTAACCCAGCACGGCCCTGTCACCGCCGTGTCACCCCTCAGCCGTGTCCCCAAGTGCCACATTCACACGTTTTTCAACACTTCAGGGATGGGGACTTGTTCCAATGCGTGACCACCCTTTCCACGAAGAAATTTCCCTGAATATTCAATCTAAACCTCCCCTGGCACAGCCTGAGGCCATTCCCTCTCCTCCTGTCCCTGTTCCCTGGGGGCAGAGCCCGACCCCCGGCTGTCCCCTCCTGGCAGGGACTCGTGGAGACCCAGAAGGTCCCTCCTGATCCCTCTGTTCTCCAGGATAAACAGTCCCAGCTTCCTCAGCTGCTCCTGGCACTCCAAACCCCTCCCTGGACACGCTCCAGCCCTTCCATGTCCTTCTTGGAAAGATCCCAAAACTGCCCGAGAGATCTGAGGTGTGTCCTCAACAGTGCCCAGCTCAGCTCTGGCATCCAGAACCTTCCTCCAGAGCCATCCCTATGCCGCAGGACATCTGGGATGGGGCTGCTGTGCACATGTGCAGGATATTTCCCATTCTGAGGGTAATCCAGGATAAATCCCATCTTTCTCTTCCCATCCCTGGAATGCTCACTCCCCTCCCCCTGGGCCCTGTCAGATGTCCCAGGGATGGACAAACCCTAAATGTCACAAAAACTGAGAGCTGTCCTCAGATCTGCCCAGAACTGGGAAAAAAACCCCATACTAAACCTCCTAAAATCCCAGTCAAACAAAAAGAGTGATTTTAGAAAAGGAAATTAAGGACTGGGGGCTTTTTGAGCACTTTGGACAATGGATTTTGCCTCCATGCTTCCTTACTGAGTAGGGATTCCTGGATCCTGGGGTTATTCCTGAGGGATGACAACCAAAAAACGGCACAGGGGAGAAGAATTTGAGGGGAAAAGGCAATTCCATACAGGAATGCGCCCTTGGAATGGCAAATAAGGGAAAAGGGGTGTGGGATTATCCTGAGCCACCCCTAATTAGGGTGGTGTTTCCAAGTCCTTGTCACTCAGTGTGACACCAGGCAGGGTTTTGCCTCCCAGTATTCCACATCCCGAATTTCTGGGATAAGGGAGCAGGGTTGCACCAACAGCTGAAAAGCAGGAGGGTGCTTCTGTGTCAAAATTTAGGATCAAAAATCAGCCCCAGTTTGTTTTGAGGGGAAAAAAGAAAATTAAAATGGAAAAATCTTGTGAGGCTGCAAGTTTCCTGCTCATTAACCAGGCAGTTTTCCAAGGAAAATGGAAATTTGCCTGGGTGGGAAAAAGTGAGCGGTTGTAAGGAATTCAGGGCTGGGAGTGGAAACCTGGATTTTGGGGCATTCACAGGGGATGAAAATTCACATCTTTAAAGGGGAAGAGCAGGAGGTGGCTGGGAACAGATCTGGGAGATGGAAACTGGGGAGTGAGGAGCCTCTGTTTGGAAAAGAACCCCAGGAAACAAAAATTTCTGAGGTTTTTTGAGGCAGCAAAGCTCCCACAGCTTTCACCGAGAGTAGTTGGCTTTGGGGTGGGAAAAAACCCAACAGATTCCACAGGGAAGGAGGATTTGACATTCCTACACTTTGCCAGCGTGTGCCCACAGGCACCCAATTATCCAGGGACACCCAATTATCCAGGGACACCCATTATCCAGGGACACCCAGTTCTCCAGGGACACTCCAGAGATGCTGCAGGCAAACAAGACACCGCTGTCCCCCCCGCCGTGGCAGCCCGAGGGAGAGCAGCTGGAAAAGCTGGGAATGCAGCAGTGGCCTCCTCTCCTGCCTCGGGAATGCCAACTGGGACATACCTGGGAATTCACGTACCTGTCCGGCTGCTCTCCGGCTGGTTCAGCAGGGGGTTCAGGGACAGCCCGGACGTCAGCGGGCTCCCAAAAATGTGAGAGGAAGGGAGGCTGAAGGTGGAACCCGCCAGGGAAAACACCTGCACAGGTAACAGGTAAATATCCTCGTTATTCCAGCTCTTCCCGGCTCCTGCGTTAGAAATATCTCCTGGAAATCTGGCGCGAGGCTTGGCACGTTCCCAGCAGCGGCCAGGAGCCGGAGCTGTGGCAATGGTGTGGATCCAGTCACTCTTCCCGGTGGAACAGCCCCCGCCAGAGAGCTCCCAGCCGGGACCGGCTCTGTGTCCCGGCACAGGCAAGGGGACAAGGGGACCCCTGGGATCCAGGGTCAGGAATGGCAGGGGTGGCACTGCTGGGGGATCCGGGCAGGATCCAGCAAAGCATCCAGCACCAGATCCCGACGAGATCCAGCAGAGAATCCAGGCAGGATCCAGCCCACACAGCCACCCCCGGTGCCTGCCCAAAGCAGCAGGAAGCTCCAGCCAGCGGGAAGGGTCCTCAGCGCTCCCATTCCTCCCATCCCAGGGAAGCGCCGTGGGCTGGGACACGCAGCCACCAACACCCTTCCCGTGTCCCCACGGGGAGCAGGTCTCTCCAATCCATGGGAAGAGCGAAAAAGCCACTGCTCTGTGCCCTGAGAGTTTCCAATCCCGAGTATTCCCAGACCCGGGTGCTCCCTGTCCCGAGCGCTCCCCATCCCCGAATTCCAGCCCGTTCCCGAGCCTTACCTGCGTGGTGGAGCCGGCGGAGGAGGAGGAGGAGGAGGCGGGGATGGAGCTGGTGAAGGGCGAGCGGCTGAGCTGGGGCAGGGCGGCGCTGCTGTGGTGCGGGAGCAGCCCCGAGGGCAGCGGGGTGCTGCAGACCGCCCGCAGCGCCGCGCCCAGCGGGATCGGGTCCTTGTTGCTCGTGTAGATCCCTGCGGGAGAGAGATTCCTTCGTATCCTGCCTCTCCCAAGGAAGGGATTCCTCCTTATCCTGCTTCTCCCAAGGGAGAGGAGATTCCTTCTCATCCCGCTTCTCCCAAGCGCTACGGAGCCACAACTCCCTCCTCTCTTCCTGCCCCAAAGGGTCAGGGAGCTGCCGTTCCCTCCTCACCCTTCCCCTCTGGGAGCAGCGGGAAGGGATTGGGAACAGTCAGGACAGGGAACACTCGGGATTGGGAACACTCAGAGCCCTTCCTCTCCCGGCTGCCGTAACCCCTTCCTGCCCCATGTCCCAGCTGTCCCCAGCCCAGCATCCCTTCCCAGCCCAGGGAAGGGGCTCCACTGGGAGTTACTGGGAGTTATTGGGAGTTACTGGTGTCTTCCCCCCACTGGATGTGGGAACACCAGGATGAGAAATTTAGTTTTTATAAAAGAGGGCTTAAATTGAACTGCTTGGAGAGTCCCTAATTTGGGGTCATGGAATATTCCCCTTTATCCAGCTGGGAATTCTGCTCTGGCTGGGCGAGTTGGAGCAAAAAGGGTTTGGGATGTTCCCAGCTCAGATCTATGCCCCAGCTTTGGGGAAGCTGATCTGGGGGAAATTCCAGGGTGAAGGAAAGGTATGTGGATTTTTATGGCTTCAAGGGACAGAGCTCTGTGCAGGCATGTCTGGACATGGCTAAATGTGCTGGAAAAGGCTGGAAAAGGGACCTGAGCACACCTGGATCCCTCACGGGGGGACGCACCTGAGCCCAGCAGCGGCGACTCCATGCTAAGGCTGGGCAGACTGCCAGGGTGGCTGAAGCTGCGGGAAGAATTCCCGACACTGGAGCTGACGAGGGATCCCCCGGAGAAGGGAGAGGAGGAGGTGGAGGTGGACCCAGCCAGCTGGGCCCCCAAAACCTCTTTGCCTTTGCCCGCCTTGGGCCTGCCAGGGCCGTGCTTGTTCTTCTTGCTGCCCTTGTGCTTCTTCTCTTTGAGCACCTCTCCCTCCTCGGTGCCGAGCGACGGCATTCTCTTATGGCTGCTCCCGGCGGCGCTGGTGGGGCCACCCGCGCCACCCGAGGGGCCACCGAGGGCACCGGAGGCTTTGTAGTCCACGGGGGAGGCGTCGCGGGCTCGCTGCTGGCCCACGGCCGAGGTGGAGAAGCGCATGATGGAGCCGAAGCCGGAGAAGATGACCTTCTGCTCGAAGACATCGCCCTTGGGGCCCTCAGAGAGCGGCGAGCAGTGCGAGGACGAGCTGGAGCTGGCGGCCTTGCGGAACTTCTCGTCCTCCTGCTCCAGCTTGGGGAAGGGCGCGAAGTCCTGGGAGCCGGGCAGGCCGCAGGAGGAGCCTGGGGGCACGCAGGGCTCAGCACGGAGCAGCCAGGCTTGGCCCGAGGGGCAGGGGAGGGGGTCCTAATCCTTCATCGCTCTCCTCTTCCTCCTCCTTCCTCCCTCTCCTTTTCTCCTTCCTCCCTCCCCTCTTTCTCTTTTCTTCTCCTGCTGTCCTCTTCTTCTTCCTTCCTCTTCCTCCTCCCTTTTTCCTCCTTCATCCCTCTCCTCTCCCACCCCCTTCATATTTTCCCTCTCCCTCCTCCTTCTCCTCTTCCTCCTTATTCATCCTTCCCCTCGTCTTCCTNTCCTCTCCTCTCCTTCCTCCTTCCTCCTTCCTCCTTCCTCCTTCTTCCTCCCCCTCCTCCTCCTCCTGGCCCTCACCCGCTGCCTGGAAGGTTCCTCCAGATGCGGCCGATCCAAAGCCTCCGGAGCTTTTCCCGCTTCCTGTCTTCTTCCCCTTGTGGCTGCTGCCGTGGCTCGAGGATTTCCTGCCCTTGGCCTCTGCCCTGACCACCTCCGAGCTGTCCTTGGTGGCCTCGTGGTGGCCGCCGGAGCCCTGGGAGGGGACAGACATGGGAGTGACCCCAGGGACCAGAGCTGGCTGCAGGCGGGGCTCCTTTTCCTGATTTTCCCTATTTTCCCAATTTTCCTGATTTTCCCCCTACGGAGCGGGAATCGCCCCCTCTGCCCACCCGGGGCTGCTCAGGTTGAGTCACTCCAGGCAGAAAAGCGACTTTGGGACATCTCCTGCTGCTTGGTGGCACCAGGAATTCCATCCCAGGGATTGGGCTCATCCCAGGGAACTGCAGGGAATTAAAGAGGGAAGGGAGTGGAGTCTCAGCTCCAAAAACCTCCAGATTTGGCTGCAATTCCATACGGGATTTCAAATTCGTGCTTCAGGTGTGCTGCTCCCAGCACTCCCATCCCACCTGGGGGATTTCCTTGGGAATGGAGTGGGATCAGAGCTTCCATGGGGGAATTTCCAGGGAATTTCCTGATCCTCGGGGTGGGACAGGATCCCAGCAGCCATCCCAAAGCTCTGTCTGGGAATATTCCCAGGGGTTGGAGCAGCACCAGATGTTCCCAAATTCCAGCTGAGCTGCAGGAGCCAGGGAGACAGAAGGGTGAAGAACTCGAGCAGATGCCAAGAAATCCAGGATTTCAGGATGAGAAGGAGAATTGTGGGAATTGGCTGGAATTTTGAGCAGAAGGAGGGGATTTTCCTGCCCTTTTCCCAGTTTCCTAGGTGGATTTTCTGGGTGGATTTTCCTGCTCCTTTTCCCTGTTTTTTGGGATGGATTTTCCTGCCCTTTTCCCTGGTTTTTTTGGGTGGGTTTTTGAGCTCCTTTTCCCAGTTCCCTGGATGAATTTTCCTGCCCTTTCCCGGTTTCCCAGTGGGTTGTCCCATCCCAGGGATCCGGTACCTTCTCGGCAGCCACGGCCACCGGCGCCGGGGGGAGGCTGCTGGGGGACTCTGGCCGCTTTTTGTGCTTCTGCTTCGGCCTCTCCTTGTCCTTGCGGCTCTGGAAAAAAAACCCAGGAACCTCTGGAATGCTGGAATTCCCAGCGCTGGCAAGAGCAGCGCCAGGTCCCATAAATAAATCCAAATAGATCCCCATTCTGTTGTTTTCCAGCAGCAGATCCCATAAATAAATCCAAATAAATCCCCGTTCCCACAGTTCTCCAGTGCCAGATCCCATAAATAAATCCAAATAAATCCCTATTCCAGCTGTTTTCCAGTGCAGATCCCACAAAATCTGCACCCATCCAGGGGCAGGAAAAAACCTTTATTCCTTTCCCACTTCCCTGGGATCCCAAATCCCAAAAAAAACCCAAAATCCAGCATTTTGGGGCTATTTATGGGAATAAACCGAACCCCACACAAACCCCGGGCTCTGCCCCCCACATTCCCAGCTGCTTTTCCCACAAAAAATGAAAAAAAAGTTCACCTCCTGGTGCTCCCCTGGATTGAGGAATCCCAGAGCCATTTTTAGGAGCAGCAGAAATAAAAATTCCCGTTCCATCCAGACCTGGCTCCTGAATAATTCCTTTATCCAGAAAAACCCTTTCCAGAGGTGGATTTAACCCCTTTTCCCGGATAAGCTAATCCAAAGCATTCCTGAATTCCCAATAATTCATTTTCATCCCTAAAATCCCCCCGCTGGCCAAAAATCAGGATTTTTTATCCATTAAAACTTCATATCTGAGGGGAAAAACCTACGGATTTTGAGGTTTAATGCCACCCTCACCTTGCAGGTTGAGGAAATCCCGGGAATTTTGGGAATTCTCTCACCTTTTTTGGCCGCTCGTGGTGGGACAGGTGCTTTTCCTGGGCGGGGGATGCCGAGCGGCTCCTCCTGCCCGGGATGAAGGAGCTGCTCCCGGAATGCCGCGAGGTCTTCTGAGGGAATCCAGGGTGGAAAAGGGGGAAAAGGGGGAAAAAAATGGAAGAGGGGAAAAAATGGAAAAGGGGAAAAAATGGAAAAGGGGGGAAAAAAGAGTGAAAAGAAGAAGGAAAAGAGGAAAAGGGAAGAAAAAGAGGAAAAAGGGGAAAAAATAGAAAAGGGGGAAAAAAAAGAGGGAAAATGGAGGGGAAAAGAAAGAGGGAAAAGGCAAAAAAAAAAAAAAAAAAAAAAAAAAAAAAAAAGAGGGAAAAGGGCATTATGGAGCGCAGGATTCCATGAGGATTCCTGTCCCTATCCCCATCCCTGTCCCTGCTCCTCTCCCTGTCCCCCCTCATTCCCAGGCTCCCTGAGCCATTCCCAAATTCCCTGCAGATCTTGGCTCCCCTTTCCTGGCACCAGGAAAAATCCAACCCCTGATTTTCCAAATAGCTCTGAAGACGCTCCCGGAAATTCCCAAATCCAAATGAATCCCAATTTGTGGGATCGCTCCAAGTGAGAGGCTGGAATCCCTGTGGGATTTTCCTTGGAATTTCCCACTGGATGGAGCCAATGCCCTTGATGTGGACCCCTCCCCAAAAACCAATTAAAATTCCCAAAATAAATTAGAATGCCCTAAACAAATGAAATTCCCTAAATCAATAAAAACTCCCTAAGGAATTAGAAATTCCCGAAATCCCTGGAATTCCCAATCTCACCATTTTATTGAAGTGGTATTTGCAGTAGCCGCAATATTTGACGTTGTCGACTTCCAGCACCTCCTCCTCGCACAGGAGCCCAGCCATCTGTGCACTGACCCCGGGAAAAACAGGGAAAAGCCGGGAAAATCAGTGGGAAAACAGGAAAAAACACCAGGAAAATCAACAGGAAAACAGGGAAAACCAGGGGAAATCAGCAGGGAAAATTGGCGGGAAAACCGGGAAAAAAACGGGAAAATCAGCAGGAAAATCAAACAGGGGGAAAAAGGGAAAATCAACAGGAAAATGGGGGGAAAAGCAGCAGGAAAACAGGAGGAAAAGTGGGAAAATTGGCAGAAAAACAGAATAAACCAGGAAAATACATCAGATTCCCCAGGTTCTGATGGGATTCCCGAACTTCGGGAACACCCTGGAAAGACCTGGCTAAACCTCCTGGGTGAGGAGGAAGCAGAGGCAATTCCAGCCCTAAATAACCCCAGAGGATCAACCCCAAACCCTCAGGGAATAAGACCCCAGATCCAGGGTGGAGAAGGAGCGTCTGGGGCGCATTCCAGAGGGGAATTCCCGGGAATCTCACCAGGTGACGTGGAAGGCCTGGCGGCAGCCATGACGGTTGCAGGCCATGCAGGCCCCGGAGGCCGCTTTGCTCTCCCGGCCCTGCTCCTCGCAGATGTAGCAGGTCTGGGATGGGGAAAAACAGTGGGAAAAGCCGTGTTTGCCAAGGGGAAAAGCCTCCAGGAATTCCCGAATCTCAGAGAATGCGTTGGACTGGGAAGGAGTTTGGAGCTCCGCAAATTCCAACGCCTGCCCTCCGCCTTCCGCTCCCTGAGGTTGTCTCACTCCTGTGAAGGAATTTCTGGGATATCAAGGAAATTTTGAGGAATTTCTATGAAAATTCTGGGATATTCCTTGGTGGGATACACAAAACTTCCCCTTTTTTCCCCCCAAAACCCAACTAGCCCATTGGATCCAACATGGAATTCCACAGATCGAGCTGGCTCCAGTCGTTCCACCACGAAATTCCTCAAATTCCCATTCTCCCCCCCAAAACCCATCCATATATGGAGGATCTAACGCGGAATTCCTTGGATCCAACTGGCTCCAGTCGTTCCACCAAGAAATTCCTGAAATTGCATTGATTTGGGGAAGACAGACAGAGAAGACCAAAAACTTCCTGGCAAATCCAGGGATTTCCTTGGTTTTTAATGGAACCCGAGCAGCTGGGGGTCGGGATAAACCAGGAAGGATCCTGAAATCCCAGGTTTTACCTTGTTGAAGCGGTCGTGGGGGACGTACTGGAGCACAATGGGCTCCATGGTGAGCACGTTGGCAAACTGCACCTCGGGGATGTACAGGGCACACACCACATGGGCCCAGCCTGGAAAAGGAAGGGAAAATGGGAATTCAGCCCAGGAATCCTCCCAAAAAAACTCCGTGCCAAAAAAATTTCTGTCCCAAAAAGCCCCCAATCCTCAAAAAAATGGCACGTCAGAAACACCTCCATTGCAAAAACAAAACTGCATCCTAAAAAACTTCAATGCCAAAATAGCCTCTATTCCCAAAAAAATCTTAATCCCTAAAAAATCTTCATCCCTAAAAGCCTCCATGCCTAAAAAAACCCTTCATCTCAAAAAACCCTCCATCCCAAAAAAAATTCCACAATTTTGGGCTCGTTTTGACGCCAACCCAAGCTCAGGCAGGGAAAAAATTCCTTTCCATGGAGGCTCCAACAAGTGAAGTTTTTGGGAAAAAGGTGGAGGGCTGAATTCCGGATTTTCCAAGTGGGAATATCCCGGCTGGGAGCTGCTCACCCCCGTTGTCTGTGCGTTTCAGGGCTCCATCCTTGTGAGGACACAGCTCGCACCTCTGAAAGGAAGCAAAAAACACCAAAAGTCATCCTATTTCATAGTTAAAATTCAAATTTAATTAGCTTTAAATGATAAAATAGAAATTTAATCAACAAAATTGAAATTACACCGACAAAATTGAGATTCATTCAATAAAATTCGTATTTTGTCAATAAAATTCAAATGTGATCGAATTTAATTAATTTTAATATGTAAAATTGAAAAACAATCAATAAAATTCAAATGCCATTGATAAAAATTCAAATTTAACCAATAAAATTTAAATTTAATCCATTTAATTCAGGGTTTAGGATCAGAAAATCCTCGATTCCACCCCAAAAAGGAGCTGCTGCTAGAAAAGGGCTGTGGGATGACGACTGAGGAGGTTTGGGAGAGAAAAGGCCTCAAAAAAGCCCTAAAAGCACGATTTAGACGCCAGGGGTGAAGTTTTGCTTTTGGGACTTTTTTAGGGCCAGTTTTAGGAGGAAAAATGCCCCAAAAAACCCTAATTAAATGGATTTAAAACCCCGGGAGTGAAGCTTTGTTTCTGGGGCCTTTTTAGGGCCAGTTTTAGGGGCTGTGGTTGAGGAGTAAAACCGTAAGTGGTGACTCAAAGAAAAAAAAAGGAAGTTTTTATCTCTCTCTGCTCATTCCTTCTGCCTCTTGTGAGGTTTTTTCCCCAGTCTCGGGGGTAAGTTTTGCTTGTAGGGTCGTGGTTGGGTTTGGTGTCACCCCAAATCCAGGCTGAGAGGGTGTGGGGTTGGTTTCATGAAAATTCAGTGAAAACCCCATGAAACCGCAAAGAAAATTCCATGAAAACTCCAGGAAAACCCCAGAAAACTCCACAAAAACCCAGCGAAAATTCTGTGAAACCCCCATGAAAATTCCATGAGAACCCAAGGAACACCCAATGAAAATTCCACTAAAAGTCCAGGAAAATCCCATTAAAACCCCATGAAAACCCCACGAGCCCTGACCCAATGCCCTCCCTGCTCCTTCTCCACCATTTTCCAGCTCTGGAGAACTTTGGATGCTCCAGGTGAGGAACCTCAAGGACTCCAGATGCTCTTAAATATCCATAATTAGTTTGAAACATCCTTTCCAACCCAAAAACTCCACAAAAATCAACAGAATTCCTGCTGCTCTTACAGCCCAGCATCATCTCAGCTGATCCAAATGTTCCCCTTTTCCAGAAATTCCCACAGAGCCGAGCAGGGAAGACACCTTTGAGGGAAAGCCCCATTCCATCTTCGAGGAGAAATGACATTTTTTGGGAAAATTGCGATCTTTAACCCCAAAAATCTTGGAAAACCCAATCCAGGATTTTTCCGTACTCACCACCCGGGCGGCTCTTTCCTGGGATTCGCATTTCCGGCAGAACCAGGGGCCGGTGGGAACCTGGACAATTCCATAACAAGCTAGGAAAAAAGGAAAAAAAAAAACCCCAAATTAAACCATTCTTAAATGTATTTATTTATGATTTCTCAGGGTTTTAAAAATTATTGGAGAAGCCTGGAAGTAAACAGGGAGAAAACTAGGAAGAGAATCAGGGAGAAAAACAGGATCAGCACTGAGAAATCGCGCAGTAAAAAACACAAAATATCAATGGAACCACCGGGTGGGAAATGGAGACTCCAAGAAAGGGTTAAGGGCATTTATAAATTGTATTTTCCGTTCATTTCCTACTTCTTTTCCACTTGTTTTGGGGTTGGTTTTTTTTTTCCTCTTCGGAGCAAAAGTTTTTCCATTAAGAAATCCAAGATGTTCACAGAACCCTGACTGGGGAGTAAGGTTTCCAATAAGGGAGTTAGGGACATTTATAAATTGTATTTTCAGCTCATATTCCACATTTTTTTCCCTTCTTTTTCCCTGTTTACCCCTGGCAGCCCCCGCTGGCTCCAGCTGAGCTTGTTCTTGGCATTCAGCCCAGGCTAAAGATGGAGCTGGGGCTTCCCGGGAGTTTCGTTTTCCCTGTTTTCTTTCCCTGTTTACTTCCCAGTTTTCTTCCCTGTTTTTTCCCCATTTTTTCCCAGATTTCCCCATTTTCTCTGTTTTCTCCCTGTTTATTCCTCTTTTTTCTCCCTGTTTATTTCATGTTTTCTTCCCTGTTTTTCTCCCTGTTTTCCCTGTTTATTTCCCGGTTTTTTCCCCTGTGTGGGATGAGCCCCGAGGGTTCCTTTTTGGAGTTTGATCTATTTGGGGAATAAAAACCTCCCCAAAGCCACAGGGGCTGGGCTGGGCTCCAAAAGGGGAATCACCACATCCTGCAGGGCCCCCAAAAACCCCAGAATAACCCAAATAAACTCCTTGTGCCTCCCACAGGCGCAGACCGAGGCTCGAACGAGGCTCAGAGACTTTTCCTGACCCTCTGGAACTGTTCCTGGTGGTTTGAGACTGTTCCTGCCCCTCCCAAAGTGTTCCTGACAGCAACAGAGTCCGAGGGCCACAACCCCTGTGGGTGACAGCGGCCAGGGACAGAGGTGGACACAAGGACACATCTGGACACACGGACACGGCTGAACACAGGGACAGAGCCAGACACGTGGACAGAGCCGGACACACGCACAGAGGTGGACATATGGACACAGACAGGGACAGGGACAGGGACAGACCCACAGACAGGTAGAGCTGGATCATGGACAGGGACAGGGCTGGATTATGCATAAGGAAAGAGGCAGACACACGGACAGAACCGGACACACGGACAGGACCAGAGCTGGACACAGGGACAGGGATAGACCCACGGACAGAGCTGGACATACGGACACAGACAGGGACAGGGACAGGGAAAGGGACAGGGACCGGGACAGGGACAGGGACAGGGACAGGGACAGGGACAGGGACAGAGCTGGACCCACGGACAGAGCTGGACACACGGACACCCGGAGCCAGCAGCGAGCACCGGGAACGGACGGAGAGTGATCAGGAAGAGCTGGAGATGCGCCGGGAGAGGGATGGGATAAAACAACAACGGGATAGGGATGAGATAAAACACCAGCCCGGAAATAGATGGGATAACAGCAGCCGGGAAAAGAGCGCGGCCCGAGCAGCCCGGAGCCCTCCGCGCGCTCCCAACAAACGGAGCCGGGATCGCCGCGCCTCCGTTGCCTCCAAGCGGACACCGATTTTAATCCGGATTTGTTTTGTTCGCCGAGCCGAGGATAAACTTTCCGGGCCCGCTACCGTGCGCTGGGGGCGGGCCCGGAGTCATTTAAAATGCAAATCGCTCG
>VWZP01000394.1:149588-160229 GCA_013396995.1 Dicaeum eximium | reverse complement strand
GCAGGGCGGGCTCCGGAGGCGGCGGCGGGGGCTCCCTCCCCCCAGCCCTGCCGGGAACGGGGCCGTGCAGCCCCCCTGGGACTCTGCCGCCACCCCCGGGACTCTGCGGCTGCTGTGACTCCCCGAGGGGACCCCACGGAGACGCCAGCCCGTGTCCTTGGCGTTTCTCAAGGATTTATCCATCTTTGCTGGGTTTGGGGGGGCCGGATGGGGCGGGGGTGGTCCCCCCGGAGCTGCCGGGGTCGGACGCGGCGGGGAGCGGAGCGGTGCCGGCGTTACCTTGCGCTCCCCATTGTGCTCGGTCACCTCCGCCGTGCCGTTGCCATGGCCACCGTGCCATCGGATCTGCCGGGCTCCTGCCAGCCCCCCCTGCCCTGCCCCGAACCTCGGCCCGGCAGCGGGGGGGGCCGGGGGACACCTTGACCCCCGTGCGGGGCTCGGGGCGCTCTCGGGTCAGGCAGCGACAGATCCGGGACCCCCCCTCCGCTGCNAGAGCCCTCTTGGGGCGGAGGGGCAGCAGAGCCCAAGGCTCTGCTGAAAGAGGAGCAGGAAAAGCTCACGGTGCGCTCTGGGTGACACATGGAGCCTCCCGAGGAGCCCAGGCGTGACGGGAATGAGCGCCGGCCCTCCTGCATCCCTTCCTGTCCCCGCTGTCCCTTCCCCTGGTCACGTTTGAGAGCTGCCTGCAATAATTGCGAGATCTCAGGTGACGAAATCTGCAGCCCCCGGCGCCGGCGTCGCTCTCCGCTCTGTCTGGTCACTGTTTGCATTCTTCTCCCTGTCTTGTCATGTCGCTATTTCCACTTAAATTCACTTTCACTGGCGCNGGGCATGGCCGCTCCTCTGAGCACGTCCTGGTGCATCGCTCCGAGCAGGCGCTGCAGATTCGCCCGCACCGGGAGAGGCGGCGGCTGCAGCCAGGGCCAGGCGGGCAGAGCCACCGCGGCCAGCGCTGCTCGGGCTCCGGTGTCACCTGCGCTGTCCCCAGGGGCCGCGGGGGAGGTCAAGGCTGTCGTTAGCGCNCAAACTTTAATAAGGAGAAACAGATTAAATTCACTTCGCTGTTATTTTTCAAGGAGATTTTTGTTTGTCAAGACGCGGTGCCCGAGGGTGGGGGAACTCGATCGGGAGCTGAAACTCCTGGAAATGACTTAATTAAAAAGCCGATGAAGCTGCCTCTGTCCTCCCTCGGAGTGCGGCGTGCCGGGGTGGCGGCTGCCCGTCCGAGAGGGACACGGCCGTGCCTCGTTAATCACCGACAGATTTGCCATTTAATTGCCAGCCGGGGGAAGCCCCCCTCGGTCAAGGCGCCGAGTCACTCGCATTTCATTTCATTTCCCTCCCGCCTGCTCCTGGGACAACCACCATTTAATTTAGGTTTTTTTCCGAACTTGACTCCCCAAATATCCCTGCTGACATCACCCCAGCCCTGATTTCTGCCTGTGTGTCCGTCCGTGCGAGCAGCCGGGTTCAGGGCTCGTCCCCGCCGCGCTCTGGGGACCCTGAGCCCCTCGTTGTCCCCTCGCTCGGCAGCACCGCGGACACGACTCCCATGGTAATTACAAATCGCAGGCTCTGCCCTTCCCCGCGCAGGTTCCTGCTGAAGGAGCCGCCTGGTTCATGGCTCGGAACGCGGCCGGCGCTTCCCATCCCCTCCCGGCCCTTCGTCTCCCCCTGATGCTTTGGAAGAGCCAGCGAAATGTTAATTCCGCCTCCTCTCCTCTCCCCTCTCTCCGGACAAATCCAGCCTGGAAGGGGCTGGCAGGGACCTGCACACGGCCTGGGGCTGTCCCCGCTCTGTCCCCGGCTTTGGGAGGCTGCAGGTGATGCCTTGGGAAGGCTGAGCTGGGACAGAGGCTGGACACAGCCACAGAATAAAGCAGGGGTTTATTAAAAGGATTTATTAAAAGGATTTCCTCCATGGATCCACCTTGGGCAGCACAAGAGCCCAGCCAGGGCTGCACCCAAAAGGAACCAAAATGGGCACAAAATGGACACCGGGCACGGCTCTGTCACTTTGATCAGTTCTGCTCCGTTTTCCTCTTGGAGTTCATTGTCCAATTTCAGCTTTAGCCCATCCAGTCCCATCCTTCTTGTTTTTCTCTCTTCAGCCCACGTTGTTTGTGCTCCTGGGCCTGAGGTTTGGGTGCTGGTCCTTAGTTCCAAGCTAGGAAATTGTTTTGTCTGCCTGCTCTGTGAGGAGAGCTCACCCAGCCTCAGGATGGAGCTCAGACCTGCACACCAAAGCAGCACAGAACCTGAAAAATACAAAAACTAAACCCTGAGGCACCACAAGGATGTGGCCGTGCCTGATCCATGCCCCGGGGGTGCTTTTTGGACCTTTGGGATGGGTGGGGAACGGGCAGGCCGGGCTGGGCAGGGCGCCGGAGGTGGCAGCAGTGCCAGCGGGGACAGATGGAGCCCGCAAAGGCCGCGTGGCGCTGGCCACGGCCCGCCTGGCGCTGGCCACCAGCGCCAGATTGTCAGCCCTGGCTGGTCCCGGCTCCCGGCAGGGGACGGGCAGCGTGTCCCTGTCCCCAGGGCTGCCACATCCCCGGGGCTGCCAGGGAAGGGCTGGATCCGCTGGGCCGGGGGAGGGACGGGTGTGGTGCTACCCCTGTGCCCGCAGGTCGCCATCCTCAGCCCAGATCACTGCCGGAAGGTTCTGGACTCGGAGTGGAGCCGCGGTGTGCGGTGGGGCTGTGATTTACGGGCTCGGTGATAAGCTTGTCCAGCCATCCCGAAATAATAAATAAAACCCACGCCCGGCGCTGGCAGCAGATAGGATCGGCAGTGTCAGGGCGCAGGAAAATTACTGAGGCTCCTCAACAGCGAAACGAGGAGCGAGGCGGGAAAAAGAGAGAAGTTGGGGAAGGGAAAAGTCAGGAGCGTCTTCTCCTGACCCCAACCTGGATCCACCCCTCATCCCTGGATCAACCCCTTGTCCCTGGATCAATCCCTTATCGCGATCCTCGGGAATGGGAAGCTCTGGAGCGGTGCCAGCTCCCGTCACTGCCGGTGGCACATTGCTGTGACAGTGGTGACAGCAGCACAGAGGGAGGGGGCAGGGGCAGAGCGGGGAAGGGGAGGAGGGCGTTGGAAAATCCCGTGAAAAATGAACATTATTGTGACTTCCAGCACCGCAGCAGTGCCAGGATGGGCTGGGCACACCAGTGACACCAGCAGCGATGCTGGGCTGGCGTGCCACCCTCTCTTCCCTCCTTTTTCACCCCAATTTGCTTCAATCCCCACCCTCTGCTTGCTCCCCGAAACTCCAGCAACACTCTGGGAGGGGCAGGAACCAGAGCAGGTTTAAATCCGAGCTCAGCTATTCTCAAAGGGAAAACAAAAGTCAAAACAAGAATCTTAATGGCATTTTTTTTTTTTGTTTGTGTGTGTGTGTGTTTTCTTCTGTTGTTTTATCTTTTCTTTTCTGTTGTTAGCAACCCAACTACTGGAGCTTTAAGGTCAGTATTTCGGATTTTTCCTGCTTTCTCCTTGAAATGCATGTGCCTGGCCCCCCCGGCTGTGGCTCTGGAGGGGGGGTGGGAGCTCGGGGTGGGTTTTTTTTGGGTGAGGATTCCTGAGCCGAAGTTGTTTGGTCTCAGCTCAGCTGGAGCTGAAGGTCGTGAGAGGGAATTTTTGGGTTTGGGGTGAGCTGTGAGCTGTCCTGTGGGGCTGCGGCCTGCCCATGTTCTGAGCACTCCCCCCCCCAGCCAAATCCTGCTGCTCTGGCCAAAATTCTGGGAAAAGGATGGGAAAAGGCCGGTCCTGGATGGGGTTGGGAGTCCATGCTCGGAGCTCCATCCTGGCGGCCGCTCCCAGGCAGGGATTCAGGGGTTGTTCTGGTTTCCTCCTCCTCCTCCTCCTCCTCCTCCTCCTTCTCCTTCTCCTCCTGGAGCTGTGGAGCCGATCCTGTCCCTTTTCTGGGTCTGCCACCTCTCCCACTGCTCGGTGCCTCCTTGCCCAGCACCTCTTCCCCCTCATTCCCAAAAAAAAATCCCAGATAACGGGGCAGGAGATGAGCTGGGGAGCCTCAGGACGGGCGAGGCTGTGCCAGCACCTCGCAGGATGGATGGAGGGGCAGGAGGAACGGGAATTTCGGGCGCGTGTTTGGTGTTGGGAGGTTTTTAGACCAGAGGGAAGAGAAATGGGATTCCCATTGGCCGAGGATCTCCAGGCCAGGAAAACAAAGCTGTTTGTCCGTCTGGAAGTGTCCGGGAGGGGAAGGGATCTCCTCCCTGTCCCCTTCCCCAGCACTTGGAAATTCCAGGAAAACGGAGAAATCCTCAGTGTTGGCTTTGTCCCTAAGGGCAAAGGGGACGCTGCCCAGAGCCGCCGGTGGCTCCTGCCAGCGCCTCGGGGACAGCCCGGCCTTTGTGTGGCCGCTGGAAGTCTTCTTCTCCTCCTCCGCCTCCTCCTCCTCCTCCTCCTCCTCGCCCAGGGACGCCCTGGCGGCACTCCAAGGTCGCCAGCGCTGCCGGCTGACCTTGGAGCGTTGTCCCCGCTGGGTTCGCTCTTCCCGTAGTAAAAAAAAAAAAAAAAAAAAAACAAAACCAAAAAGCAGGGAATGTCCGCGCCGGGCGGGGGCCGGGAAATGCGAGACAGGCGGTTCTTATTCCCGGGAAATGCGGGATACGCGCCCTTGTCCCGGGTTTTCGTTCCCGGAGTGTTCTCGGCGTGAGGCGGGCGCGGAGCCCGGGGTGGGGTCGGGTCGTGGGGGGTTCAGGTGTCCCCGCGCCCTCCCGGGGACATTCCCGGCGCTGCCAGGGGAGGGGACGCGCCAAATCCTCACGTTTTAAACTTTTCCCCGATTGTTTCATTAAGAAACGAAACAAGGCTGGACTTGAGGAGCCCCCTGACCCCACAGGGTCGGGTTTTCTCCACTCCCCTGTTTTTCCACCCAAACTTTGCGAGAGGAGCATCGCCCCGGCTCTCCCCGCTGTGGGATGTCCCCGCTGTGGGATAAACCCCAGCGCTGACCCCGCTGCCAAGTGGGGCACGAGGCGGAGGCAGCTGGGGCTGGCTCCTCATGGCAGCAGCTGCTGGCGGCTTCCTTGAGGCCACCGCGGCCACCTGTGTCCCCCGGGAGCTCCCGCAGCCCCAGGCGTGGCCTCCAGCGGCGGGAGCTGCCTCCCACCCGCCCCAAAATAAAACTTTCACGGCCCTTTCGTGTCCCCGGCCGTGTCCAGCTGCCACCGCGGCTGCTGGGGGGGGGCAGAGACGGCGCTGGCCCGTCCCCGTGATGAAGAGGAGGTGGCTGCTGGGGAGGGGTGGGGGGATGGGATGGGGGCAGGGCTGTGCTGGACTCCCGGGGACACCCGGGGGTGGCTCACGCGGCTGCTGCTCCCGCCCGGGTGTCCCCATCTGCTTGGGGACAGGTGGTGGCTGCCATGTGGGGCTCCTCGGGCGTGGAATTTGGGGAAGGGGGTCCCCGCGTTGCCGCGTTTGTCACAGGTCTCGGGGGTGTTGGTGGCAGCGCTGTCGCTGCAGAGGGGGCTCCAGGGTGTCACCCTGTCCCCGGGACTTCCATCCCCGCGTCCCCTCGTGTCCGTGGAGCGGCCCCTGGCCCGCCCCATCCTCCTGCCCCCGTGCTCCCCGGGATTTCTCCTCCCGGATCGAGTCGGCCCCGCTGTCCCTGCCCCGGGCCGTGCCATCGATCGCCACCTCCGCGCCACTGTCGCGCTGCTGCCCGGCCCGAGCCCGGGCGGATTCCCGAGTCCCTTATCCAGGGCACCTCAGCCCTCCCCCCGCTGCTCCATCCCCCGAATCCCACCCTAGCTCCCGAAAATCCCGGGAGGGAGGGGCCGTCCCAAAGGCTGTTTGGGGACGTCCAGGGCCACATCCGAGGGGGGACAATCCCGCGGAGAAGCTCCGAGGAGGGGGCTGGGGGCTCCGGCCGCGCTGATGAGAGGGGCGGGCCGGCTCCCGGCGGGGAGCGGGAGGAACGGGAAGATCCAAAGGCTCGGGAGAGCTCCTTTGGAGCCGGGGCTTTACAGAACATCAAAGGCAGCCGAGCAAACGATCCAGAAGGGGAAAAACGGCGGGGATGCGGGCGGGGGAGCGGCGGGGGACACGCGGGACGCGTTTGTCTTTAAAACGAGGGTCGGGAGCGGCGTCAGCCCCGCCGGGCTCGGGCTCCGGGCTCGGGCTCGGGGCTGCGGCTCCCCGGGCGCTGCGGGGCTCCTTGCGGGAAGCCATTTCCACCTCGGCGGCGCTCGCCCGGCCGCAGTGAGGGGCAGGAGATGGGTGTTTATTCACCCGCAGGAGACAAGCAAACAGCGGGCAGCGAGCCCCCGGCCCTGTAATCCCGCTGCTCCCGCTCCAGCCCCCCGCCCTGGCCCCGCCGCCCCCCCCAGAGGGACCCGCGGGGGTCGTTCCCGGTGGGAAGTGGGATCTGGGGTGGGCAAAGAGCGGGGAGAGGCTGCTCCGACCCCCTCGCTGTGGTTTTGGGCTCCTCCTCAGCCCGGCCGGACCCTGGGACATCCCTCGGATCTCCCTTCTGGTGGGTCCCGGCCCCACCGCGATCCCTCTGGGGGGCGGGCGGGGAAGGTGTGGGGCGAGCGGCAGCGCCGATATTCATGAGATGCGGAGGATCCGGGCTTTTAAATATTCATCAGGCACGCGCAGCCTCTCGCCGCCAGCAGGAAAATCGGGGAGAGGGGACGAGCAGCGCCCCGCGCCCCCTCCGCGGGGACAGAGGGGTGGCTCTGCCTTGGGCGGTGTCACCTGCAGAGGGTCGGGCAGGTGCTGGGATCCAGGTGAGGGCGTGACCCATCCCGGAGCCCATCCCAAGGCAGGGACCCCGCTCACATCTGGCTGCCGCGCACATCTGGAGGGGACGGCCCCTTCCTTGAGTCGAGGGGTCCGGTTTGAAAAGCCTAATCCGATTTGAACGCTAATCCTGTTAACGTTGAGATCAGGATTAATTCTGGGTTAATCGGGATAATCCTGACAAAATGTTGAGCATTAGACGTCGGATGAGTTATTGCTGCCGGGAACGCTTTTAATTTGGTGGCGAGACGGGGACAGCGGGGAGGGGGCTGGGAAGGTGGCGCTGGGGAGGCCACAACCCCTGGGGTGGGGGAGACTCCTGGAAAAACCCTTCGGATGGTGCTCAGAGCACCCCGGACCTCTCAGAGCACCCCGGACCTCTGGCCAGCCGGGAATTCCAGGATCCAGCCGCAGGATTCCCGGTTTGGGGCCGAAATGGGTCATTTCGCAGCTGGAGCGGCGGCAGCGCGGGGACAGGAGCAGGGGGCGGTGTCCCCTCCCTCCCTCTGCCCTTCGCCGCCACCAGCGGGGTCAGATCCCGCAGGGAATGGTCTCGGTGGCCTCGGGGAATTTTGGGCCGCAGCAGCCCCTGGGGCGGGTCTGGGTGTGAGGCTGCCAGGGCTCTTTGTGCTCCAACAACAACAACCCAGCCCAGCAGTCAATTTTCCAGCAATTAACTGCGGCGAGAACATTTCAAGTCCTCCCAAACCCCGCCTCACAGAATTAATTAAATCTTCCAGTTAATGTCTCATTTAAATGGCGATGATGGCTGTTATAATTTCATATTGATTTCTTTCTTTTCTTTCCTTTTTTCCTGCCTTAAAATAGAGCTGTTGTCCCTTTCCAGCGCCACCTTTTCCACACCCAGGGAGCTGTTTGTTCCCTCTGGTGGATTTGCCAGCCTTCAACAAGTGTCTGGAAAACCCAGGCTGGGATTTCTGGGGTTGTTGACAGGCAGCAGGGCCAGGGATGGCCACAATTTGGGTTAGAGTTAGGGTTAGGGTTAGGGTTTAGGGTTAAGTTTTATCCTGGAGCGGAGAGAGAGGTGGGATTGGGAATGGGGGTCTGTTCTGGGAGCAGGAGGTGGAGGAGGCTGGAGCTGGAACGGGGGTGAAACACATCAGATTCCTAGCTCAGGTGGGAATGTGGGATGGAGCATCCCTGGATTTGGGATGGAGCCCCCCAGGATTTGGGATGGAGCCCCCCTACATGCGGTTTAGCCCCACCCTCGGGCACAGGGAGGGATTTTTGAGGTGTCCCACATCAAACCAGGGCTTGGCCTGCCTGCCCTTTGTGGGCCCCCCCATCCCAGGACATTCCATGATCCCACGACCCACACCAGCCTCTCCCATCCCTGTGCCCTCTCCCGTTGCAGACCAGGAGCTCCCGGCACTCCCAGGGCTCCCAGCCCGGCCTGGCCGACCAAGCCAAGCTCTCCTTCGCCTCGGCCGAGTCCCTGGAGACCATGTCGGAGGCGGAACTGCCGCTGGGCTTCAGCAGGATGAACCGGTTCCGGCAGAGCCTGCCCCTGTCCCGCTCCGCCAGCCAGACCAAGCTGCGCTCCCCAGGTACCCCAGGACCTCCGGGGCGAGGGGGGGCTCGGCCTCCATACGCCCACAGATCCCCAGGAGGAGCAGGAGGAACCTCAGGGCGGCCCAGGGGGATGAGCGGCCTTCAGCAGGGCAGTGTTGGGTGGCCCCGATGTCCCCCAACCCCTTTTTGTGGGTGCCCCAAAACCTTCCTCCTTCAGCACGTTGAGATCAGGCAGCCTGAGCTCCCCCAGCCCTTTTCTCAAGTGCTCCCAAACCTTCCACCTTCAGCAGGGTAAGACTGGGTGGCCAGAAGTTCCCCAACCCCTTTTTTGGGGTACCCTGGAGCCCTACAGGGAGACCTCCCCTCACCAGGGTGAGGTTGGGTGGCCAGAGCTCCCCCGGTCCCTTTTTTTGGGTGTCCTGGAGCCCTCTGGGAAGTCCCTGTCCCCTGTGCGGAGCAGGGGCTGACCCCGGCTGGCCCCGGCTGACCCCGGCGCGCTCCCTGTGCTCCCAGGGGTGCTGTTCCTGCAGTTTGGGGACGAGACGCGGCGCGTGCACATCACGCACGAGATCAGCAGCATGGACACGCTGCACGCCCTCATCGTGCACATGTTCCCGCAGAAGCTCACCATGGGCATGCTCAAGTCCCCCAACACCGCCATCCTCATCAAGGACGAGTCTCGCAACGTCTTCTACGAGCTGGAGGACGTCCGGTGAGCAGGGAGGGCTCAGGTTCCACCCCGGGCTGGTTCCCCGTCCTTTAAACCCATCCCAAGCCGGGAAACCCGCGGGATGAGGGAAAAAGGGGGCAGTGGGCGCAGCGTTGGGGTTTTGGGGACCTCTCCCGGTGCTCAGGCTCTGCCTCTGCTTCCAGAGACATCCAGGACAGAAGCATCATTAAAATCTACCGGAAAGAGCCGCTCTACGCCTCGTTCCCAGCCTCGCACATCACCAACGGCGACCTGAGGGTGAGAGGCGACGCGGGGACAGCCCGGGGCGGGGGCGGGACCTGGTGGGGTGGGACCAGTGAGGAGGGAAAGCGGCAGAGATTGGGAATTGTGTGTGGCTGGGAATTTTGTGTGCCTGGGATTCGTCCCGCCGGCTTCCAGCGCTGGCTGGGGGCTGACAGAGAGGTCACAAACACAGATTTTAGGGAATGAAATCATCGGAATAAATCGCCAGGGTTGCTGCTGGCTGGGAATCACAGAATTACAGAATCAGAGAATCACAGAATCACAGAATCACTAAGTAAGAAGAGACATTTAAGATCATCGAGTCCAACCCAGCCCCAGCACTTTCTCCACTGAACCCTGGCACCCAGTGCCACATCCAGTCTTTTTTCAAACACACCCAGGGATAGTGACTCCACCACCTCCCCGGGCAGAACATTCCAGAACTCGATCACCCTTTCCATAAAAAACTTTTTTCTAGCATCCAACCTAAATTTCCCTTGAGGCTGTGTCGTGTGGTTCTGTCAGTGCCTGGAAACAGAGCCCAAGCCCAGCTGGGCACAGGCATCTTTTGGGGGTTACAGAGAGTGCTGAGGGCACCCCTGAGTCTCCTTTTCTCGGGGCTGAGCACCCCCAGCTCCCTCAGGGGTTCCTCACAGGGTTTGTGTTCCAAGGGAAGGGTTGGCCCCGGGTGCTCGGAGGGGCAGGCAGGGCGGGGGTGGCTCCGTGCTGACCTCCGCCCCATTCCCGCAGCGGGAGATGGTCTACACATCCCGGGAATCCTCTCCCACCCGCCGGCTCAACAACATGTCCCCGGCCTCTCACCTGGCCTCGGGCTCGCCCCCGCCCGTGCTCCAGTCCTCGTCGCCGTCGCGGTCCCGCATGTCCTACAGCGGCGGCCGCCCTCCGTCCTACGCGGGCAGCCCGGTGCACCACGGCGAGCGCCTGGCCAGCCTGCCCCCGGCCCCGGGCGTGTCCCCCAGCCCCAGCGCCATCTTGGAGCGCCGCGACGTGAAGCCGGATGAGGACCTGGCGGGCAAGAACGTGGTGCTGGTGAAGAACGAAGGGCTCTACGCCGATCCCTACGGCATGGTGCACGAGGGCCGGCTCAGCATCACCTCCACGCAGTCGCTGGCGGGCGTGGGCGACCCGTTCGGCTACTCGGGGGGGCTCTACAAGCGGGGCTCGGTGCGCTCGCTTAGCACCTACTCGGCGGCCGCGCTGCAGACGGAACTGGAGGACGGACTCTACAAGCCCAACGCGCCCATCTACAGCGACACGTACGGCCCCGGGCTGGGCTTCCGCATGCCGCCCTCGTCCCCGCAGAAGATGGTGGAGCCCGGGCAGAGCCCGCACAGCCCCTACTCGGGCCCGCCGAGCCGCTC
>VWZP01000394.1:133407-144674 GCA_013396995.1 Dicaeum eximium | reverse complement strand
GGCCCCCCCAGGGCCTCGCGGCGGGTGTGGGGGTGTCACAGGGCTGCGGGTCACGTCCTGCCCGCCAGGACGGGGCTGGAGCGGACTCTGTGCGCGCAGGCGGCGGAGCGGGACTGGGAGGAGAAGCGGGCGGCGCTCACCCAGTACAGCGCCAAGGACATCAACCGCCTCCTGGAGGAGACCCAGGCCGAGCTCATGAAGGCCATCCCCGACCTGGAGTTCGCCGCCAAGCACAAGCCAGCCCCGGGCAGCGGCAGCGCCGCCTCCACGCCCGAGCACAAACCCTCCAAGCCGCAGCATGGCCCCAAATCGGGGGGCAAAGGGGACCCCAACGGCCGCCGGGGCTCAGGTACGGGCTGGGGGGGACGGGGTGGCCCCTGAGGCGAGGCCGGGGCTGCGGGGCGCTGTTCCCGAGCGGGGGGGTTGGTGAGGGGGGCAGGGACCTCACAGCCCCCTCCGTGCCCAGACGAGCTGACGGTGCCGCGGTACCGCACCGAGAAACCCTCCAAGTCGCCGCCGCCGCCCCCGCCCCGCCGCAGCTTCCCCTCGTCACACGGGCTGACCACGACCCGCAGCGGCGAGGTCATTGTCACCAGCAAGAAGGAGCCCGGCTTTATGAAGGTGAGGATGGTGGCTGGGCTGGGGTGGTCAGCACGAGCCGGGCCCCGGTGTCCTGCGGTGTCCCTCAGTGTTTCCCGATGCCTCCTGGTGCCTCCCGGTGTCCCCCGGTGTCCCCCAATGTCCCCCGGTGCCTCCCAGTGCCTCCTGGTGCCTCCCGGTGCCTCCCGGTGTCCCCCGGTGTCCCCCAATGTCCCCCGGTGCCTCCCAGTGCCTCCTGTTGCCTCCCGGTGCCTCCCGGTGTCCCCCGGTGTCCCCTGGTGCCCCCCGGCCCTCACGGCCCCCTCCCCTGGCAGAAGGCGGAGTCGGAGGAGCTGGAGACGCCGAAGCCGCAGGTGAAGCTGAGGCGGACGGTGTCCGAGGTGGCCCGGCCGGCGTCCACCCCGCCCATCATCGCCTCTGCCATCAAAGACGACGACGACGAGGACCGGATCCTCGCGGAGCTGGAGGTGAGCGCGGGAGGGGCCACGGGAGCCCCGAGGTGACACCGCTGCACCCTTCTCTCGGGGACAGCTCGGGTGGCATTCGGGGTGTGACACCCCGGGGGGGTTTCCGCTCCTGCCGGAGCCGCGGGGACGCAGTGGTGGCACCGCCGGGGACAGGTGCTGCACACCTGGGTGCTCCTGCTGCACCTCCCTCCCGCCCAGGCCTTATCCGGGCTCACCTGGATTTGAGCACTGCGCAGGTGCTGCAGTGGGGAGGGGATGGTTTTTCCTTGGATGGTTTCTCCTTGGATGGTTTTTTCTTGGACGTTTTTTTCTTAGACGATTTTTCTTGGATGGTTTTTCCTTGGATAGTTTTTTCTTGGATGGTTTTTCCCCAGGAGGGAGAAGAACTAGGCATGGTGCAGGTGTGGGACAGGTGATGATGCTGCAGACAGGGGAACAGGACCAGTCATGCTGCCAAACTGGACCAGTGAGTGCCTGCCAGAGGACCAGTGACTCTGGTGGCCAGAGGACCAGTGACACTGCTGGCCAGAGGACCAGTGACTCTGGTGGCCGGGGCACGGGTGGCCCTGCCAGCAGCACAGGGGACAGCGCTGCCTCTGTACTTGCCACATTGCCCCTGCTGCGAGCCCCGCCCGGGCCATGACCCCTGCGAGCCCCCTGCAGGCCCAGCTCGCCCCGCGCTCGCTCCAACCGCCGTGTTTGACTCCCCAGGTGTTTCAGCGGAGCTCTGCCTCCCCTTCCCTCCCCACGCCCCGCTGTGACCCCCTCGAGGCCGTGTCCCCGGGCCACTCCGAGCCGTGGCCCAGCGGAGCCGCGGTGGCAGCCCCAGGACGGAAGGTAACGGCCCCGCGGGGCTGCGCTCTCACCGCCTTCCTCCTCTGCCTCCTCTCCGCTCACTTCTGCCGCTTCTCTCTGATTTAACCACCACTTAACGCCTCCTGTCCGCACCGCCTTGCTCCGGGCCCAGCACTAACCCGCGGCCGTGGCTCCGGGGGGCTCCCGGGGGGCTCCCGGGCCACCCCAGCACCGCACGGGCACCTCTGACACTGCTGTGCATGGAAAGGGCAGGGCTGGATCTGCCGGGAATCGGGTCCGGCCCCATCCCAGCCCCCCTGAGCTCCGGGCCGGGCTCTGGGGTGGAGAGAGCCTGGGAAGGGGCTGGGATGGAGCAGGGAATGCCCAGGGTGGAGAGAGCAGGAGGAAAGTGCCTGGAGAGTGTCCGGGATGGAGCGGGGAATGCGAGGATGGAGCAGGGAATGCCAGGATGGGAAGAGCAGGAGGAAAATGCCTGGAGAGCTGATGGGATGGAGCAGGAGTGCCCAGGTGTGCTGGCAAAGAGCAGGACAGCGGCTCCTGCCATGCCAGAAGCACTGAGGGCAGCTCCGGCTCATCCTGCAGCTCAGCTCCTGGCAGAGTCTGGCTCTTGCAGGGGTCCCATGGATCCCCCCTCTCCCGGGACACTGTGGCTGCTCGTCCCTCTGTCCCTCGGGTTGGGAACAGGGAAGGGGGCGGGACAAGCGGCATTTTCTGAGTGAATTTTGGCCCCTCGGGCGCCCCTGGGCAGCTCGGCTGGGCCGGCTCAGCCCCATCTGCGCTCGCACCAGTGCCCCCAGTTTGGGCCGGCACGGAGAAATCCCAGCTGGGTTTCTGCTGGTGGCAGCGTGACTTCCAGAGGTCTGCGGGAGGTGCAGGAACAACAACTCGGATTTTGCTTTCAGGCCTTTTGCTCTGGTGGGATGTCAGGGATGGAGGAGGGAGCTGAGAATTCCCCTCCTCCCCTGTCCCTGCCGGGAATCCCGGTGGGATGAGTGGGATGGGCAGGAGGGGGCTGAGCCCCTCTCCCTTCCCAAACTCCCTCCTGGAGCTCTGCCGTGCCCTGAAGCACCGGCCTGGGGGGACCCCGATAATTTGTGGTGCCCCGAGGCGCCTCCGCAGGCAAAGCCACTGGCTCCCGGCCCTAATCTGTCTGAATTCTCTACCCAGGAGCCGCTGGCGCTGGCAGCCCCGGCCAGCCGCGCGTTCTCCCTGCCCCAGATCGTGCTCACCGAGTGGGTGTCGGAGCCCCCGTCCCCCGAAGCCGAGCCGGAGCCGTGGGTGGCAGCGGGCAGCGCGGCAGGAGGGCAGCTGCCACCCGAGGGGACAAGGAGAGGCCGTGGGGCGGCTCCTGGCGGCTCCCCGGAGCCCCCGCTGGCACTGGGACCCCTCCCAGCCGTGCGGGCCCCCGGCAGCACAGCCCGGGCGTCTCCTTTGGCAGCCCCGCCTTTCCCGAGGGATCAGACGGGGCAGCGAGGAGGGGACGCGGCTCTGGAGGCTGCCGGCAGGCCAGGAGGCAGTGGCACGGCTTGTCCCCAAAGTCCCGATGGCCACAGGGACCCCCAGAGAGGAGCCGGGCTCTCTCCTGGACACTCCACTGGGGCTCCCAAAACCACATGGAGAGAGGAGGGCTCAACAGCCCCGGGCCGAGAGCCCCCGGCCTGCCCGGTGCCACATCCCGGGACTGCCGCGGGCAGGGACGCAGCCCCGTGGGCAGAGGGACATTCCCGGGCAGCGGGACAGCCCCGGACACAGCAGCCCTGGGCAGAGGGACAGCCCCGGACAGAGGGACATTCCCGGGCACAGGGACATTCCCGGACACACGGACATTCCCGAGCACAGGGACAGCTCCCGGAGCCGATTCCTGCCCGCTCCAGCCTCACCACCACACCCCCGGCGTGGGACGGAGCGGCTCCGGCGGCCGGGGCTGAGCCCGGAGCCGCGGCGAAGGTGACGGAGGGGCTTGGAAGAGGCCACTTGTCCCCCGGGCGCCCCGCGGCCCCGGGCAGGAAGGAGATTTCTGAGGACACCTACCAGAGGCTGGACAGCCTGGAGGAAACCATCCGCGAGCTGGAAATGACCATCAGCGAGATCAGCAGCCACCCCGCTGTGGCGTTCGTGCTCCCCGAGGACGCGCTGCGATCCGAGGAGGCCGGGAGGAGCCCGGGGGACCTCGGGCACGGTGGCGGCGACGGCGACACCGCGCTGGACCTCAGCCAGGCCAAGGACGGCGCTGCCGGGAGCCCGTGCCCGAGCAAGACCAAGCCAGCGCTGCTCCCCAAGCCGCAGCCGCCCCCCGGCACTCCTCAGGTTCATTTTCTCTTCTCCCCCGCGCCCTGCTCTGCCCTGGATTCGCTCTGATGTCTCTTCCTCCGCCTGCTCCCTCTCTGTGACTCCTCCTCCGGGCACAGCCAAGGTGAAGCACGAACCTTCCTCTTCTCCCTGACCCTTGGAGGGGCTTGGGAAGGGCAGGAGTGAGCGAGGCAGGAGCCGGCAGCGGGAAGGGAGACGGTGCCGGCTGATCCCACCTGGGTGAGGTGGATTCTTCTGCCCTGGCCGGGTTTTGGAGCACCAGGCCCAGGATGGGCATCCCACGAGATCCGTGAGCATCCCACGGGGTCTGTGAGCATCGCACAGGATCTGTGAGCATCCTATGGGGTCTGTGAGCATCCCACGGGGTCTGTGAGCATCCCACGGGGTCTGTGAGCATCCCACGGGGTCCACGAGCTCCCCACAGGGTCAGCCAGGGCTGGGTGCCAAAGCACTGCTCCGGTTTCACCATTTTGCATTAAAACCCCGCTCCTAACGAGCGGCAGCTGGAGCCTGGCAGATGTTTCTCCCAATTAAACCGCAGCGCGAGCTCTCTGAAGCCATCCCAAATTGCTTTCTGCTGGAATCCAGCTGAATATCCGGGAAAAAAAAACAGGCGGGGGGAAAATGCCCTGAGCTCTGCTGCGATGCCAACCTGCTCCTTTATTTACAGCCAGCGCTGGGGAATAAATCTCCTTTTCCATTTGGAGCCGTTCTCTCCCTCCCCGGGGGCTCTCGCTGGGTGAACGGGGTGTAGCTGCGATTTTTCCTGCTGGTTTTTTTTTCCCAGGACACAGGAAGGGGAGCTGCGGGATGGATTTATGGCTGGGGCTGGGGCCAAGCCAGGCTCAGGGTTAGGCAGGAGGGGCTGTGATGGGTCAGGCCTAGAGCAGAGCAGGGCAGGGCAGGGCTGGTGTCGCTTCCCGAGGACTCTGCGCTGCTTGGGAAGATTCCCAGCGCCGGGAATGCCGGGGTTGAGCAGCACAGGCATGTGTGGGACTCTCCAGGGCTGGGATTTGGCTCTGATAGTGCTCGCGGGTCCCTTCCAGCCGAGGATGTTCCATCATTTCGTGGCTTCCTCGTGCTCTGAGGTGCGGGAACGCCCCGTGTCCCCTCTGTGGGTTCACCCCACACCCGAGCCGTGGATTTCCCAACCTGGGGCTGTCCCCGCTGCACCAGGACAGGCAGGAGGCCACCGGGAGGGGACCTGGCACTGGAGGGGACCCGCGGGGCGGGTGGCGCTGCCCTCCGGCCGCTCTCTGTATCCGCACTGTGCTTGGTCAATAAACTCCTCTGTGCTCCCACTGCTGCCGCTCCCTCCTGGACTCTGCTTCTGCCTCCGCCGCCTCTTTCCCTCTCTCTCGGCCCCGCGGCTGCCCCGTCCCGGCCCCGGTGCCCCGTGTGTGCCCCAAACCCCCCTCGGGCGGCTCCCGGTGAGTCCCGGCGGGGCTCGGAGCTCCCGGTGTCCCCGTCCTGGCCCGGCGTTGTCCCCACGGGCGGCGCTGGCAGGGGTGGCACCGCTCCGGTCACCCAGCGGTGCCGGCGGGGGCTGCCCCAGCCGGGTTTAACCCTTTCCCCGGGTTTTGTGTCCCGGCAGAGCGGCGGCGTCTCCATCCCGGCCATGAAGGTGGTGAGCCCGGCATCGCGGCTGAAGCAGGGCCAGCAGGGGAGCCCCGACAAGGGCAAGCACGGCAAGCAGCGCATGGAGTACGTGCGGATCCAGGGCCAGCAGCAGGTACTCCTCCTCTAGGGCCGGCCCGGGCTCCCCGCAGCGCCCTGGGGCACGGCCCGAGCCGGGGACACCCCGCGGTGGTGATTTTTGGGACCGGGTTCTCTCTTTCTCGGTGCCTGCTGGCTCTGGCTGAGCCCGGCGGGGCTGGGGACAAAGGGACGCGGTGGTGGCGGTGCACGAGGGGCTCTTGTCACGCTCTGTGCCCGCCCCGGGCGCTGGGGACAGGGACGCGATGTCATGCTGAGAGTCACAGAGCCGTCCTGGCTGTGGGGTGAGGCCGAAGCCGCCGCCCTTTGTCCCCCAGCGCTGGGTGTCACCCCTGCCCTGAGCCGGTGGCTGAGCCCCGGCGTTGTCCCCTCGGCCCGGGGACAGTGCCACCCCCTTGGCCGTGGTGACGAGCGCGGCAGAGCCACGCGAGCTCTGGGGATGGGGATTCCGGCCTGGGAGGTTTTGGGGAGCCCGGACACCCCCCCGGACCCACAGAAGCGGCTTGTGGGTGTCACAGGCGGGGTGGTGGCACTGTGGGGACAGGGCAGGCGGGAGAGGAGCGGTTTGGGGTTTGGGGGGGATGGAACGTCCCCAGTAGCCAGCACTGACCCCTCCCCAGCCCGAGGACAGCTCCCCCCGCTCTGTCCCCGCTGTCGCCCCGTGCTGGCCGCGCATTCCCGGCTGGCTCGGGCCACAGGCCAGGGGATCGCGGCCACTTGGGTGCCCTCGGTCCCTGCTGCCCTCTTGCCCCTGTCCCAGCCCCCGAGCGGGCTCACCCCGACCCCCCCTGGCCCTGCTTTGTCGCGGTCCTTTTCCCGCCCCCGAAGCATGCAATAAACCCGATTCTGCTCATTCTCGTGCCTCCGTCAGCCCCATCGCACAAAAACTCCGAGGGCTCTTCCCAGCTGCTCGGAGCTGGGTTTGGGGGGAAATTTTGTGCAATTTGGGCAAATGTGGAATGAGCAAAATGGGCACCTGCTGGCAAGAAGGGCCAAACCCCCCCTTGGCTGGAGAAACCTCCCCGGGGAGGGCCCGTCCCGAGCTCGGGGTGTCCCTGGCTGTCCCCTCGGGGCTGTCCCGCCCCGTGGAACTGGCGGGGCAGGGGTTCCCTCTGGATTCCGCACAGACGGAGCACCGGACAAACGCCGGGAAGCATCTCCCGGCCCCGCGAGGCCACCATGCCCCGTCCCCCGGTGGCCACCCAGCAGCACAGCTCCGGCTCGGGGGCACCTCGGTCCCCGGTGGCACCGCCAGCCCCCCCGGCACGTGCTGGGGTGGCCGCAGCAGGACTTTCCGTGTCACTTCTGTCCCCGCGCAGGGTCTGGCCGTGTCCCCACCCTGAGGCCAGGAGGGGCCAGGGGGTCCCGCTCCGCATTCCCGGCGGGATTCTGAGCACCCCTGGCGCGGTGGGGACAGGGACAGGGAGGGCACGGCCACCCTCGGGGCTCAGCCGGGGCTGTGCCCGCTCTAACGCTGCCCTTCTTGTCCCCCCTGTGCCTCCCCCGTGTCCCCTGCACCCCCGCCTGTGTGTGCCTGCGTGTCCGCCCGTCCGTCCGTCCGTTCGTCCGTCCTTTCCCCTCTCTCGGGGGCATCCCCGGCCCATGCAGTGACACGTGGGACCCGCTGCTGTCGCGCTCTGTGTGGTGGCCCTTTCCCAGCTGCTTGCCCTCGGGTCTGACTCAGTGCTGCTTCTGAACGAGCTCCCTTTGCTTCTCGGTTCTTTTGGGTTTTTTCTGTCCTCGTTTTTCTGTTGTTTTCTTTTCCTTCTTCTATTTTCCCCCTCCTTCCTTTTGTCTTTTCTTTTTTAAGCTTTTTCTCCTTTTTTCTTTTTTTTTATTCCTTTTTTTTTCGGACTTTTCCACCCCTTCCTCCTCCTCCTCGTCCTCCTTGAATCTTGCTTTTCTTTCCAGGCCACTAGACCATCTAAAGAGGCCAGTGAGACCTCGCCCACGGTCTCAGACAAGCCCACGGCTGGCAGAACATCCATCCCCGTATTGACTTCCTTTGGGGCCAGGAACTCCTCCATCTCCTTCTGAGCGCCCCTGCCAGCTCCTCTTCCTCGGCCTCCTCTTCCTCCCTGCGGCTCGGCTTCTCCTCGAGGCACTCTGCAGGAACAAACTGCCACCCGTGTCCCCTCCTCTTTCTGTCCCACCCGTGGTTTTGTCGCCTCTGCTCCGCCAAACGAACTCTGTGTGTGTCGCCTGCGCCGCGCTCGGCCCGACCTCTGTGTCCCCTCCCGCTCCGCCGTGGCCACCCAGCCACTTTCTGTTTCTCTCTCTCTCTTTTTTCCTCCTTTCTCCCTTTTTTCCTTCCCCTCTGGATCGATGTTGGTTTGGTTCCCCCTCCCTTTCTCCCCTTTCCCCTCCCCGCCGTTTTTGTTTTGTTTTTGGGGTTTTTTTCCCGTTTATTTAAGAGCTCTCAGAGCTTCCCCCTGCCAGCTCCGGCTCCCACCGCGCGGAAAACCGGGAGGCGGCAGCGGCCGAAGATAGCCCCGGAGATAGCACCGGAACGGCGACCGGAATGGCCACCGGAATGGCCACCGGAACAGCCACGGGAGCGGTCACAGGAATGGCCACGGGAGCGATCCCCGGGGCGGCCACCGGAGCTCGGCCCGGGAGCCGCCGCCGTGTCCCCGCAGGAGGAGGGGACAGCTCCGGCCCGGGCTCGCGGGTGGGTGGCCGAGGGCTCGGGACCATCCCGGGGCGCTGTCACCGCCGCTGTCACCGCCGCTGTCACCGCCGGTCCCCGGGAGGGCCGCGGGGCGCGGGTGTGACCCGGGCAGGGCCGGGGGACCGGGGCGGTGCCGGTGATGGCGGGGGGGTCACTGGGCCCCGCTCTGTCCCCGCCCCGGGGGAGCAGCCCTGGCCCCGCCCAGGTGTGCCACAGGTGGGCTCCAGGTGCAGCCAGCTGTGCCCAGATGTGCTCCAGGTGGGCCCAGGTGCTCCTCAGGTGTGCTGGGTGCACCCGGCTGTGCCCAGGTGTGTTCCAGGTGCAGCCAGGTGTGCACAGCTGTGGCCCAGGTGTGTCCAGGTGTACTCTAGGTGTGTCCAGGTGCACCCCAGGTGTGCACAGGTGTGCTCCGGGTGTATTCTAGGTGTATTCCGCTGTGCCCAGGCGCACTCCAGGTGTGCACAGGTATACTCTAGGTGTACTCTAGGTGTCCCCAGCTGTACCCAGATGCACTCCAGGTGTGTCCAGGTGCACCCCAGGTGTGCCCAGGTGTGTGTGTGTGTGCGTGTGCTCTGCGTGTGCAACACGAGATCCAATCACTCCTTCCGTTCTCTATTTCATCCTTGGGTTGATTATTTTCGGGTTTTTTTCTAATTTCAATTCCTTTTTTTCTTCCTTTTCCCCCTCCTCTGGTTTTTTGCTTGGTTTTTTTGATTTTTTTTTTTGTATCTCGATCATTTTTGTACAGAAGAAACGAGAGCCTTTTTTTGAATAACAAAGAGAAAACACACACAAAAAAGAACAAAAAACCAAAAAAAAAAGACCAAAAAAAAGACAGAAAAAAAAGTTTAAAAAAAAATCATGATGCAATTTCTTTGGATTGCAAAAAAAGCAACTCTTTACATTTAAGTGAAGTGTCTTAACATTTTATATTGTTTTAAAAAATATATTTACATATTATA
This sequence comes from Dicaeum eximium, assembly GCA_013396995.1. Lineage (NCBI taxonomy): Eukaryota > Metazoa > Chordata > Aves > Passeriformes > Dicaeidae > Dicaeum > Dicaeum eximium. Next base: position 135,132 of record VWZP01000394.1, on the reverse strand, counting down.
TATATATAATATACGTAATATAAATCTATATATAAATATTTAAAGAGGGGAAGAAGAAAAAAAAACTAAAAAAAAAAACTTTAAAAAAAAGAGAGAAAAAAGAAGAAGAAATAAATCACGTCCGGTATTATTTAGGGGGTGGATTTGAAATCCCTGCTTAGGTTTAGAGCTCCTCGTGATTCCCAGAGCGGCTTCCTCGCCCTCGCGCTGTATCCGCGCTGTCCCCTTGTCCCCAGCGCTGTCCCCAGGTCGCGGTGGCACTGGGGACACCCCGCAGTGCCAGCAGCAATAGCGGTCGCTTGACGCGTTTATTCTGAATTAATTTTAATTTTCGGTTCCCTTTTCTTTTCTCGGTACCAAAGTGAAACTTCTGTAGCAAAACCGGGGCTCCGGCGGTGGCGCCTGACGCTGTCCCCTCCCCTGCCCGCGGCCATCCCGGCCGTGTCACCTCCTGTCACCTCGTGTCACCCGAGCGGGGGCGCGGTGACAACTCCCCCCCTCTGCGGGGGGCGTGGGGGGACAGTGCCACCCCCTTGGGGACACCCATATGGAGGTGACAATTGCCACCCCCTTGGGGACACCCCCGTGGAGGGGACAGTGCCACCCCCTTGGGGACACCCATATGGAGGTGACAATTGCCACCCCCTTGGGGACACCCCTGTGGAGGGGACAGTGCCACCCCCTTGGGGACACCCATATGGAGGGGGGGATAATGCCACCCTCAATGGGGACACCCAAATGGAGGGGTGACAATGCCACCCCGATGAGGACACCCCCGAAATGTCGTGGCAGGGGCTGTTCTTAGGCCACCCCCGGTGTCCCCCCCTGGCTGCCCCCACCACAGTGTCCCCTCCTCGCTGTCCCCACCCCCGTGTCCCCGGAGCTGTGCCAGATTTTGGGGGCCCCGTCCCTTCTCCCTCCCCCGCCTTGTCCCCAGGCCCCCCCTCCTGGGGTGGGGACACCCCTGGGTGTCACAGGCGCAGGGCAGAGAGGTGACAGCGCCGGGAGAGGGGTGGCAGAGCCCAGCCTGTCCCCAACCCCCCCGCAGTGTCCCCTTTCCCGGCCGCTGTCCCCGCGTGCGTGTGCGTCCGTGTCCCCTTCATGGCATCGCGCGAATCCCTCGCTGAAGCAAGAAGACAGCACAAAAACCCACCAAAAAATAAAAATAAAAACAACAAAAATTCAAAATTAAAACTAAAAATAAAATTAAAACTACTGCGCTCTGGTTCAAAGACCAGGAAAAAATATATTTTAAAAAAGACAAAGAGGAAAAAAAAGAGGAAAACGTGTAAAAATCACCCAAAAAAAAAAAAAAAAAGCCGAAATCCAAGCGCTGCCTGCATTGTGCATGTGCCGGAGGCGCCCGCTGCATGCGCTCCCCGCTTTGCTCGTCTGGATGTTGTTTCAGAAATAAACAAACAAAGGAAAAAAAAAATTAAAAAAGAAAAGGCTAAAAGGCTACGGCTCTGAAAAGGACAAAAGAAAAAAAAAAAGGAACAAGCTGAGAAGAAAAAATGCAAAAAAAAAGAAAAAGCCGACGAATTTCCGATTCTCTTCAGAGGCTGTTTTGGGGTTTCTACACCGTCGTGTCTCTCTCTCTCTCGCTCTCTCTCTCTCTCTTCCGCATGAATTTTTTCTCGTAAACTGTTTTAAAAAAGGAAATAAAACGAACGAAAAAGAAAAAAAAAAAAAGAGTTGAAAATGGAGGAAAAAAAAAAAAAAACC
>VWZP01000394.1:47910-65907 GCA_013396995.1 Dicaeum eximium | reverse complement strand
CCGGCGGCCCCTGGAGCCGGCCCGGCCCGGGGGCCCCGCCCAGCCCCGCCGCGGGTCCCTCAGGGCGGCTCCAGCCGGGGCCGGGCCGGGATGCGGGAGCAGCCCCGAGCCCCCCGGGCTGGATGGGAATTCTGTGGGAGAGGAGACGAGCGGGGAAAGGAGAAGTGCCCGGCGGGCTCGGCTCGGGTAGGCCGCGGTGCCGTGGGAGCTGCGGGCAGCCGGGCCGGGATCCGATCCGATCCGATCCGCGCCGGGGAAGGGTTGCGGAGCCGGAACGCCGCGATTGTAACGTGAGGCGAGAAAAATCCTCCGTGCTCGTGCCTCGGAGCCGGAACCAGTTCTGTGAAATCCTTCGAGTCTCTCCCAGTCATTCCCATTGGCTGCTCTGCCAAGGTTTCCCGAATTTGCTTTCACGCCTTTTTTTTTTTTTTCCTTCCCCTCTTGCGATTTGAGATAGGCGCAGCATTATGTTTGGTTTTGGGTTTTTTTATCTCCCTAAAAATTAGATGGTCGCACAGAGAGCTTAAAAAAATACTTGAGGGAGGCTTTAAGTCCTGAGATGTGAGGTGATCTAAGCCTTGCTGTGATAAAGGGGTGGCTGAACCTTGTTTTAAATAGGTAATAAATGCAAGGAGGCAATAAAACCTGCAGGATGTGAAGCACAGGTAGAGAGAAGGGCGAGTTCTTTCCCGGGGAGGGCCCGAGGGGAGGATGCTGGGGAATCGTGTGACTTTGGGGACCTGCAGGAGCCCAACCAGACACAGTAACTCGGTGTCATGTGACAGAAACATGGAAATCCTAAATCTCCTGGTGGGGCTGCTCCCGGCTCAGGGCTTTGGCTCCGGCCTCGGGGCCGCCGCTGCCTTTTGGGGCGTTTCGGGTTGGAAAAAAAGGCCGGATTGAGAAATTCCCCATCCCTTCCGCCTTAATCCCGGCCGCCTATTCCTGTCCTCACACCCCGGCCCTGCTACGGCTGTGGGGCTGTAAATGGGATCACTGAACTCATCCAGGTTAAAAATAACACCGGGGGGAGGGGAGCAGAGGCTTTTTAAGTTATCTTTTTAAGCCAGTGCTGAGGAGAGGAGCGGCCTCGGGAGCTGGGCTGGGATGCAGGGATTGCCCCGAGGTTCCTCCCTGCTGGGTTCGCAGGTTTTATCCCTGGGGAGGTGCTTTGAACACCCTGCTGCGTCCAGGAGCAGAGGATTCCACCTGGGGATGTGCAATCCCGCACTCCCCACCACCGCTGAGGAAAAGCAGCGACCCCACAGAAAAAAAACCCCTCGTTCACATCCTGGAGAGCTGCTCTGGTGTTCCCACAGGAGAGGGGAGGGTAGGAAAAACCGACCAAACCGCAGAGGGCAAGGTTTTTGAAACAGATCTAAAGAATGTATCTTTATTTTGGATAACTTTTAACACCGTGAAGCGGGGAGGAGCTGCCTGGAAGCTAGGCCGGGGAAGTGGAGCAGGGTGAGTTCACCTGCCCGAGGAGGGCTGGGAGTCTGGAGAGGCTGCCCGGGGCTGCCAAGGGCCCAAAGCACAGGGAGATCCCAGAAATGAGAGGGGAACTGCTCTGCACCTCGATGGGGAGAGGAACAACCGGCTCACCCAGGGGCTGCTTTCTGTGCCAGGCTTGGTGAACAAAAATTAATAACTACCAGCGCATTCCTGTTGGGCTGGTCTGGAAAATGAGATATTTGGGTGCTTTTGGGGTCAGGTTACTTCAGTGCAGGACCTGTTGGCTTTTTCTACCTGCACCTGAGCTCAGCAGGGATGTTCTGCTCCCAGCACCACCTCAGAGCTTTGCAGTTGCTGTAAACTCATCGGGGCAAAAGTGGGTTTGTGTTAAAATGCAGCATTTTTGATTTTTGGGTGGGGAAAACACCCGTGCTGCCTTCTCTTGAAGATGCAGTTGTGTTTTTTTTAATGCCAATCAATGCTAATTGCCAGCTCCTCTGCTCCATCCCAGCTGGATAAGGGCAATAATCCACACCAGTGCTGCTTTCTGACCCACGGGGCTGAGTTCTGAGGCACTGACACCAAAAAAAACCAAACCCCAAAAACCAGGGAAAACTTCCCAGAGCCTCCAAAGTGCTTTGTTTGCTTTGTTATTTGGCATCTTTAAGAGCAGAGTGGAATTAGGCTGTGGTGTTTAGTCAAGGCATTACAAGTAAACACTTGATCATTCTTACTCGCTCCACTAATAGGATTTGCAGCCCTCCTGGAGAATTTGGGGCTTTCGAGCCCTAAAAAAAAAATGTCCTGGGCTTGGCTTTGGGGCAGGACTCTTGTGTTGGCTTTAGGACCTATAAATAACCTGAAACACTTGGTGCCACAGTCATCAATGTTGCCCCTTGCGTGGCAGCTCCAGGAAATGTTCAGAGGATGAAACCTCAGGTGGTGCAAAGGACGAGAGGCAGCAGCAGATCCCAAAGAGATCTTTGGGATCTGGGAGGAGGAGTGGGACCCGTCTGTGGCTCAGGGAATTGTCCCTCCCTGCAGGAAGGAACGGCCCTGAACTCCTGGCAGGTTTGATTTCCCAGCCCTTCCTGGGGCCGTGCTGCTGAAGGCTCTGCTAACCCATCTCTTACAGTTTTGACCGGTTATTCCAGATTTTTAAACAACATCATTTGCGGCCACACGAATACTTGCGAAGCCCGCGCAGTTGTGTAACAATTACATAAACTGGCACTACATAATTCCCATTTATCACAGCTGAAAACCCCAAAAAATCCTTAAATGAACTGTTTCACAAGGAGCCCTGGTCCCAGCTGGGACAGAGCGCGGCTGTGGGAGAGCCCGAGCTGGAACAGAGTCTCCTGCTCACACTCCTGTGATTGTTCTGCCACTTCTGTCATCCCCCAGCATTTAAACTTGATTTGTGGAGGGCGTGGGGATGCCTCTCCGCCAGCACAATTAAGATTGTGAGGTGGAAATGGTTCATTTTCATTATTCCTCTGTTAGCTGGAGCTTTAATTACGCCAGCCCTGGCACTCAGGGCCTGGTTATCAGCACAGGGCACTTGTGTTACTCAGTGCCTGGGTCAAACTTGGGTTTTTTTTTGTTTCCCAAACTTTTTTTGGCTCCTGGGAGGGCTGGAACAAAGAGGGGATGTGTGGCCCTGGCGTTGTCCAGCAGCAGAAACAAAGCTGCCTCCAGCTTTGGGCTTTCAAAGCCGAGTTTTTTGGGCTGTGGAGGATCTTCGCGAGGGGCAGGGCTAGCTCCAGCTTCCTCGAGTTCCCCTGCCCATAAACCCCCTGAACTGGAGCTGGTTCACTGGAAACTGCACCGAGGTGCTCCTTGCTGGTGGAACAGCTTATCTGGGCAGGATTTACAGCCTGGCCCTGCAGAGCCTGAACCTGGAGCTTCACTGGAAACTCCACTGGGGTGCTCCTTGCTGGTGGAACAGCTTATCTGGGCAGGATTTACAGCCTGGGCCTGCAGAGCCCTTGTGCAGCAGCCCTGGCACACTCAGCAGTGCTTACCCGGCTCTCTGCTGCTTTCCAGGGGCTCCTTGTGCAATATCTGCGGCCTCAGGAATGTGCAGAGCCCTGCGCTGGTTAAAGATTAATTGTGACACTGCTGTGGAATCCTGGCCCACTGGAGCTGCCTGGCTGTAGTATTTGTGCTCCTGGGGAGCTGCTCCAGGATAAATCCTCACACGTCCAGCGTTGGAATTTGCGTTTCCAGCGTTGGAATTTGCATTTCCAGCATTTCCAGTGCTGCAATTTGCGATTCCAGCACGAGGATTCAAACCTGGAGTGGAGGGTCCCAGGGCCTGGCAGCACCTCGGGGCTCTCCTGCTGTCATCAGCTCAAAAATAGGGGTTTTTTTTACCCTTCTCCCCCCCAAAAAGGCTCCTTGAGCCCCATAATTCCTCAGAGCAGGGTGGATTTGCAGAGATCACAGCAGGGATTTGCTCATCCCTGTGAATCCGACACCTCTGGAGCTGGATGTGCTTTGGAATCAGGGAGTTTTTCCAGTGGGCCAATTAGTCCTGGCGTTGTTAATTTTGCTCCTTGGCCGCCGTAATTCGCTGGAGATGCAGGTTCATAAATCTCTTTATTGCTCTCCTCATTGAAGGTTTGGATTCTTACGGAAGACACGCCCTGGAACACAAAACCGGAGTAAATTTAGGTGTCTATTTTTAGAGAGAAAATTGCTAAAAACACGCACAGTTGTTGTAGTGCTGCTTTTGGGAAAGGGCTCTGCAGCCACGTGACAAGATTGGAATTATCTGGAATTAATTTTGGCTCCCAGAGATCCCTTTGGATGCACAGGGATTCAAATCCCTGTCCCTAATATCCTAAAAAATGGGAAAAATATTTCCCATCAAACCCTTTCCTGCTCTGACTACCAAGAGCTTTACAGCATCTTCAGGTCTCGTTTGGCAGAGCCAAAGAATTGACATTTTTAGCTCTTCTGCCACCAAATGTTCAACTTTTGGGGGGATTTCAGCTGTTTTCTCCTGCTGGGTGAATTTTTTCCCTTCCCTGCTTGTGGTGCCTGAGTCTGACCTCCAAAGAGGTGTTTGAATTCTGATTAATTCAGTGTTCAGTTTAATTCATCAAAAGGCAGAGTTTGCAATCCTGACCCGTTCCTTCCCTCCGGGCTTCCTCTGGGCCCTCCTGATTTCTGAGCTGTGCAGGGCTGCTCTTCTCTCAATTAACCTTTCCTTGCTGAAAAGTCAATTCATTACATTTATTATATTTATTATACTCAGTATATTTATTATATTTATTATATTTATTATATTTCAGAGGTGAAGCAGGGCCACAACCCCACACATCCCCCTTGCTGGCTGCTTATACCTTATGCAGAAATCTGGGGTTTTTTTGCCTTTAATACATAACAGTTACTGCTTTTGGAGGGGTAGAAGACATAAATTCATTTTGGGGCTGTTCCTGGTCCCAGGTGAACCATGCTGGGGCGGGCTCTGCTCCTGTTTTGTTTTTGTTCTTGCAGGTGTGGCTGCACCTCAGTGGATCCCAGGAGGAGGCTCCTGCTGGAGCCTGGGTAGCAACAGGAAAAAATTAATTTTCCCCTCTGAATTAAATGCTCAGAGTCTCAGAAGGTGCTGAGCTCTACAGGCAGAATTCCTGCCTGTACAGTGAATTTCAACCTTTTCTAGGAGAAATCCCCAGCCAGAATTCCTGCCTGTACAGTGAATTTCACCCCTTTTTATGGGATAGTTGGAAAATTAATTGTTTTTACCCTCCTGGCTCAATTTAGATATATTCTTCTATGCTGCCCTCTCATAAAACTGGCTTGATATTGGTAGGAAGTAAGGTAAAAATTATCTAAAAATAGGTAATTGCCTGTTTAGGGAGCCTCTGGATTTTCTCTGCTTAAACCTAAACTTTCTTATTTTGCAGGCTCAGTGCTCCACTGAAAGTTGAGTCCTGGAAAAAGTTGTTTTTTAAAGATCAAGCCCATTGTTAAACTCACATTGTCTGCAATTTGGACAGCTCCGAATCCAGAGAGATTTGGGTTTATAGATTGAATAAAGGTCTCCAGACATTTATAAAAAGCTTTTCTCACCCTGATTTTTCTGCGTTTTAGAAAAACCTTGAAAAACCCCCAGGCTCCAGTATTGTGGTAAAAACTGTTGAACTTTGATTTTTGGGTCTGGGGGGAGCGTTGTAATTTTTCAATTTCATGCACCCAGAATTGAAAAAAAAAAAAAAGTGAATTTCAGGTTGTAAATATTTCCTGAAAAAACCAAATTAATCCCATGTCACCTCAGCTGTAAGACTTGCTCTCAGGGCTTTGCAAAAACGCTGTTTTCACAGTCAGGTTGGGTTTATTGGTTAAAATTAATTTTGATTTTGGTTCCATGGAGAGGTGCAGACAGCTGTGACAGCACTGCAGGGGGGCAGGAGCTGGAGGAGGCACCACAGTCACTGCTCAGAGAGTGAAAACCTGCCCACAGCATTTATTAATGAACCAGTTCTGTAATTGGGGATCAGCCAGGGGTGTTTGTCAGGTCAGAGGCTCCAGCAGAAGCTCTGTGGGGCTGGGCCCCCCTGCAGGAGGTGCTGGCTCCTGGGTGGAGCACCTGAAATCCCAAATTCACCTCCCCTAATCCTCCCTTCTCCCTGAACAGACTCAAATTTGGCCATTGAATTTGAACCATTCCTGGCTGGTTTGTCCCCAGCTCCTCCCTGGTGGCACAGGGGGAAGTGGGGGACACTGAGCCTGTTCCTGTGGCTTTACAAACAAAATAGAAGTGTGTAAAAGGGTGATTTGTGTGCTGCCTGTGAGGTGAGCAGGCACAGGGGACTGGAATCGTGGGATTTGGGCTGGAGGGGACCTCAGATCCCAGCCAGTGGCACCCAGCCATGGGCAGGGACATGGGACACCTCGCCCTGGGCCAGGGCACTTCTGTGGGGCAGCCACAGCGTCACTGGGGATTGTCCCAGCCCTCCCCACCCTCCCAGGGGAGGATTCCCCCTTCCCCTTCCATCCAGCCCCATCCTCTGCCACTTTAAACCCCTTCCCCTTTTCCTGGCACTCCTTGGAATCTCCCTCCATTTTCCTTCCTGGCTCCTACCAGGTACTGGGACACCTAAACCCAGGTCACCCCTAACCCTTCTCCTCTCTAGGCTGAACAATCCCACTTTTCCCAGCTTTTCCTCAGGGCAGAGCTGCTCCATCCCTCCCACCAGCTCCTCTGTCCTTGTCCTTCCTGGAGGCAGCTCCAGAGGGTTCCTGGTTGACACAGGGTACCTGCAGTGGTGCTCCAGGTGTTCACAGGGCATTTTAGGGTTATAATAGCGGTGGGGGAAAAAAGGGATGGAGTTTTAGCCTTTAATGAGCTGGTTCTGGGGTAGGAAGCAGTTTCTTCGTGCCTATGTTAAATGTGATTGGCCATCACAGGAATTTATACTCCTTTATTTCAGAAACTGCTGGTGTCTCCTGCTAGAAATCCTATCCTGGACAAGCAGGATTCCCAGCTTGATCCAGCCTGATCGTTCTGGTGGTTCCAGCCGTAAACTTCTGAATAACTCCCTGGTTTAACTCCCAAATATTTCATCCCTTTGTAATTAATTTTTATTTAATTTGAATTCCTCTGTATTCAGGCTCTCGCATTCACACAGGGAACTGGCACAGCCCCACGGTTTTTTCCTACGCTGGGAGCTGGCACTTGGTAAATAAAGCAGAGTGTGTGGAGCCAAGAGCTGGCAGGAGGGAGCTCCCAGGAAAAGGGGAGGAGAATCTCCTGGCAGATGTTTCTGAGCCGAGGAGCTCGCACAGAGCTGGTGGTGGGGGTCATCTCCCAAAGAGATTTTCACTCTGGTCTCCCTTAGGCCACCCCAAAGGAGGCTGGGGGGCTCAGGATCCATTTTCCTTGGGTTTGGGCTGCCAGGCCTGCCCCAGAGCCCCGTTTGAAGTTGTCAGCCCCGGTTTTACCCAGCATGAGGTGATTCCAGTGGGGATGAGTGGCTGAGCACAGCTGGGAGCAGCTCTGCAACGCCTCCTGCTCCTCACCCTCCCAAGCACCCAGCTCTCCTCCAGCAGCTGCTGCTGGAGCTGGTGTTTGGACAGTCAGAGCTGGGAATTCCCTTTTCTTCCTGATGCTGATGGAGTTCTCTTGCAGGTGAAAAATGCAACCAACCAAATCGTGATGAACTGCGCCGACATCGACATCATCACCGCGTCCTACGCCCCGGAGGGAGACGAAGGTAGGAGCTGCTTTCGTTTCTGCCCCTGGCAGCTGCTGCCAGCAGCTCTGGTGGTAAAATGTCATGGTTTGATAAGCTCAGCCCCGCCCCTGGAAGCACAGAATTCCTTATCTTCATTCCATGCTGGCTCTCCTGGCTGCCAGCTGGGTGGTGGTGCAGGAATTCCCTCAGTTGTGGTGCAGGAATTCCCTCAGTCTCCCCCACCTCTCCTGAGGGGTGTAGGCAGAGGATGCTGGGCTGGTTTGATATTATTTTTATATCTGGATATCGTGTAAACTTCTCAGAACATCATCTATACCTATGGATCTGGGAATACTGACAAAATCCAGGGAATTGGACAGGGAATGCCTCAATAGCGGCCTGCAGGAGGAAATGGTCAGAAGAAAGGATCTGGAGAGCACAGAAAACTCTTAATAGGCATTTAGCAGGATTTTCTGGGTGTTGGACAACATGGGACAGGGGGATGGTGTGGAGGAGAGCAGGGTGGGATGTGGCTCAGGGAAAGGCTGGAGGTTCTTGGAGGAACCTGTGACACCCAGCTGCAGTCAGTGACTGCCCAGTGACCTTTGGAGGGGATCAGCAAACACAGAAAGGGCTTCGGTGTGAGATGGAGGAGGTGTGGAAAACAATCCCCTGGTCCCACAGCGGGCAGAGCCTGCCTGGGGTTCAGAACGGATCTCTGGGGTTTGAGAATGTGCCAGGAGCTGATGGCTTGGGAGGGAAAATGGCCGGGAATTGGCACCTGCTGGTGCAGATCCCAACGCTCCCATTGTGCTCAGCTCATTGTGTAACTGCTCTCCAAAAGCTGAAACACAGCCCGGGCAGGCCATGGAAACATCAGAGCCTGGGATTTCACTCCTGAGCTGTGGAAAACAGGCAGAAGTTAATGGTGGTGGTTAAACAATTGTCACCCCTTAGCTCTCTAGGGAAGAGTTTGTCTCACCCTCGGCTACAGGCAAAAGATAATTGGGCATTTATCTCCTTTCCAAGCCTGAAAAGCAGCTGTGGGAAAGGGATTTTGTTTAGCAGATCCCTGTTCCTTGTTTAAGGAGCCGATCTGGTGACTTTGTGCAGAATAATTTGGGTTTTTTCCCCCCAAACCCTTGTGGAGCCCCTGCCCTGTGATCTGCTGCCCAGCAGATCTTTGCTACAGCTCCTTGTCCCGATGGATGCAGCACAGGGCAGGACTTTGGAATCTTAATGCAGATTTGCAGGGAAATCAGATTATTGCCCAATGTTTGACAGGAAGCTGAGGGAGGATCCCCGCAGCTTTAAAGTCAAAGTGAAGAATTTCGCTGTGCAATCCTGGAAGAGGTGAGCACCAAAAGCAGCAGAGGAGGGAGCTGGGGAGCAGCAATCCCTGGTTTGTCCCCAGAGCAGAGCAGAGATTGTCGGGGCGGGCTCAGGGCTCGCCCTGTGCCAGGAATGCTGTCATGGAACAAAGCTGCTCCAAGCACCCGAGCTGAAACGGGCTCCTCCCACCGATATTTCTGTTTGTTTATTTATTTTTTTCTCCCCGGAGCAGTTTGTTTTTACCGTTTCCAGTGGAATTTTAGCGCCGAGGTGTGCAGGTCCAGGTGGGTGCCTCGGCTCAGGGGTTGGTTCCACTTCAGTTTTTTAAAGGATTTGGTTTCATCCACGGGGAATGCGGAGGAGTTTGGAGCTGCCTGTGAATCTCCCTCTCTCAGCTGTGAAATCCTGCTGGGATCGGTGAATCTGCTCGGGATCTCCTCAGATCCTGGGGGATCCAAAGGATTGGATCAGTCCAGGGATTCTTGGAGGGTTGGCAGCTTCCCGTGGAAACCCAGCAGCTGAGGTGGTGTTTGTGCAGCAGGAGGCACGGAGGGAACTCAGGGCTGTACTTCGACCTGAAGAGGTTTTTAAGGCCAGAATTCATAATTTTGGTCTTTCCCTTCTCAGTGTGGTGGGGATGTGCCTGGATGTTACACCAGAGCTTTGGCTGGTCTTTAAAATAAGAAGAAACAAACAAAAAACCCCCCAAAAAACAAACAAAAAACCCCCAAACCAAATCAACCAAAAAAATCCCCCAAAAACTCAGTAGTGCTCGTTTGCGGGAAATGTGATTTATTCCAAATGCTGCTGTAGGAGCTGAGGTGCTCCTGCTCTCCTACTCAAACCTACAGCAGTCCCTGTCTATTTTGTGTGGTTTTTCTGATTTGGGTGGTAACAGATCTTAGTCCTAGATGCCTCTTCCCTTTATTTTCATTTTCTCATTTCTTATTTTCTTTTTCTCCACGACAAAAAACCCTCCCTTTTTCTCCCCTCCCAAATCCACAGAGCCACCAGCAGCTTTTTCTTTTCTGCTGCGCCTCAGCCGGGCCCTGCTCTAATGTGCAAGTGATTAACTTGCAGCCTTGCAGTGCCAAACTCTCCAAAGTTTGTGGGCTGCCAAAACTGGGCTGTTCTCTTCAGGAGCTTTTGTATTCCAGCATCAGGAATTCAGACAGCCTTTTGCTGCAATCACATCTTTGTTAGAAGCAGTTCCCTTCAACTCCAACAAAAAGTATTGTTGACGGTTTTCCATGCTTGTGTTGCTCTGGATTAAATTATTGGCACCGAATAAGAAGTTTAAACAAACCAAAAAAAAAAAGTAACTTGGAATCTTTGGTTTATGTCCTGTTGTTTTGGGGTTTGATTTGTAAGGAGCTGCTTGGAGATTTAGAAAACCCCAAAGCTTTCAGGGTTTCCAACCCTGGTGATGTTCATCTCTGTGTTTTTTTGGGACAAGTTAAAACTCCCAGAGCAGCAGATCCACAAAAGCAAACACTGAGAGCAGAGGAAACTCGATATCCGCTGTCAGCCTTTGGCAGAAGCTGCACACAAGGCACATTCCTGTGTGTCCCTGAGCCTGGAACTCTGATCTCAGCTCCTGCACGTTCAGATCGTTGCCATCAGAAGCTGTAAAAAAGATAAAAATGTTTTGTGGCTGCCTGGGCCGATGCTGATCACCTCCCTCGGTGCTCAGGGACCCTCTGCCCTGACCAGGCTCCAGCATTCCAGGATTCTCCTGGATAAATCAATCCATTCCCAACAGGAATGTCCAGCCCCTCTCTGGCCAGGCTCACCCTCGCTGCTCTGCTGGACTCTGGAAACAGCTGGGGTCAAAATCCAGCAGGATTGTTCTCCTTAAAATCTTCCTCCCCTGTCTCATTCTCTGCCTCAGTTACAAGAACAAAACTCAAACTTTTATTTTGGTTGCCCGTTGTTTGCTGGGTGTCCTTGGCATGGATTCTTCTTCAATGCTCAACCCCTCCCCTCTACAGCTGAATTTTAAAATCTTGGAACTCCTCAACACAGAGCAGGAGAGCCTAAAACCGATCCTGTTGAGATTTTTTTTGTACTTTATTTCTGCTCTGTGCTTTTTGCTGTGCTGTTGGAGCCTTTCAGTGTTCAGCACCTCAGCCCGGTGGTTAACTCAGATTAAACACTGAGTTAGAGCTCTGAGCAGAGCTCTGTGAAACCTGCACTTAGACCTAATTCATTCCTGCAGCTCCTGCATTGAGCAGAGGTTGGAATTAACTCAGGCTTAAGGCTGAAATCACACCGCTCCAGAATAAACAGCACTGGAAATTCCACCACAATAAAACCACATTTCCATTTTCCTTTGTCGCTGTGGAGCATCCTGCAGTGTGCTGGGGCTGAAACCCAACGCTTGGAGTGATACCTGAGCATGGAAAACGAGTCCTTTTGTGGCTAAAATTGTCACTTCAGAGCAGCTTTTGTCATTCAGGGGCTCGGTTGAGAGGCACCTTTTGGTTTGGGGATGAAAAGTTCATCCTTCTGTCCGGGCTTGCCGAGTTTGGCAGCTGAAGATGCTGTTTTGGAGCAGATTTAAAGTTCTTAAATGATAATTTCTTACAGGTTGCAGCAGTGGTTGAGCATGGAGGAGCAGAGCTCGCAAAGCGAGGTTCTGTGTGGTTATTCCAGATTTTTCTTTGGCTGAAGCAGAGCAGATCCTCATCCCCTTGGAGGATTTGGTGGATTTGGAAGGGAGCAGCAGCTCCCTCCTGGCTGTGCCAGAGCTCCAGGACAGTTTAATCCCGTGCAGATTCCCGGCCTGGCCTCGCAGTTTGGATTTTTGCATCCACAAATAGTTCCTGTGCTATGTAAATACCAAACTGCCTCATTTTTGGGTGGCTTTGGGATCCTCTGCCTGAGCTGGGCAGGAGCCCCAAAGTGGGGCCCTGCTGCTGAGGGCATTTTTGAAATAAAATCAACATTTATTTTGTGGTTGAATCCAAGCAAACCCCCCCTCATTGCTGCAGAGATTAATGGGATTTTCAAAGCGAGAGCCACAAATTAGGTAAATAAATCCTAAACATCCTGTTTGGGATAATTAATAGGAATCCTGCTGCACTGATGGGAGCATTAAACAGCAGTGGGGGGAGTTTGGGGCTGTATTTCACCATTCCTGGGGCACAGATCCCGTTTTTTCTGCAGGTTTTTCACTCCTGGGTGCTGCAGGAGCTTTCCCTGCCCTGGGATTTCCACCACGAGGGCGTTCCTGTGGTTCCTCACACGGGATCACTCAGAGCTGATCCTGCACTGCTGAGCTCAGCTGCTTTGGGTGGATTTGCAGAGTTTTGGGCACAAAACCCTCTCCAGGATGGTTCTGACCCCGGTGCTGTTTTTCCCCTTGCAGAGGTTCACGCCACAGGGTTCAACTACCAAAACGAGGATGAAAAGGTCACTCTGTCCTTCCCCAGCACCCTGCAGAAAGGTGAGAGCCATTCCCTGCTGCAATTCCTCACTCTGGATGTGGCAGTGCATTTGGAGCCTCTGGAACTGCAGATTCGTGGTGAAATTTGCCTCCAGCCCCCTGAGCAGTGATTTCCCTGCTGGTGGGAGGCAGCAGCAATTCCTGCCACTCCTCTGGGCAGAGGAAACTTGGGAATTCCCACAGGATTTTCCTCCCTGTCCACCTCTGGATTCTTCCAAAGCTGCTCCAGCTCTGAGGAGCCCCCTTGGCTGTCAAAACTCAGCTCCTCACTTTGGATAAAGCTTTATTTCATCTGGATATTTATTTTTTCTTATTATTTCATCTGGATAAACACCCCTAAGAGACTGTGGGATGATGATGATGATGATGAAGCTGGAGTGTTTGATCCTGTGGGATCTTGGCTGCCAAGCTCAGGTTTCCCTTTTTTGCACTGAGACACCGAGGGCAGAACTAATCCTGAGCCTGATTAAGGGCTTTGAGCGGGGCCAGAGCTCCGCCTTTGCTCTGAGGATTCCATCATTGGCCACAATTCCTTAAATCCCAGAGTTTTGCAAACTTTGCTCCCAGGTGAGGATTGGCAGATGGAACTTCTAAGGTCCCTCTTGGTCGCTGTTCTGTGTTTAAAAAGATCCAAAAATCCTGCGGGGAAGCTGCCAAAATCCTGGGATTTATTTCATTTAGGGAATAAAACCCACACCAAATCCTGCCGATCCCAGGGGTTTGTGTGCTTGTTTTGCAGGGACAGGGACACTAAAGATAGACTTTGTAGGGGAGCTGAATGACAAAATGAAAGGATTTTACAGGAGTAAGTACAGCACGCCCAGCGGGGACACGCGCTACGCCGCCGTCACCCAGTTCGAGGTACGCCCCTGCTTTCCTTCCCACCCTCACTTTTATTTTACTTTTATCTTTATTTTCATTTCTAAACAGGATTTGTGCTTCCTTTTCTCACCTTCATCTATCCTCTCTGGATAAATATCAAAAATCCACGTTGTTTTTTACTCCTTACAATTTACTTTACTCCCCCTTACAATGAGCTCAGGGCTGGGCTGGTGCTCCCCAGGGATGCTGGAGCTGCCTCTGCTCTGCTCAGTCACCTAAAGCTGGGATTTTGGGGTTTTTTTCCTATCTGGGGACTTTTTCCCTCTTTTTTTGGCTTTTCTCCCTGTGGTTTTTGGTGTTTATTCCTTGTTTTTGGGTTTGTTTTTAGTTTCTTCCTTGGTTTTCTGTGTTTTTCCTTGGTTTTGTGGTTTTTCCATGTTCTGGGGTTTTATTTATTTGTTTAATTCTCTTTATTCCAGGCTACTGATGCTCGCAGAGCTTTCCCTTGCTGGGATGAGCCTGCAATTAAAGCAACATTTGATATTTCTTTGGTGGTTCCCAAAGACAGAGTAGCTTTGTCAAATATGGTAAGTTTTCACGTGCCAATAAATATTTTAATTAAAGTAGTGATAATGCCATTGGTAATTAATAATTTGCCCTGATAGCAGCTGGGAATACAATCTGCAATAAATGGGGAGAGAAACACAAAATTTGATGTCAGCACAAAACCTGAGCAGGTTGGACAACCCTGGTGGTTTTAAAAAAGTAGAATTGGAATTAATTTTATGTGCTGCTTTGTTAAGAGGGACAGAGAAAAATTCTTTGTGAGTTTTCCTCTCTGGATTTCTGTCCAGAGCTGGGACAAAATGTGGAAGCAGAATAAACACAAATAAATACAAAATAAGCATCTTTAATTTGCTACCTGCACATATGTTTGGGTGCTGTTGCTGGAGAAGAATCTGGTTAAAAATAGGCTTTATTTATTTATAAATAAATTATAAATAAAATTAATGGGCTTCTTAGTGCTAAAAACTCGGATTATCAGAGCTTCCGGTACCAAATTATTTCATCTTTCTCTGGGAATCAGACTCGACCTTCCTCTTCCTAAAGGAAAGAGGTGTGTGAACCCAAACTCCCCACAGCTTCTGAGCTTTCTTGTGTTGTAAAAAACCCCAACATTTGGGTAAAAAAAAAAAAAAAAAAGATAAAAAATCGCTCTTTTGGAGCGCCAGACACCCATGGCCGTGCCGTGACCCCCACGCTGCGCTGTGCTCCCCAGAACGTGGTGGAGCGGCGGCCGTACCCCGACGACGAGAGCCTGGTGGAGGTGAAGTTCGCGCGCTCGCCGGTCATGTCCACCTACCTGGTGGCCTTCGTGGTGGGCGAGTACGACTTCGTGGAGGCGCGGTCGCAGGACGGCGTCCTGGTGCGCGTCTACACGCCCGTGGGCAAGGCCGAGCAGGGCAAGTTCGCCCTGGAGGTAAGGCTGGCTCAGCTCACCCACCTAAATCAGGCGGTTTTGGGGTTTTTTTGGGGTTTTTTTCTGGATTTTTGTGTGCCAGAGATGCGCGTGGGGCCTGGTGCGTGTCTACACGCCCTGGGCAAGGCTGAGCAGGGCAAGTTCTCCCTGGAGGTAAATCTGGGTCAGGTTTGGGGTGCTGAGTGTGACTCCGACCTGGTCAGTCACCTAAATCAGAGAGTTTGGGGGTTTTGGGGGGGTTTTTTGGTTTTTTTCCTGGTTTTTTTGTGTGCCAGAGACGCGTGTGGGGCCTGGTGCATGCCTATGGGCAAGGCCGAGCAGGGCAAGTTCGGCCTGGAGGTAAATCTTGTTTTTTGGTGATTTTTCGCTGTTTTTTGAGGATTTTTTTCCTTGTTTTGGGGGTTTTATTCCTTGGGTTTAGGGTGTTTTCCCTTGTTTTGGGTTTTTTTTCCTTTTTTTGGGCTTTTTTCCTTTTTTTTTCCCCCTTGATTTAGTGGGCAGAGAGGCTGAGCTTGATATTAAAGGAGATTTCAGTGGCAGGCAAACCAGTGTCTGCAATGACCAAAACAAACATTTAACTCTGATTGAGTGCTGCTGAGTCTTTTATTCAAACTCCTGTTGAAGTTTTGATTTGGAATAAAATCTTTCTTAGTTTCAGTTCTAATTTCTAATTTTCAGTAATAATTTCCAAGTTTCAGTCCTAATTCCTTAGATTCAGCCAAAGATTCTTAGTTTCAATCACAATTTCCTAATTTCAGTCATAATTTCCTAATTTCAACCGTAATTTCTTCGTTTCAGTCGTAATTCCTTAGTTTCACTCCTGATCCCTTAGTTTCAGTCAGCATTTCCCAGGTGTTGCCCAGTTCCAGGTTAACAGAACATTTCTCCTCTCGTTTCTTACAGGTTGCTGCTAAAACTCTGCCTTTTTATAAGGACTACTTCAATGTTCCTTACCCTCTTCCTAAAATTGATCTCATAGCTATTGCAGACTTTGCTGCTGGTAAAGTAACTCGCTTTATTGCTGAAATTGTATTTTATTTGAATTTTTTTATTAAAAATTTTTTTTTAAAGCCTTTAGGAAGAGGTGTGGATCCATATCAATAAACCTTTGTATTTATTTTATAAAGGTGCCATGGAGAACTGGGGCCTTGTTACTTATAGGTATGATGTTAAAATACTGTCTTTCCCCCTCTTTGTTCACTAATTCTTGGAGTTAATTGGATTCATTTGAGGCAGCTCTAATTGCTGGGTGTCATCCCAAATCAGACAGAGGCAATACTTTCAATTTTTAGTTTGGTTTGGATGATTTTGGTGGTGTTGTTGCAGCTCAGGAAGGCAAAAATCAGCCCCTGGCTGAGGGTTTTAAGGTGACAAAACCTTCTTGGCCCCTTTTTCCCCCCCATAAAATTTCCTAACACAGCTGGGAGAGTTTATTTTACCTCATAGGAAAATTTGGCAGCCACAGAGTAACGGTGTGGAGGTGGGAAAATCAAAAATAATAACTGGCCTTCCTTTGCAGTTTGATTTTTTTTCCTTCTTCTGATCAAGCTTTTGCACTTTTGCTTGACATTAATTCCTTTTCTGTGCTGGTGGTCAGGAGGATTTCCCTGAATTTTGAACAACTTGTAAGCTTTGGACTCCAAATCCTGAAATAATTTGGGATTTCTTCTGCTCAGCTTTGAATTTGGCCTTAAGAAACCAAAACAAATTCAAGCCCAGGTTTCAAATCTTTCCCTGCTTATTGCAATTCTGAGGAAATTTGATATTTTATTCCTTGTGGGGAAAAAAAATATCAATATATTTCTCCTGGATGAGGAGAATTTTTGGGCTGGAGCTGTGAATTTTTGCCCCTTTGTGCTGAGTTTGCTCTGCCTCTTTTGGGGGCACCATCCTCGGGGAGGATTTTCCCTGGAATTGCAGCATCCAGAGGTCCCTGAGCAGGGCTGGAGGTGCCACAGTGGAGACTTTGGTGTTGGCACCTCTTGGCAGAGCCAGAATTCCTTTGGGAAGGCTGAGGGGGGCAGGATCTGCGCCCACCCTGGGGCACAGGGGGAGCTGAGCTCTCAAAATTACCTCAGGGAGAGTTTGGAAAAATAAAAAATAAACTTTCCTCCTCCTGCCATGAAACAATTCCTGCTGCAAAGGTTCCAGCAGCTGTGGAACTCACCCTGAGAATTTCATGGCCACACTGAAATAGATTTTTCGGGTTTTTTGGGGGGTTTTTTCCCCTCACTTTTTAGCTTGCTTAGGTAATTTCACCTCCTTTGGGTTGTGTTTTTTTTATCCCCCTGGGGTTGTCCCCAGCCTGCTGAGTTGTGTTTTTCTCTCCAACACAGGGAGACTGCGCTGCTCATCGACCCCAAGAATTCCTGCTCCTCGTCCCGCCAGTGGGTGGCCCTGGTGGTGGGGCACGAGCTGGCCCACCAGTGGTTTGGAAACCTCGTCACCATGGTACCCAACCCCCCAAAATCCCTTCTTTCATTTAAATCCCCTTCCTGTCCTGCCCAAAATCTGTGTTTGGGTGCCCTTTCACAGCAGCACGCCATGTTAAAGGAATTTATTTAATATTTAAAGGTAGTTTATGGTACCCCAGCCCTCCAAAATCCCTTCTTTCATTTAAATCCCCTTCCTGTCCTGCCCAAAATCTGTGTTTGGGTGCCCTTTCACAGCAGCACGCCGTGTTAAAGGAATTTATTTAATATTTAAATGGTGCTGTAAAAACCAGAAGGGGGAGAGAAAAGCCAGGTTTTGGAGCCCCAAAACTGCTTTTGTCTGGCTTTTGAGCTGTTACTATCAGGAGTGGCTGGACAGAAATAAAACTCAATATTGGTTTTAACCCAAACAATATAATTTAAATAATTATATTGATATAATTACAATAAGCATCATTCTGATCTGCACCAGAGGAAGCTTCAGGCTCCCCTGAGTGCACAAACCCTGGGATTTTGTCCTTTATCCGTTTTTGGTGTGGTGCAGGAGTGGTGGACCCACCTGTGGCTGAACGAGGGCTTTGCCTCGTGGATCGAGTACCTGTGCGTGGATCACTGCTTCCCCGAGTACGACATCTGGACCCAGTTCGTGTCTGCCGACTACACCCGGGCCCAGGAGCTCGATGCCTTAGACAACAGCCACCCCATTGAGGTGAGCCCCACACACACCCTTCCCCTTCCCTTCCCCTAACCCTTCCCCTAACCCTTCCCCTAACCCTTCCCCTAACCCTTCCCCTAACCCTTCCCCTAACCCTTCCCCTAACCCTTCCCCTAACCCTTCCC
>VWZP01000394.1:14354-36834 GCA_013396995.1 Dicaeum eximium | reverse complement strand
CCGCTCCTGGTGCCCCCCACACCCCGCCCGGCCCCGCTGCCCGCTCCTGCCGCCCGCTCCCGGTGCCCGCGGCACCCCCGGCCGGTTCCAGCCCCCGGCCCGAGGGACCCTGTGCTGCCCGCGGGGTCCCTGCCCGGTTCTGGTGCCCGCTCCCACCGCCTGTGCCACCCCCGCCCAGCCCCGCTGCAGTGCCCTCGGACCCCTGTCCGGTCCTGCCCGGCCCACCGGGACCCCCGCCCGGCGGGATCGGAGCTCCGGGAAGGAGCTCAGGGCGTCTGGCGGGGCAGGGAGGTTCAGCTGGGCAGGGGGATTCGCACCCCCGGTGACCTTAAATTTGAGGGGGAAGAGAAATGTGAAAAAAGCAAAGCAAGGGGAGAAGCAAAGGCCGAAGTGCCGGGTGTAACCGCGGTGCTGGAGCGGGGGATTTGAGCCCGGGGGGTTCAGAAGGGATTTTGCTTAGTCAAGGTGTGGGGCTGCAGCTCCTGTAGGGATGGGGAGCTCTGGGGGCTGCTGGTCCCGGTGTCCCGGTGCTGTCCCTGTCACAGCCCCGTTACCACCCCCAAAACTGCCCCTGTCACCCCACAGCTCTGGCCTGGGGTAAAGCCCCGGGGTTCTGGTGCTGTAGGAAGGAGTGTGGGCTCCCTCGGAACCGGGATCGGTGCTGCCTCTGCTGAACCCCGGATCTGAGGGACAATCCCTGGGTCGGTGCTGGTGCAGTCCCGGAGCTGCGAGGCTGTGTGGCCTCGGGTTTGGGGTGAGGGCAGGAGCTGCTCGTGGTCCTGATCCAGGTGTTGGGAAGGGCTGGGGCAGCTGTGGATTCCCAAGGATTCCCTTTCCCTCCCTGCCTGGTGGGATTAATCCAAGCTCTGGTTTTGGCTTTGCTTTGTGAGAGCAGGGCTGGGACCAAGGGTTTGGGTGGGATGGGGCCGGGGAATGGCCCAGGCTGGGAGGAGGAGGAGGTGGGATGAAGCAGGAGGATGGGGATGAAGCAGGAGGATGAGGATGGGAATGAAGCAGGAGGATTTGGGATTCAGGGGATTCAGCCCCATCCCCAGCACAGGATGTGGGCCCTGGGTGGGCAGAGCCTTTCCCAGGAGAGCCCCAGGGTTTGGATTTCACGCGATGTTGCTCCTTTTTTAGCCGAATTTACCCCAAAAACCTCACGGAAAGACAAATTTTCCTGCTAATTTATGGGTGAGAAACGCAAGGGTGCTTCTCCACCTGTGAATTTCAGGAGTTTTCTTGTCCAAGGTGGCAGCAACACTCCTGGGTTGTCCTGTGAGCTAATTCTGGTAAAATTAGAGTTTAAAATCTGGTTTGAAGTGGTGTAGTGGGGTCTGTTTGTAGGGTTTATTCCATTGCATTAAGTTCAGGATATTTCTAATGCCTTACACCCATCCCTTTAAGTTTTTCCCCATTTTTTGACCTCAAATTCTGCAGTTTGATCTTTGAAGAGTTTGGTATGGAAAAACTAAAATAAATTTTCTCTCAAGAGCTGAGCTTGGGCATTGAAAACCTGGAGCCCAAGGCACTGGAGTTTGCTCAACTTTTGAATGTTGGGTTAGTTTTAAAAATGGGGTTTTGGTGCCCCAAAATCTTTGTAATTTAGGATTGTTTAGGGGTTTTTTTTAAGATGTATTTTAAGATTTCTTAAGAGGTTTTAGAAATGGGTTTATTTTAAAAAGTTGAAGATTTTTAGGAAAATCATGTTTCTAGTTGGTGTAAAAAGGTTTGGAAAGTGATGCATCTGCCCCACTATTTCCTAGGAAGGCTTTTCTGAGCAGGCAAAAAGCTTTTGAGGAAAAATATTCAGGAAAAAAATAAAACTTCTCTGGTAAGACTTGACTTCAGAGGAGCCTCTGAAATGTGAGGAAATTTAAAAAAGGTTTGAAAGAAGAAAAGGTGTAAAAATTAAACGTTTTAGCAAAGGCAGTGGCACAAATGTCAGGGGGTTTTGTGTGCACTCGGATTTTTTGAGGGGGGGTTAATCATCACTTTGGGGGGGGTTAATCACCATTTTGGGGTGTTAATCATCATTTTGATCAGCAGAGAGTTGGGAATGTCACAAATCAGAAATTCCCCATTTCACCAACCCCACTCGGGTGTGGAATCACCGACACAACCAGCAGCGAGTCCCTCCTTTCCACGCTGCATTCCCACCCAGCAAATCCATTTTTTGGCCCATAAATCCAGGAATTTGAGGGAATCTCGGGGCGGGCAGGAGCAGGGGAGGTGCCGGGGCTCTGAACACAAACCCAGCGCGGTTTCCGGCGCGTCCCCGTGGAGCTCAGCCCGTACCCCGGGATCGGGGGGATCGGGGGTCCCGGGGTGTCCCTGGGGCTGACCCCGCTGTCCCCACAGCCCACGTTCCTGGTGGAACTGTCCAAAGTGCTGGCCAACCCCGGGAACAGCCAGGTCGCGCGCGTGGCCGCGGGGCTGCAGATCAAGAACTCGCTGACGTCCAAGGACCCCGACATCAAGGCGCAGTACCAGCAGCGATGGCTCGCCATCGACGCCAACGCCCGCAGGGAGGTCAAGAACTTCGTAAGTCCCGGCGCTGCCCCTCGGGCCCGCCTCGGGAGGGTCCATGGGGAGCAGAGTCCGTGGTTCTGCACCCAAAAACTTTTCCTGTAGCTGTTCCCGTGCTCTGGAGCAGCAGCAGCCACTTGGGAGCTCAGTTCTGGGAGTTTTGGGGTGAATGGGACACATCCTGCTGAGGTTTGGGGTGGAATTGGGACACACATCTTCCCCCAAAGGTTGGTTGAGTGCTGGGACGGCTCCCCGGGGAATGGCTGTGATCCCAAAGCTCCAGGAGCTGTGGTTGGATTGTTGGGATGGATTTTGGGGTTTCCTCCAGAAGGATTTTGGGCACTGGAGCAAATCCCAGAGCTCCAGGAGTTTTGGGATGGATATTTCGGGTTGGAGTTGGATTTTGGGGTTTCCGCCGCAGGGTGGTCAGGCACTGGGACACCTGCCCATGGAATGGTTGTGATCCCAAACCTTGCCAAGCTCCAGGAGTGTTTGGGCAGCGCTGCTGGGGTGGCCAAAGTGGGATTTTGGGGTGTCCTGCAGGGACAGGAGCTGGGCTGGACAATCCCTGTGGGTCCCCTCCCGCTCGGGACGTTCCGTGATTTGTGGGGCGGCGCGGTGGGACAGGGGAGGGTGGTTTGGAACTGGAAGAGAATTGGAATTTGGGGGTTTGGGTTTGTTTTTGGGGTGCTGAGCACGCCCTGAGCCCCATCACTGCGGTCCCACAGGTGCTGCAGACGCTGGGCACAGAGACGTACCGGCCCAGCTCGGCGTCGCAGTGCGTGGCCGGCATCGCCTGCGCCGAGATCCCCATGAACCAGTGGCCAGAGCTGATCCCACAGCTGGTGGCCAACGTCACCAACCAGCACAGCACCGAGCACATGAAGGAGTCCACGCTGGAGGCCATCGGCTACATCTGCCAGGACATCGTGAGTGCGCCCCGGGCGGCCCGCGTTGGGTTGGGGTTGGTGGGGTTTGGGCTGGAGGTGTTTGGGTTTGTTGGGTTCAGTTCTTTGGATTAGACTTTTCGGTTGGATTGGGTTGGTTGGGATTTGGGTTGGATTTCAGGTTGGGGTTGTTGGGTTGGTTGGGGTGTCCTTTGTTGGGTTGAGTTTGTTGGGTTGGGTTTGTTGAGTTTTGGCTTGGATTCTTTGGTTGGACTCTGAGTTGGGGTTTTTGTGGTTTTTTGGATTTGTTGGGTTGGGTTTAGGGTTGAGTTCTTTGGGTTGGACTTTCAGTTTAATTTTGTGTTTGTTGGCTGGATTTTGGCTTGGAGTTTTTTGGATTTGTTGGCTAGGATTTGTTTGGGGTTTGTTGAGTTGGGTTTTGAGTTGGGTTCTTTGGGTTGGATTTTTGGTTTGATCTTGGCTTGGAGTTTTTTGGGTTTCTTGGGCTGGGTTTGTTGGGTCAGGTTTAGGATTGAGTTTTCTGGGTTGGATTTTGGCTTGTATTCGCTCCAGGAGCATTTGGGCAGGGGACAGGGAGGGATTTTGGGGTGTCCTGCAGGGCCAGGAGCTGGGCTGGACAATCCTTCCCGCTCAGGACATTCCACAATTCTCCCACTTGGAGATCCTGCAGGTCTTTTCCAGCCTTGAGAATTCCCTGATTTCCAGGAGACTTTTATGTGATCCTGGAGGAGATTCCTGACCTTAAGGATTCCCAGGAAACTTTTATCATCTTGGGCTTTTCCTACCTTAGGGAATTCCTGATTTCCAGGAGGGGATTCCCTGGTTTCCAGGAGATTTCTGTGCTCCCAGAGGGGATTCCCTGATTTCCAGGAGATTTTTGTGCTCCCAGAGGGGATTCCCTGATTTCCAGGAGATTTTTGTGCTCCCAGAGGGGATTCCCTGATTTCCAGGAGATTTTTGTGCTCCCAGAGGGGATTCCCTGATTTCCAGGAGATTTTTGTGCTCCCAGAGGGGATTCCCTGATTTCCAGGAGATTTTTGTGCTCCCAGAGGGGATTCCCTGATTTCCAGGAGATTTTTGTGCTCCCAGAGGGGATTCCCTGATTTCCAGGAGATTTTTGTGCTCCCAGAGGGGATTCCCTGATTTCCAGGAGATTTTTGTGCTCCCAGAGGGGATTCCCTGATTTCCAGGAGATTTTTGTGCTCCCAGAGGGGATTCCCTGATTTCCAGGAGATTTTTGTGCTCCCAGAGGGGATTCCCTGATTTCCAGGAGATTTTTGTGCTCCCAGAGGGGATTCCCTGATTTCCAGGAGATTTTTGTGCTCCCAGAGGGGATTCCCTGATTTCCAGGAGATTTTTGTGCTCCCAGAGGGGATTCCCTGATTTCCAGGAGATTTTTGTGCTCCCAGAGGGGATTCCCTGATTTCCAGGAGATTTTTGTGTTCCCAGAGGGGATTCCCTGATTTCCAGGAGATTTTTGTGCTCCCAGAGGGGATTCCCTGATTTCCCAGACATTCTTGTGCTCCTGCAGGGGATTTCCGACCCCAATCCCAGATTTCCAGGTTGGATCTCCTTGGTTTTCCATCCTGCTGGCAGCTCCAGCTCCGGGATGGTTCCTGGAAGGTCTGACCTCCTTTCCCACCACAAATCCAGGTCACCATTCCTAAGGGGAATTCTGAGGCTCCGTGTCCCTGCGGGGCTGGGGGAAACCTCAGCTCAGCATCCACATCCTGGAAAAGCAGGAAAATCTGCCACTAAAAGTCTCTGCCCAATCCATACATCATTTGGAAATCAACATTTTTTAACTTTGAATGGTTGAAGTCAAATCCTGGAGTTTGCTGGTTCATCTTGGACCCAGTGGGGTTTATTTGGCATTTTTCACTTGGATTTCTGGAGGATTTGTGCTCAGTTCAGGCTTCCCCTTCCCATCCCGGGAGCGGCAAAGGCACTGCAGGAATTCCTTGGATTTTCCATGATTTTCTGGTTTATCCTAAAACTTTCCTGCCCTATCCTAAAACTTCTATTTGTAGATTCTGGCAAAAAAAAAAAAAATCCCTTTTATCTGTAGATGCCGCTGCTTGAAAACAGGGAAAAATCTGTTTAAATCATAGAACGCTTCATCCAGATTTTTTAAAATATTTTTTTTTCAGGATCCAGAGCAGCTCCAGGACAAATCCAATGAAATCCTGACTGCCATAATCCAGGGAATGAGAAAGGAGGAGCCCAGCAACAATGTGAAGCTTGCAGCTACCAACGCACTCCTGAACTCTTTGGAATTCACCAAAGCAAACTTCGACAAAGAGGTGAGAGAGAGGGGGGGAAAAAACCCCAAAAATCCCAAAAAGGGGCAGGGGGGCTGCTGGATCCCGGTCAGTGATGAGCATTCATGCACCACGCTGAGTTTTGATGGATAAATCCTGAAACTGAGACTTGGATTCAGCTCCTGGCGTGCAGGGACGCTGGGAATCTTCAGGGCAGGGCAGCTGGGACTTCTTTCCCCTTTTTTTCCTTTTTTTTTTCCCCCCTTTTTATGATCTTCAAGGGCTTTCCTGACCTTGAACATTCCCTGATTTCCACAAGACTTTTACGATCTTGGAGACCTTTCCCACCACCCCAATTTTTTCCCCTCTGATTTCCCCCCCCCTTTTTTTCTTCTTTTCCCCTTTTTTCCTCCTTTCCTTCTTTCCCACACCCTTTTTTCCCCCTCCCCTTTTTCCCCCCATTTTCCCTCTTTTTTTTTCTCCCCTTCCCCCCTTTATTTTCCTCCCCCATTTCTCTTTCTCTCCCCTTTTTCCCACCCTGTTCCCCTATAAATCCCAGCTGACCCCAGAGCTGATCCCACTGACTGCTCCTGATCCCGGGACAGGGACAGGGACAGGATCCAGCTGGGATCAGCACTTCCCTTTCAGCCCCCCTGGCCCCAGCCCAGATTCAAACTCTGCCTCTGAAAATCCGTGGGGGAGGAAAAATCCTCCCAACAGGAGGCCCTGTGCAGGCCCAGACCCAAATTCACCCTCCCTGGGAAGACTTTAAAGCTTAAATTCTTTTTAAAACCCCTTTTAATGTTCTTTTACTTCTCTCTTTTTCCAGTCTGAAAGGCACTTTATTATGCAAGTAGTCTGTGAAGCCACACAGTGCCCCGACACGAGGGTGAGTGAATTCAGAATTCCCTCCTGGGCGATCTCTGCCTCCCAAAAAATGCTAAAAACAGGAAAAGTGTGTGCAAGTGGCCTTTGTGTCTGCCCCAGGTACGAGTGGCTGCCTTACAGAACCTGGTGAAGATAATGTCTCTTTATTACCAGTACATGGAGACCTACATGGGGCCTGCCCTCTTTGCTGTGAGTGTTGCCTCTTTGGTATTTCACTTTTTATAATTCTCACTTTGTAATTCCTTTCTCTGGCTTTCCTTTGTCTGTATTTATATTTCTCATCTTTTCAGCTGATCCCCCCGTGTTTTTATTGAAATTTATTTCTCTGATCTCTCTCTATTTATGTTGATATTCGTTTATCTGATTTTTCCTCTATCTGTATTTATAATTCTCATATTTATTTCTCTGATTTCCTCCTATTTGTGTTTATATTTCTCATATTTGTGGCTGATCTCCTTCTCTTTGTATTGATAGTAATTTTTTTCTGATAGCCCTGTCTTTTTATTTATATTTCTCAGGTTTATTTATCTGATTTTCCTGTATTTATATTTATAATTATATTTATATTTATAATATACATTTCTCTGATATTCTCAGGGTAATTTCTGTGATTTCTTTATATCTATTTCTATTTCTATTTATAATATTTATTTCTCTGGTATTCCCTTATTTATATTTATACTGCTCATATTTATTTCTCTACTCTCTATATTTCTGATATTTATTTCCCTACTCTCTCTCCATTTCTATTTATATTTTCCACTTTTATTTATTTATCTCATGTCCATCTCTTTAAAAACTTCCATTCCTGATTTTCCTTTAATTCCCTGGGAATCCCAATCCCAGCAAAATCCCTAAAAACCCCTTCAGCTTTTCCATCCTGGAGATTCCAAATGGGACAAAACCCACAGCCCTCCTGGAGGTTCCAGCTGATAAAATAGGAAAGAAAAATCAGATTATTTGGAATTTTAAAACTCAGTAACTTGGATTTTCCACAATGCAGAGTCCCCCGCGAGCCGGGGTGGATCCGAGGAGGCACAAATCCCTAAAATGTCCCTTTTTTTCCCTTTTTTCCCCTTCTTTTCCCTTTCCTGCCCCAGATCACCATCGAGGCCATGAAGAGCGACATCGACGAGGTGGCTCTGCAGGGCATCGAGTTCTGGTCCAACGTGTGCGACGAGGAGATGGACCTGGCCATCGAGGCCTCCGAGGTGGGTGTTCCTGGGAATGCTGCGGGATCCTGGGGATCAGCCTGGGAATGCTGCGGGATCCTGGGAATGCTGCGGGATCCTGGGGATCAGCCTGGGAATGCTGCGGGATCCTGGGAATCACCCTGGGAATGCTGCGGGATCCCGGGAATCCAGCCTGCCTCCTCCTGCTGCTCCAGGGCAGGGAAATCCCTGGGTGGGCTCAGGAATCCCTGGGCTGGGGTCACAGTGCCAAATGAAACTTCCAGAAAAGATTCCAGCTTCTCCTTTTTGGGTTTTGGCTCCTCTTCTGGGGGTTTTTGGCTCCTCTTTTGGGAGTTTTCAGCTCATTTGGGAGTTGAGTTTTTGGCTCCTCCTTTGGGAGTTTTGAATTCTTCATTTTGGAATTTCTAATTCATCCTCTGGGAGTTTTCAGCTCCTCCTTTGGGAGTTTTTGGCCCATTTGGGATTTGAGTTTTTGGCTCCTCCTTTGGGAGGAGTTTTTAGCTTCTCTCTTGGTGCCCTCTCCAACTTGCTGTTTTTTCTTCAAATAACCCAATTTTACCATTCTTATTCCTCATTTCCACCTAAATCCACGTGCAGCTCCCATCACAGGACTCTCCCATATTTTTCCTGGAAATAATCAATGGGATAAATGAAATAATGTCCAAAATTCAGGGGTCTCCCACAACCATGAGGGGCTTTATGCCGAAAGATGGCTCACATTCCCTAAAATCCATGATTTCTGAGTAAAATCTGGAATTCTGGATGAAATAAAAAGTAATTATCCTGTGGAATGGCTGGGGCTGGAGAGGAATTCGGGGAATTCGTTCTGCATGCAGATGCTGTTTGCAGAAATTATCTGTGGAGATCAATAGCAGCTGAAACTTTGAAGGGCTCTGCATGAATCACATCTATTTTTTAAAAGCAGCTAAATCTATATTTATGCTTGGATTCCCAAAAAATGAAAAAATCAAGGATAAAAGGACAGGCAGCAGCAGTGGGGTGGGGTTCATTTGCCCCAAACCTTTTGCTCCTTCACCTCGGGGTCACTTGGTAATTATACCTGACAGCCAAGTGAAAATGGGGATAATTGTGCCCTGTGAGAAGGGATGAGCAATTAAAGTGGATTTTGGAATATTTAAAGTGGATTTTGGAATATTTAACTCAGTGCAAAGTGCCCTTGAGGCAGCTCAGAATTCCTGTTGGGAAGGAGGGGGGTGGAAAAAAAGGGAATTTTGCTTCCTGGAGTGGATCATTCAGCCTATTAGTGCTGAAAAAAATAAAATTACATAAAAACAGATGAAAATATTGATGGAAATAAACTTTTCCCCTCTTTTTCTTCTCTCCAGGCAGCAGAACAAGGACGGCCCCCAGAGCACACCAGCAAGTTCTATGCCAAGGGGGCACTGCAGTATTTGGTCCCCATTCTAACCCAGACCTTAACAAAACAGGTGAGTGCCACATTCCCTGAGGGAATTGCGGCCCAGGAGCTCTTCCTGCCCCCCTGGCTCCTTGGGAATTGGGTTTGGGATTCCCCAAATTCCCAAAAAGGCCTCAGGGGGTGGCGGTCCCTGGTCTGTGATGAGCTTTCATGCACCACTCTGAGCCAGTGATGCAGCAGTTTTGGGGCTGAGACTGGGACCTGCCTCCTTTTTCCCTGATCATATCCCAGGATTTGTGGTTTCCAGAGAGGTCTGGTGATTCCCTGCGTTCCTGGTGGGAATATTTGGGATATTAAACCAAATATTCCACAGCCCCTGCCTGATGTGGGCTCCAATTCCTGGGATTTTTGAGGCCTGAGTTTGTTTAGTCCCTGTTAAACATTTCCAGGGATTTTTTTGGGGCTCTGCTTCCCAAATTTTGTGGTTTCCAGAGTGGTCTGGTGATTCCCTGTATTCCTGACAGAATATTTGGGATATTAAACCCAATATTCACAGCCCCTGCCTGATGTGGGCTCCAATTCCTGGGATTTTTTGAGGCCTTAGTCCCTGTTAGACACTTCCAGGGATTTCTTGGGGCTGTGCTTCCCAAGCTAACCACAACTAACGGAATCACTTCTCTAATTATAAAACAAACCTGTTAATTAACAGAACAGGCTTCGTTTGGCTGGGAGAATGCTCCGAGTGAATCCAGGGGACTGTTTCCCTGGTTTCTGTCTGGTCTGGTTTTTTTGGTCTGGTTTTTTTGGTCTGGTTTGTCTTTTTGGTCTTGGATGAGCAGAGCGGGATTGCAGGGGGTGCAACAGGCGAGGGAATCACAGGGGGCAGCTCGGGAGGCTCCGAGAGTCGGGAAAGGAGATTTTTTTACTTTTTAAATTTTAAACTTTTTTTTGTCAGGACGAGAACGACGACGACGACGACTGGAACCCCTGCAAGGCGGCCGGGGTGTGCCTGATGCTGCTGGCCACGTGCTGCGAGGACGACATCGTGCCCCACGTGCTGCCCTTCATCAAGGAGCACATCAAGAACCCCGACTGGCGCTACCGCGACGCCGCCGTCATGGCCTTCGGCTGCATCCTCGAGGGGCCCGAGCCCAACCAGCTCAAACCCCTCGTCATACAGGTGAGATTGGGGCAGGTTTTGGGGCTAAAAATCCCTTATGTGAAGGGCCAAGCCCAGCCAGCTCAAACCCCTCGTCATACAGGTGAGATTGGGGCAGGTTTTGGGGCTAAAAATCCCTTATGTGAAGGGCCAAGCCCAGCCAGCTCAAACCCCTGGTCATACAGGTGAGATCTGGGCAGGTTTGGGTTCCTTCTTCCCAGGGGAGTGTCAGGTTTTCGTTTAAGGAAAGTCTGATTTTGGGGGTAAAAATCCCTCGGGTGAAGGCCCGAGTCCAACCAGCTCAAACCCCTGGTCAATACAGGTGAGCTCCTGGGAGCTTTTGGGTTCCTTCTTCCCAAAGGAGGGTGTTGGGTTTTCATTTAAGGAAAGTCAGGAGGGTACAGTGTGGTTTTTGGAATAAAAATCCCTCATGTGAAGGCCCAAGCCCAGCCAGCTCAAACCTCTGGTCATACAGGTGAGATCTGGGGAGTTTTTGGGTTCCTTCTTCCCAGGGGAGCATCAGGTTTTCATTTAAGGAAAGTCAGGAGGGTACAGTCCGATTTTGGGGCTAACAATCCCTGGCGTGAAGAGTTTTAGAGCTAAAACAATGGCGTGGTTGTTTGGAGGAGAACGCCTGTTTGCTCAGCCGGTTTCTCCTGGCTCCTTGTCAGGCCATGCCGACGTTGATAGAGCTGATGAAGGATCCCAGCGTGGTGGTGAGGGACACGACGGCCTGGACCGTGGGCAGGATCTGCGAGATGCTGCCCGAGGCCGCCATCAACGACATCTACCTGGCGCCGCTGCTGCAGTGCCTGATGGAGGGGCTGAGCGCCGAGCCCAGGGTGGCCACCAACGTGTGCTGGGTGAGAGCCCCCAGACCCGCCTGGGATCCAGGGGGAACGGTTCCTGCTGGGATCCGGGGGGAATGGTTCCTGCTGGGATCCGGGGGGAACGGTTCCTGCTGGGATCCGGGGGGAACGGTTCCTGCTGGGATCTGGGGGGGAACAGTTCCTGCTGGGATCTGGGGGGGAACAGTTGCTGCTGNATCTGGGGGGAACGGTTCCCGCTGGGATCTGGGGGGGAAATGGTTCCCGCTGGGATCCTGGAGGGAATGGTTCCCGCTGGGATCTGGGGGGTTTTCCAGCTGAGCACTGCGAGCTCAGCCCTGCTCCGACAGCTCCTTCAGATGCCTGGCACTTGTTCCATCAAGGAATTCTCCTTAATATCCAGCCTGGATATTAATAATTGGGGTTGTTTGGTTTTGTCCGACCAAATCTCCCCCATTTTCCTTCACATCTCCCCCATTTCCCCTCACGTCTGCCCCATTTTCCCTCATGTCTCCCCCATTTTCCCTCACGGCTCCCCCATTTTCCCTCACATCTCCTCTTTTTTTTGTCTTGTTTTGTTTCAGGTTTTTTTTGTTTGGTTTGGTTTTGGGTTTGGGTTTGGTTTTGGGTTTTTGTTGTTGTTTTTTGGGGTTTTTTTGTGTGTTTTGTTTTGTTTTTTGGAGGTTTTTTATGTATTTTGTTTTGGTTTTTGGGGGTTTTTGTTGGAATTTTTTTTTTATGAAAACAGATGGAATCTGACTCTCCGGAGCTGTGCAGGTGGAAACCAACAGATATTCTGTGTTCCAGGCCTTCTCCAGCCTTGCTGAAGCTGCCTATGAAGCTGCAGATGTGGCTGATGATCAGGAAGAACCAGCAACCTACTGCTTGTCCTCCTCCTTTGAGCTGATAGTGCAGAAGCTGCTGGAGACAGCAGACAGGTAAAACAGCCTCTCCAAAAAGCCTTTTCTCATTCATTTCCCACTCCACGCTCTCGGGCTCTCCTTGGCAGCTGAGATCTGGTGTTGGATTTAAACGTGGCTTTATTTGGTATAAAAAAACTCAGAGGAATGGAGGATGCAATCCCAGGAAAAACAGCTCTTCCCACTGAATAATTTCTCATCATTTTGTCCATATCTGGTTTTAGGAAGTCCAGGAGTGTCCCTTCCCCCCTTTTCCTTTGAATTTCTCCTGTTTTCCTTCAAATTCTCCCATTTTCCCTCACATCTCTCCCATTTCCCCTTGAATCTCCCATTTTCCATCGAATCTCCCCCATTTTTGCCTCACAAGAAGAGCCAGGGACAGACAGCAAATAGATGAGGCAAAATATTTTGCTCTCAGATGCATGAAAAAAAGGCTAAAACTCAGATTTTATGGTCAATCCCTGGGTCAGCTCCATGGACTTGTAGAGCTTCTTTTGATTCTCCTTACAAACCTTGTCCCAGTCCAAAATTTAAACTCTTTCCCTGTCTTCATTTACATCCAGCCAGGAGTGGAGTGTCTGGCTCGAGGCTCTGGAGCCCATCACTCATCTCAGGTGCCTGAATTCCAAATTTCACACCCTCAGGGGTGTCTGGGGAGGGGCTCTGGAGTGCTGCTCACCTGACACCAACTCCGGGCTCCTTCTGTCCCTCTCCTTGTTGCCAGAGCTACTGAAAATCATTTTAAAAACTGAAAAATCGTTAAAAAGAAACGTGCCAGAAGCGGCTTCACAAATTTCTTTTATTTCAAGGCTTTTCAAGTGGCTCCTGCTTGTCACAGCACTCAAATGGAGCTGTTGCTGGTTTACTAAAATTAAAAAAAAAAATCTGTTTCCAAGCACTTGGAGCTGCAAATCTTCCTCCTTCTGTTGCAGACCTGATGGACACCAGAATAACTTGAGGAGTTCTGCCTATGAATCCCTGATGGAAATAGTGAAAAACAGTGCCAAGGACTGTTATCCTGCTGTCCAAAAAACCACCTTGGTCATCATGGAGAGGCTCCAGCAAGTGCTGCAGATGGAGGTGGGGAAATCCTGATTTAAAAGTGTGGCTGCTCTGTCCCTGGGGTGGTGGGAGGTCTCCCTGCCCATTGGGGATTTAGGGCCCCAAACCACTCAGGGATTCTATATTCAGCTCCTTCACAGCCCCTCTGCTCTGAAATCTGAAAAGAACAAATATTTAAAGTACAACCTGGCTCTCCCTGGAGCTGCCAGGATCTTCACACTTGGGGTTTTGTTCTCCTTTCAGTCTCACATCCAGAGCACCTCTGACAGAATCCAGTTCAACGACCTCCAGTCCCTTCTCTGTGCTACTCTCCAGGTAAATTCCTCTCTCCTGGGTTTGTTGTGGGTACAAAGTGATTTTTGGGGCGTTTTTGTGCCCCTGAAGCTCCAGCCTCAGCTCCTGGTGCTGGGAATTGAATGAAAAAAGTGGATTTTGGGTCCCAGCTGAGACGTGGGAGGTGATGCAAGGTTCAGAAGTCTCTAAGTTGTGCTCTAGTGACAAAATTCAGGGCAATATGACTCAAAGAACGCTGTTGGGGGTTTTATAAAAGATTGTGCTGTCAGGTTGGTTCTTGGGTTGGCTACAGCCTCAACAATCCCACAGACAACAAAAATAAAATCCCCTCAGGGCTTTGATTCCTTCACCTGCCTCTCGAGCTTGGTGCTCCTGATCCAAATGGCACCAATTAAAATGTTCTGAGTGTCCTCAGAATTAAGTGAGAAAATCCCATCCCTGGAAGGAGCAATTTGGTTTAGTGGAATGTGTTCCTGTCCATGGAATTTGGGGATTTTTAAATTCCCTTCCCACCCAAACCATCATGTAATTCTATAAATCAACTATTAATTATATAAACAGCCAAAGTCCATATTTGTGGAGTGAAAAATTAAAGTTTGAGTAATTACTTTCCTCTGGAAATTAAGGATTTTTTTTCTTTTCCTGGGAATTGTTGTATTTTAACCACTTCAAGGATTTCTAAACTTTTAATTCAGAAGCCAGACTCGGGTTCAACCCCTACAAGCTCAGCTGCAACAGAAAAAAAAAAGGATTTCATTATGATGGGGTTTTTTATAGGCTAACTTTGGGCTGGTCACATTTAATTCCAGCTTACAAATGGCAAAGCTTTGAGAACAGCCCATGCAGCAGGAAAGGGAAACTCAGCTGGAAAATCTGAATGCAGCCAAATCAACGAGACTTCGCAGCCACAAAAGCAGATTTTTTTTGTCAGCAAAAGGGTTCAAACAGCAGCTCTTTCATCCTTATCACAGCTCCCAGGGGTGTGGGAATGCTGTACCTATGGGATGAGCAGTGATTTTTGCCTGTTTTCTGTGGTTTTTCCCTCAGAACATGCAGCACCCAGGGGTGTGGGAATGCTTTACCTGTGGGATGAGGGGGGATTTTTGCCTGTTTTCCGTGGTTTTTCCCTCAGAACGTGCTGTAGAAGGTGCAGCACTCAGGTTTGGGAATGCCTTACCTATGGGATGAGCAGTGATTTTTGCCCGTTTTCCGTGGTTTTTCCCTCAGAACGTGCTGCGGAAGGTGCAGCACCAGGACGCGCTGCAGATCTCGGACGTGGTGATGGCGTCGCTGCTCAGAATGTTCCAGAGCACGGCCGGCTCCGGGGGCGTGCAGGAGGACGCCCTGATGGCCGTCAGCACCCTGGTGGAAGGTCAGGGATGGGGCTGGATCCGGGAATTTGGGGCAGCTTGGTGAAAAATGTAATTTGTGGCTGGGTGGTGCAGGGGAAGGTGGGGGTGCTCCGTCCCTGGAAGTGTCCGAGGCTGGAGCAACCTGGGATGGTGGAAGGTGTCACTTTAAGGTCCCCTTCAGCCCAAAAAATCCTGGAGTTCTGAAGTTCAGACCACCTTGGAGCATGGAATTTTTGTTTCTTGCATTTTCTTATTATTTCCAAGGCAAAATGTGGATAAGGCAGTAAAGGAGAGTTAGGGGTGTTCACATGCCTGAAGTGTCCAAGGCCAGGTTGGACAGGCCTGGAGCAACCTGGGATGGTGGAAGGTGTCACTTAAGGCCCCCTTCAACCCAAAAAATCCTGGGATTCTAAACTCTAAACCACCTTGTGCATGGAATTGTGGTCTGGTGTATTTCCTTACCACTTCCAATAAGAATTTGGTCATTTTTCCAGTCCTGGAGGACCTGGATAATGTCACTGCTCTCAGTTGTCGAGTGGAGGGTTGGTTTTCACTGGGTTTGGGTGGGATTTGAGGGGTATCTGATTTGTTGTTTATGGCAAATGCCACAAATGGGGATTTTCCTTCTCACTGGAATGTTTTCCCTGCACAGTCCTGGGTGGAGAATTCCTGAAGTACATGGATGCCTTCAAACCTTTCCTTGGGATTGGGCTGAAAAACTACGCTGAGTACCAGGTATAGATCCTGCCTCTCCTTGATCCAGGGAAACTGTGGCAGCCCCATCCCTGGAATTTTCCAGGGCCAGTTTGGATGAGTTTTGGGATAATGAAAGGTGTCCCTGCCCATCAGTGGGGTCACTTCCAACCCAAACAATCCCAGGATTCTAAAACAAAACCACCTTTGAGCATGGAATTTTGGTTTCTTATGTATTCTTAGTTACTTCCAAGGAAAAGTCTGGGTAAGGCAGCAAATTCTCCTTGGAATGTCAAATCCTGGTGCCCTCCAGGGGAATTTGCAGATGTTTCTCCAGCCCAGATCCTGGCTGGGATTTCCCCTCGGAATATCAAATCCTGGCTGGGATTTCCCCGTGGAATATCAAATCCTGGTGGTCTCTGTGGGGATTTTGGAGATGTTTTTCCAGCCCAAATCCTGACTGGGATTTTCCCTTGGAATATCAAATCCTGGTGGTCTCTGTGGGGATTTTGGAGTTGTTTTTCCAGCCCAAATCCTGACTGGGATTTTCCCTTGGAATATCAAATCCTGGTGGCCTCCATGGGGATTTTGGAGTTGTTTTTCCAGCCCAGATCCTGGCTGGGGTTCCCCTAGGGAACTGTGGGGTTTGGAGGTGTTTCCCAACCCGAATCCCTGCGGCTCCTGGACGTGCTGCCCTCGTGCCCCACCTGGGTGATCCCAAACCCCCGGGGCTGATCCCAAAGGCTGGAATTGTGCTGAGCCCTCCCCCCTGCAGGTCTGCCTGTCGGCAGTGGGGCTGGTGGGGGACCTGTGCCGAGCCCTGCAGTCCAACATCCTCCCCTTCTGCGACGAGGTGATGCAGCTGCTCCTGGAGAACCTGGGGGTGAGTGGGAGATTCCCGAGTAACACTCCATGCACACCCTTCCCAGGGGAGTGGGAGGTGGGAAAGCCCGGGAAAAGTGGGAGGAATTCGCCAGGAATGTCTGGGGCAAGGGATTTGGGTTCGGAGGTAATGTCTCATTTATCAGCCTCCTGAATTCCTGAATAAATTCCTGAATTCCTTCCCGAATTCCTTCCTCTCTCCCACTATCTCTCCCTCCTTTCCTTCCTGAATTTTTTCTGAATTGCTTCCTGAATTGCTTCCTGAATTCCTTCCAAATTCCGTTCTTCCTTCTGAATTTCTCCCTCCCTCTCTTCCTCTTGAATTCCTTTCTTCCAAATTCCTTTCTTCCTTCTGAATTCCTCCCTTTTCCTCCCATTTTCTCCCTCTCCTGGGACATTTCCAGGCATTTTCCAGCCCCTGGGTGTACTTGCTCCAACACTTCACAACCCTTACACTGCAGAAATCCCAAAATACCCCACACAAACCCCCTGGTGCAGCTTGAGGCCATTCCCTCTTCTCCCTTCCCCGTTCCCACACTGATCCAGGACCTCTTTGGGGTTTTTCCCCCAGAACGAGAACGTGCACCGGTCGGTGAAGCCGCAGATCCTCTCGGTGTTCGGGGACATCGCGCTGGCCATCGGCGGCGAGTTCAAGAAGTACCTGGACGTGGTGCTCAACACCCTCCAGCAGGCATCCCAGGCACAGGTGGACAAGGTGAGCTGTCCCCAGGCCCAGGGGACATTCCTGTGGTCTCACCCTGATGCCCTGAGAGGCTGCCTGGAGCAGAGGCAGGGCAGAGTTGCAGGAATAAAGCAGGGATTTATTGAAAGGCCTTCACACGATGCACCTTGGGCAGTGCAGGGCTACACAGTCACAAGTTCTCACACTTTTATAAGTTTTGCTCCATTTACACGTTGGGGTGAATTGTCCAGTTCCAGCCCCAGGTGATGCAGTCCCACCATCCCAGTTTCTCTCCTCAGCTCCCTGCTGTTTGCACTTTTTGGGGCTGGAGCTGCAGCGTGTCCTTGTTTTGTGGGGCTGGAAATTGATTGTTGTGTGTGACTGAGCTGTGGGGGGAACCTACTGACACTTTGTGTGAGCTCAGAGTCCCACACCAGTGCAGTACAGGGTGTGGAACCACAGGAGCTGTGACTGAGGTGTCCCTGTGTCCCTGCCAGTCCGACTACGACATGGTGGATTACCTGAACGAGCTGCGGGAGGGCTGCCTGGAGGCCTACACCGGCATCATCCAGGGCCTCAAGGGAGACCAGGAGAACGTGCACCGTGAGTGGGGACCCCTGCCAGACAGCCAGCCCTGAAATCTGCACCCCCTGGCAGGCAGCCAGCCCTGAAATCTGCCACACCCACCTGCTCCACCTGCGAGCCACCCAGCCACACCCACCCGCTCTGGGGTGCTCAAATATTCCCCAATATCCCATACAAACCTGCCTCAGCCTCCTCCCCTTCCTTTGGAATCACCCAGTGTCACCTCCAAATCACATCCCCGTTTTTGCCCTTATTCCTCTGAATCCCTTTTCCCCCCACAAATTCCTTTTTGCCCTGTTTTTTCCCTGACTTCACTTTTTTCCTCTTAATCCCCTGACTGAGTCCCCCTTTCCTCTCTCAATTCCCAGTGCCACATCCCCACATTCCTGGGACATTTCCAGGGATCCAGGAGTTCCCCCTGAGCCTCCTTTTGGGGCTGTCACATCCCTGCCACAGCAAAACCCTCAGGGCAGGGAGCGCCAAAAATCCCAAAAAAATCCCAAATAATCCAGCACCCCCTCCCCTCCCAGAGCAGCCATTCCAGGTGGGACCAGGCTTCCTTTGGGGCCATCCCAGCGATCCCAGAGCCCTGAGCAGGCCTTTCCCCACAGCTGACGTGATGCTGGTGCAGCCCAGGGTGGAGTTCATCCTGTCCTACATCGACCACATCGCGGGGGACGAGGATCACACGGACGGCGTGGTGGCCTGCGCCGCCGGCCTCATCGGGTGAGCAACGGGGGGAATGCTCCCCTGCTCCTGTCCCTGCTCCTGTCCCTGCTCCTGTCCCTGCTCCTGTCCCTCCTGCCTGCCCGGGGCTGGTGGTGTCACTGCTGGGCTTGGGGGCTCTGCAGGTGAGGGGTGAGGGGGAAAAGGTGTCACGGAAAATTCCGATTTATAAAGGTGTCACGGTAATCCCAGGTCTGGGATTTTTCCAGGAGTTTAATCTGCCCCTTTTTCCTGCCTGCCTGGGGTTTTTAGTGTCACTTTTCGAGTTGGGGGTTCCGCAGGTGAGCGGTGAGGCAAGAAAGTTGTCGCAGAAATCCCAGGTTTAGGATTTTTCCAGGAGTTTAGTACAAAAGAAAAACCCCCTCATCCTTAGGGAATAGAGGAAGCCAGGTTGAAATCCTGGAATCTGCCCTTTTCTCCTGCCTGAGGTTTTTAGTGCAGTTTTGGGGTTGGAGGTTCCGCAGTTAAGGGGTGAGGCGGGAAAGTTGTCACAGAAATCCCAGATTTAGGATTTTTTCCAGGAGTATAAAACAACAACAAAAAAAGAACCCTCATCCTTAGGGAGCAGAGGTTGAGGTGCTTTCATTTTTCCTGCTGAGTTTAGGGAGAATTATGGAGAAATCAACTTTCGGACAAGAACCGGAGCATTTTTTAATCCCATTTTTTAATCGCAGTTTTCCCAAGGTGGGCGCCCCTGCCCAGCATTTTGTGCCACTCACATCCTTTAATTTTTTTTTTTTTCCCCCCCAATTTTCCTCTGCTCCCAGGGATTTGTGTACAGCTTTTGGGAAGGATGTGCTGAAGTTAGTAGAAGCCAGACCCATGATCCACGAACTGCTAACGGAGGGGAGGAGATCCAAGACGAACAAAACGAAAACCCTCGCCACCTGGGCCACGAAAGAGCTGAGGAAACTCAAGAACCAGGCTTGGTGAGGCCTCAGCCCCGCTGCTCTCCCCACCTAAAAAATCCTGGAATTGCCTCAGAGTCACAATCCCAAAGTTCTGTTTTCCACGGGGTTGTTTTCCCTGGTTTTGGTGGGAAAAAAGCCCCATTTGGGAGTTTTTATTTCTCTTTCTTTCGATCCTTCAAAGTCGATTTTTCCCCTTTCTTTTTTCTGGGATTTGGGGTGTTGAGGTAATTTTTTTTTTGTTTTGTTTTTTTTGGGGGGGGGTTTTGTTTGTTTGGGGTTTTTTGTTGTTGTTTGGGGGTTTTTTTGTGGGTTTTTTTGGGGGGTTTTTTTTGGTTGGTTGGTTGGTTTGTTTTTGGTTTTTTTGTGTAATCCTGGAATTACTAAGGTTGGAAAAGTCTCCCAAGATTGAATCCAACGCATTTTTTCCCCACTTTTTTCTTTTTTTTCCCCCCTAAATCCCTTTTTTTCCCCCTTCTCCAGATCTGTTACCATTGGGACGACACCTGAGGACCCCCATGGATTAAAAAACAACAACAACGACGACGACAACACCCAGAAAAAACCGGGAAAAATCTCCAATCTCGTAGAAAAGCCCCCAGAACCCCCAGAGTGAGGACGTGTGCGGAATGTCTGGGAATGAGAGGATGCTGAGGATGCGTGAGTGAGGCTCGGAACAAAACCCCAACCTCGGGTGACCCCCGGCATCCAGGAGGGGATTCTGTGCCCCAAAAATTCCGAGGAAAACAAAAAACAAAACACAAAAAAGGGGGGGAGAAAAAAAAAAAACCCCGAAATTCCCACCAGCCCCAGAGCGGCTGAGCTCGGAGGAGAAAATGAGGGAAAAACGGGGGAAATTGGGATTGAGGTGGTGCTCTGTGAGGTTTTGGCTGCTGGAGAGAGAGAGAGAGAGCGAGAGAGAGAGAGAGAGAGGTGGAAAATTGGGAATTCCCAGGGATTTGGGGATTCCCAGGGATTTGGGAAGCTCCGGGATGAGGCAAATCCCAGAGGAGAGAGAGAGGAGTCTCAGGAGGAGTGAGTGTGTGTGAGTGAGGTCATATCCACATTCTCAACTTCCCAAAAAAAAAAAAAAAAAAAAAAAAAAAAAAATAGAATTTCATTGCAGTTTCTCTCTTTTTTTTTTCCCAAAACCACAAAAAAAAATTTCCGGGAAAAAAAAAAAACCCAAAACACAAAAAAAAAAAAGATAAAAAAAAAGAAGAAAAAGACAAAAAAAAATCTAAAATATACAAAATTTAAGGGTTCAGCTGTTGCATTTCATAACAGGTTCAGGCAGTAAGAGATGGGGAAAAAAAAAGTAGAAAAGAGGGAAAAAAAAAAGAAATTTAAGGAAAGTCGCTTTTTTAGGGATTTTATTTTTAGGGAATGCTGAATGTTCGGAGCTCTTGGCTTGTCCTGCTCAGCAACAAAAGCGCCTTTCCTTCCTTAAATATTCAACTGTGAATGTAGAAATGGGGGAAAAAACACAATTTTGGGCTTGCAGGGAATAGAAAAATCCATTTGTCCAGCGAGTTTCAGGCTTCAAAAATTCCAGAAAAGAAAAATCAAAAAAAAGTCAGGAAGAAAAATTTAAAGACCAGATTTGTTTCTTTTTTAAAAGTGCTGCGAATTGGGAAAAGAGATCTCCTGACTCAGACTGTAGCAAAATCAAAATTGTGCCAAAGAGTTCAAAAAGAGGTGAAAAAAATGTGAAAAAATACAAAGAAAAATAAGCACGAAAAGAAGGAAAAACTCAAAAAATTCAGGTGATGTTTGGAGAGGAAATTGGATGTGAAAAACACAAAAAAGTGGGATTAAAAGCCGTTTATTTGGAATTATTTGGGGTTTTTTTTGCTTTTTCGGGGCTCGATTCGGATCAGGCTTGATGTGGTTTTTGGTCTCTTGCTGCACTTGGAAAAACACGACGAAAAAAATAAAAAACAGGAAAAAAAAAAGGAAAAAAAAAAGAAATTTATATAAAATATATAAATATATAACTTGAGTTGAGCTGACAACGCCGGCGCTTGTAAAAGGTTTCTATTTTTCCACTGCAGTTGAAGATGAATAAAATGGTGTCAAACATTCCCCAATATTTTCCTTTTTTTTTTTTTTTTTTGGGATATTTTTGGCTCTTTTCCAGAGGGAAACCCAGGAAAAATTGGGATTTTTTAAAAATGTATTTTGGGGGTTTTTTCCCAGTAATCCACAAGGAATTTTTTCTCCGCCGCTTCCCGGATTTCTCGCTGCGTTGGGAGCGGAATTTTTCCTCTGGAAAAAGGAAAAAAGGGGGGAAAAATCAAAAACAAAACAAAAATTAAAAAGAGCCTTTTTTTCTTAGGAGGTTCAGGGTTTGGAGATTTGGAATTTTCACTTCGTTTGCAGCTCTGGAGGTGTCGGGAAAGCTCCAGGGAGGGGGAGCAGGAAAACTGGGCAGGTTTTGGTTCTAGGGAAATTTCTTTGTATTTTTTTATTTTTTCTTTTATTTTTAAAATTTTTTCCTTTTCTCTTTTAATTTTCTTTTTTTTTTCTTCAAATTTTCATTGATTTTTTTCCCTTTGTTTTTTCTTGATTTTTTTTCTCTGAATTTTTCCTTTATTTTTCCTTCTTTCTGTTTTTCCTTTCCTGTTTTTATGTTTCCTTTTTATTCTTCTTTTTTTCCGTTCTTTCTCCCCATTTTTCTTCTTTTTTTCCCATTTCTTTTAATTTTTTTCCATTTTTCTTCTTTTTTCCCCCATTTATTTAAACTTTTTATTTTTTCAATTTTTCTCCTTTTCAAGTTTTCCCCATTTCCCCCAATCCTTTCAATTATTTTTCATTCCTGACATTTTTCTCTTTTATTTTTCCTTTTTTTGTGATTTTTCCCCGTTTTTCCTGCTCCCCTCCCGTCCCCGTTCCCCTCCCGGCTCGTACAGGGTATCAGACGTGAATGTGCCTTCAACCACAAAACCACCCAAAACCGCGGGAAATCCCCAAAATTCCCCAAATCCCCCCCCCAGCGCGGCCTCTCCTTCCTCCTCGTGGCGGGGGGGGAACAGAACGGGGCAAAATCCGACAGAAAAGCTGAAAAATAGTCAAAAAATTGAATTTTAAACAAAGGCGCAGCCGGGCGGGAGGAGCCGAGCGGCGCCGGGGCTGTGGCCAGTGACCAGTGACCAGTGACCAGTGCCATGGTCAGTGCTGTGGCCAGAGCTGTGGTCTGAGCTGTGGGCAGTGGCGTGGGCAGTGCTGTGGGC
>VWZP01000393.1:239154-273787 GCA_013396995.1 Dicaeum eximium | reverse complement strand
ATTATAATTATTTTATAATTACAATAATTTATTTTTATTTTATTTTAATAATAAAACTCTTAATAAATCAGCATTAAAAGCACTGGATTTTAGTAGCAGTAAAGTGGTAGCATGAAATATTTTGGATTTTTGACTTTTTAAGGTCACTGCAGATCTTTTTTGGGGGTGTGTTCCCAGCTGTTTCAGGAGTTTTTGTTTCAGATACATGTTGGGAAAAATACAGACTTGTGCATAAAAAAGCAGTGCAGGATATACAGTGTGTGTATATGTATATTTATTGGTTATCTTGCTATAAATAAGCATCATAAAAGTGCATCTAAAAAGTTTTAATGAGCTGCACAATAATTTGAAATTTTAACATCCACATTATGCGTGTGGGACCAGTCAAATGCAGAAATTCTGGCAGAAATTCTGATTTTTTAAATTTTTTTTTTCTCTCTCTCTGTGTGCAAGCCTTGGAGTAAACAAGTCACTCTAATTACTTTTGGTTTTGGTGTTTAGAAATGCTGAGAGTCCTCTGGGTAAATTCCTGAAAGGACAGCGCAGCGTGGCCAAGAACATTTACAGCTTTGGCTTTGGCAAGGTGAGATGCTCTGGGCAGGGATTTTCTATGACATTACAGCATTTTTTTCATTTTTTTCCCAGAATCTCCCATTCCTCACAACAATTATCCCACCTGTGCTATTTTAAACTTTTGGTACATTCTTATTTCTGCTGAAAAGATTGGGGGAAAACCCATGAAGAGGAGAAATACTCAGGCCTTTGGTGGCTGGTTTGGTTTGGAGCAGCAGAAATTCCTGTTAAATGTCACCTGTGGCAGCTCCTAAGGGCTGGTTCTGCTTTCCCTGCTCCAGCTTTGCTGGGAAATTTCCATTTTGCCACTTAAATTTTGGAAATTTAGATTTTTCTCAGCTTCCATGCTGGTGCTGCCCTGGCAGTGATGACACTGGGGTCGTTAATGAGATTTTTTTGGATTTTTTTCCTTTTGTTGATGCCCTCTTTTCAGTTCTATCTTGCAGGTAGTGGCCACTTGGGCTACCTGGCCTCTCTGCCAATTATTGGGGACAAAGATGTGGTTCAGGCTGATGATGAACCAGCATTTTCTTACCACGTGGGGCCCTACATGATCATGACCAAGTAAGTGGAATTAAAGAGATTTCAGTCCCCTCTTTTTTCCAATCACACAGCAGGGCTTTGTTTGGGTTTTGTTTTTGTTTGTTTGGGTAATTTCCCACGTCTGTTCTGCATTTATTCCCTGTTTCTTGTATTTATTCCCTGTTTCCTGCTTTGCACCTTGTTTTCTGCTGTTCACTGATTAATTATCTGAGTCAGGCTGATGTCTGAGAGGCCAGGAACAAGCCACAAGAAATATTAATTAACCTAATTTTGGCTAATCCCTGATGGCAGTGTTTCAGTTTTGATCCCTGGATGATGGGAAATACCTTTAGGGGTGCACAGATTGTGTTGTTCAGCATTTAATCCTTGGAAATCTTGGTCCAGGATGTCCCCTGGAAATCCAGGTGTGCAGCCCACTTGAATCTGTGGTGAAATGAGAGTGGCATTTATTTAAATTTATTTATGAGGCTGAGCATTTATTGAAAATCTTTGGTATCTTGTAATTGTTGTAATTATTGATAGTAATTACAGCAATAGGGCATTGTCTAATTATTGTGTTAAGCATAATAAATATTATATTGTGCTTATTCTAAATTTTGTGTTAAGCAACAGGGTATTTAATTATTGTGTGTTAAGCAAGTGGTTGTGTCTCAGAGAATTGACAAATTGAGGATTCAATCTCCCCAAAACTCTGATTTTTGTCACTGATGGCCTTTGGTGAAGGGAATTCCTCGTGGAAGGGGTGGGATTTTGGGCAGTGAACTTTTCCTGCCACACCAACCTTTACCAGGACGAGTTTATTCTCAGTTTGGAAGAGCAGGACCCTCAAATTTTAGTGCATTTAGAGCTGCACAATAATTTGGAATTTTGACATCCACATTATGTGCGTGGGGCCAGCCAAATGCAGAGTGCCGGCAGAAATCCTGATTTTTTTTTTTTTTAAATTCTGTAAAATGTGAATGTAAAATTTTGATTCTATAAAATGTGATCAGAAAAAACTCAAATTTAAATTCCTGCCAGCGGGAGGCAGCACCAGAGCACCACAAAATTCTTGGTAAATAACCACAGAACAGGGAAAAAAAAAAAGAAAAAAAAGAAAAAAAAAAAAGAAAAAAAAAGAAAAAAAAAGAAAAAAGGGAAAACACTGCTGGAAGCATCAGGTGCAAATTCCTCTTGTGTTTTATTTTTTTGTAGCTTGATGTGGGGAGGCAGCAGAGTGACAGTGAAGGAGCTGAGCTCCCAGCCCCAGCAGAGCAGCTGGAAGCTGCGCCTGGCCGATCTCCTCCTGGCAGAGCAGGAGCACAGCAGGTGGGCAGGAGCTGGGATTGGG
The DNA here is from genome assembly GCA_013396995.1 of Dicaeum eximium. Classification (NCBI taxonomy): domain Eukaryota; kingdom Metazoa; phylum Chordata; class Aves; order Passeriformes; family Dicaeidae; genus Dicaeum; species Dicaeum eximium. Next base: position 271,341 of record VWZP01000393.1, on the reverse strand, counting down.
CTCTGCAGGGATGGCAACAGTGGGATTTATCTCTCAGGAGGGTTAGGCTGGGGTTTCACTCTTTCCCCACATCAGAAATGCATTTTTCATCCCACTCCCCACCTTTAAAAATTGAGTGTTTTAGTGAAAAAAATCCATTTACACTGAAACACATCCCAGTGCGAACCCAGCATTGACAAAAACACTGAGCAAGCCAGGGCTTTCCTTCTTCCCAGCTGGGATTTGCCTTGAAATTTGCTTTTTGCTGTCCCTTTGCAGCAAACTCAGGCACCCTCACCTGCTGCAGCTGATGTCTGTGTGTCTGTCCAGCGACCTGCAGAGAACTCGCCTGGTCTACGAGAGGGTTCACTTTGGCTCTCTGTACAGCATCCTCCACCAAAGGGTAACTGCAGGGCTTCACTTTTAAACAGAAATTCTGAAGTAGAAAGAGTCAAAAAATCTACTTCAGTTTATCAAAGTGAGAACAAGATTCACTTATCTAGAAACAATCACACCTATGTACAATTTATTACCATAATACCACTACCACCAAAAGTTAAAACATTAATTAGTCACAACATCCTTATACAATGAAAATTACTCGTAACATCCTTATACAACTAAAAAGAAACGAACAGTTTCTTGTAACAAGAAAATTCACCACAAGTTTAGGGATTACCTCCGGCATCTTTCCTCAAGAAGACAAAATCCTCAGTCTGTATCTGAGTTTCTGGTTCTTTTTCTCATTTTTTAAAGTCAATTTATCTATGTTTTATTGTTGCCATTTGATGTTTTTCTCTTCTTTTTTAAGGTGTTGTTATTTGGTTTGGTATCGAGAACAAAAAAATAATAATTTCCCTCCAATAAATTTCATATTTGCTGCCTTCTGCAATAAATTAAGAACCATAAGAAATAAGAAATAACTTTCTCTCACGTCAAGTTTAAAGGCAAACATCTTTCCTCAAGAAGACAAAATCCTCAGTCTGTATCTGAGTTTCTGGTTCTTTTTCTGATTTTTCAAATCAATTTATGCATGTTTTATTGTTGCCATCTCTTCTTTTTAAGGTGTTGTTATTTGGTTTGGTATTGAGAACTAAAAAAAATCATTTTCCTCCTCTTCCCTCCTATAAATTTCACATTTTCTGCCTCCTGCAACAAATCCCAGCTATCAGAAATAAGAAATAACTTTCTCTCGTGTCAAGTTTCAAGGCCTGCCGTGCAAATTCGGTGCTTTTGGGTTTGTTTTGTTTTCTGGCCAGCGTGCAGAGTTCCCAGTGCTGCAGACAGAGACCATCCTGCACATTCTGCTGCAGATCATCGACGCCCTGCGTTTCCTGCACTCCCGGGGCTTCCTGCACCGCTCCCTCTCCTCCCACGCCATCCAAGTCGTGTCCTCGGGGGAGGCCAAGCTCTGCAACCTGGAGTACATGGTAGAGAGGTGGGAAACTCCTCAGGGCTGCTCTGAAATGGGGCTTGAATGTCCAAAACCTCGTTAGACTGCAGGCAATTAAGTGCCACCAGTGAGACAAAAAGTATTTCTTTTAATCTCAGTAAATAATTTTATTAATTAAAAAAATATATGATTATTTCTTATATCATANATATATATTATATATTTTATATCTATATAATATTTTAGTATATTTTTATATATTTATTATATTATTGATTTCATTAATTAAATATACTTATTTTATTTTAATTTTTAATTTTATTATAGCAATAATTGTATTTTATGAATGAAATATATATTGATAAATTATTAAATTTTTTTTTTTAATCTCACTAAATTATTACTGAAGTTATTCCCCAGACACATTGAAATATGAAATTTCCTGACAGGCTTCCTGTGTTTTATCCATGCTCAGAGCTAAAGGGTTACAGCTCCTGTTGGGAAAAATTCAGCTCTTTTTTTTTAGTTCTTTTTATTGTAAGGTTGTTAAAGGAGGTGTTGCTTTCCCCAGAAAATCTTTGCCCAAAGACATTTCCTGCACATGAACCTGAACCTTTTATGTGTTAAACCAAAAGCTGTAGCACACTCCAGGTGTTTAATTCCTATATATAAATAAATATAAACCTTATAGCTGAACATTTTGTGCATCCCAAATTGGAGTTTCTCCCTTTTTGCAGCAAGGACAGCGGCGAGCACAGCGACCCGACCCAAATTCCTGTCCCAGCCCAGCTGTTCCGCTGGTGCTCCCCGGAAATCATCCTGGAGAGACCTGGCACGGTGAGCTCTGACCTGTACAGCTTCTGTGCCGTGCTGCAGGAGGCCCTGACAGGTGAGTGCCCAGCTTTGGGCTGGCCTGGTTTAACTCCAAAAACAAACCAGGCAAAAAACCCCCCCCAAATATTAACAACAATAACAAAGATTATTGGGAACTCCTGTAAAATGTGATCAGAAAATTTAAATTTTTTTTTCCTCCTGAGGGAGGAAATTAATGGTGGATGTTAGAGAAACACAGTGGTTTTCTGCTGTTTATTTTTCTTCTTCCTACCAGCACAGCAGAACATTCAATTAAGTCTTTTCAGTGCTCCAAACAAGCTGCTGCAGCTTTTATGTTTTTGATCTCTGTGATAACTTAGAGATAAGTTATTGTTACTCTGTTATTATAATGTATTTTAGCTGTTTTTACAGATAATGTCTGTTGTCCATTCACTTTGACTGTTCTGACAGTGAAATGGGATAAACAATTACCCTAAAAATTAATCCCAATCAAGAATCCAGAGCAGGGCTGTTTGCAGTGTCACTCTCCTCTCAATATTCCTGTCAGCTCCCTTGAGAGCATCCAGTGCTGGAATAAGACAGGGAGGAGATGCCCGTGCTTGTTTTGAGCTGTAAAGTAGGAAATGGATGTGGAATAATGTGATTTTTAAAATTTTATTTAATTTCCATGAACATTAATGTAGAGCTGGTGACATAAAGTCCGTACTTGTGTCTTGCAGAGAGCCCTCCCTGGAAAGGTGTGGAAGACTCAGCTGTGAAGCAGCTCCTCCTCTCAGGGGAGCAGCTGGAGGCAGATGTCAGGCTCCCCCTGCTCTATTACGATGTTGTCAAGTCAGGGCTGGAGCCCAAGCCGAGGAACCGCTCCATGAAACTCCAGGATATTCAATATATCCTGAAAAACGACTTAAAGGTGATTTTCCAGCTTTCTGATCTTTGGTGGATGCGCTGTGTCCATTCAGATTCAAGTTGTTCTGCTTAAATCTAGGGGAAGTGATCCAACCCCCCCAGAAGAGCAGGCAGAGACACAGAACTGTCAAATACAATTGTATTTTATTCCTTTTTTTGTTTTGTTTTTGTTTTGTTTTGTTTTGTTTTGTTTTGTTTTGTTTTGTTTTCCAGGACTTGGTTAAGTCTGAAAGTGGCGGAATACCCAGAGCACAGAGATCTGCTGTTCTTGCAGATGTGAACATCTGCTGGGCATCAGCTTTTAGCATCCAGAAGAGAACAGTGGAATTCCAGGAAAAAGAGATCAGCAAGGCTGGTGAGTTCCTTGGAGCAAGATGTCCCTCAGGTGTTCCTCAGTCCACAGCATCTGACAGAAATCATTAAAATGGGAGCGCTCGCAGATTTTATCACGTAGGTTGAAAATAGGAACCAGTTGGCTTTGGAGTTTAGCTCCCACTTAATTTAATGTAGGCTCAAGACTCTTAAATCTCTCTTGTCCAGGCACAGTTTTCAGCAGAGGTGTCAAAATCCTGCTGGTGGAGTTGCTGAATTCCCAAAATTAACCCCTCAACGCGCGGAAGCGGCGCGGCTGTCGGATTTCCGGAGGAACGATTTAACGTTTCCAATTGCATTTTTCAGGTGGCTTTTCTGCCCCCAAGGAGCCAGTTTTCCCCAAGGAGAGCAGTGCTGTGGTGGTGCAGGAGGCAGCAGAGCCAGCTGCACAGGACAGGAGTCCTGGTGTCTCCTCTGAACTCGAGGCAGGAGCTTCTCACTCGAGCGAGAGCGATGTGGACGGGAGCCTGTGCAGCTTTGAGATGAATGAAATCCTGGCCAGTTACCCAGAAGGTCCCCAAGGCTTCCTGGAAGGAGGACCTGGGTTAAGCCAGGCTCTGAAGGATGCAGAAAGGCAGCAAAAGGAAGATCAGAGCCAGTGGGAGGGTGAGGAGGAAGGAGAATCCTCGGGGTGCAGCACAGCGTTCACTGGAGAGGAGGAGGAGGAGGAGGAAGAAGAGGAGGAGGAAGAAGAGGAAGGGATGAGAGAATCCTCTGGGCTGTCCCAGGTGAGAGGAGATGCTGTCAGGAGGCTGAGCAGCCCTTCCCAAAGCGAGCAGCACATCAGCAAGTGCGTGCTGAACCTCAAGATCATGCAGAGCATGCTGCAGCAGGCAGGAGATTCCCTGAGCAGGACAGAGGAGAAGCTGGACAGGGTGAAGGCCTTGGCAAAGCAGAAGAAGCTGCTCCAGGAAGTCAGGATGAATCTGCTTCCTAAGGAAAGTTCTCAAGGAAGACACTGGAATGGGTCTGATGCTACTTCCCAAAATGCCCATCAGGTTTTCTCTGGAGTTGATGTTTTTTTACACAAGGCTGCAGCTCCACCATCCAGGGACTACATTCCACCCCCAATAACGTGTCAGGCACCAGGCAGAGACAGCTTCCAGGCTGTTCCCAACACAGCCAAGGAAAGAGAGGCAATTCAAAATGAGAGGTGGAAGAACAAAATTGCAACCAACCATCGTGACCTGGGCTGCAGCGTGGGCCTGGGTGATGAAGTGAGACTAAACCAGGAGGTAAAGTGTTGAGCAGGGGGCCTGGTTATCAATTCTGTGTTCCCCAGCAGGCAAAGAGGTGCAGGGATGGGTGGTGTCCAAGAGGAGGGATGGATCTGATTTTAAAATGTGTCCATGTGCATTATATACAGGAATAAGGGCAGCTCAGCAGTGCAATTGTGTTGTTTCCTCTTTCTCTCCAGCCCTCCCAGGGCAGTACTGATCCAACACTGATCCAGTGCCTCAGGGTGGGGTTAAAATCCAAACCCTGCACTGAAATGGAGATGGGGCTCTCAGGGAAGAGGCCAGTGGAGAAATATTTTTGTTTGTGTGGAGGCCTAAGCTGTTACTGGGAAGGGCTTCTGGGTTACTTTCATTATTAAATACACGGTCCAAAGAGAAAGAGAGGAATTTAAGTAGCTATCTCCTGTGAGGATAACCTTGAGTCATTCAGGTCCCCTCACCCCCCTGGAAGCTGCATGTTTTGATTGCCTGCCTGCACCTAAAACCTGCTCTAAATCCAGAGCAGAGCTTTTGCTAGGCCGAGGCCTGGAGTTGCAATCCTTCCTTCATGAGCAGAGCAGCTAAAATCTAACTCAAAGTTTGTGCTGTCCTGTTCTTAGGCACTGCATTACTCAGGCAGCAATTAGCAGAATGCCCAGTGTGTGCTGATTCATGGCTTGTTGGACTCATTTCAGCATTTCCTCCCACACGTGTCTGCGAGGTGCCAGGAAAAGTTCAGCTCTCAGTGTCACAGAGGAGCTGATTCACATCCTGCAGCAAGAAGGGAAGAGGAGAAGTGGTGAGTTCTGATCTTGCTCGCACAAGAGTTAATTCTGACAGATCCAACTGCAGGGAGAGGCTGTCAGGAGGAGGCACATCGGGATCAAGGCTGGCATTAAATGTTTCTCAGCAAGGCAAAAGCCATCTGCAGGGAGAGGAGCCTGCTGTGAGTCACTGTCAGCTGCAGAGCTGCTGTGACAGGGCACTTTGTGCTAAACAGTGGTGGTAAAAAAGATTTCACACGCCTCTAGGATGGAGGTCAGTGATCCAAAGCTGCACCAGTGCCTCAGGAGAGCAATCTGGGAAGATACTGGGTCTCCTCTCTGGGCACAGCCTCCTTCAGTTCCCAGTAGAAAAACTTTTTAATGTCACCTCTTTGTGGTTTTAAGCAGGAATGGAAGGCACATGTTGAAATTACCTGGCAAAACTTGTGCAGGTTCATGTTGGAAAGAGGGGGGCAGACACTTCTTTCAGCGTTTGGTCAAATCAGGAAAACTGTGGCAGTTTTAAAACTAAACCATGATCCATTTGGATCAGAAAGATTCGGTTGGTAAAGGTCAGAACAGAAACATTCCAGGTGCTGGCATGGTCAGTGAAGGTCAGGGAGTGAACTCTGGTGGGAGAGTCATTGTTGTCCAGGTGTGAAATTGTGATCACCTCAACAAAACAACTCCCACATCTTCCATGGTGTGTTTTTTGGGGCTGCAGCCTCTGAGATACAGAGTTGCTTAATCTGGAATAGACCTAAATAAACAATTGTCTGTGCTTTCCAAGCTTCTGGCAGCTCAGTCTGCTGGTTCTGCTGGGTTGTTAAAAGGCTGAGAGCACACGTGCTCTAATTAATGCTCAAACAACTTGGAGCCTTTTCCTGGCTGGGGAATACTTGACACAATATGCTCGTGCTCTAAAGCAGTTTGTGCACTTGATAATCATTTATTGCAGGTGCCATTCAAAACCAAGGGCTGAGTTCTGCAGCAAAAAAAACAGTGAGAAGAGGAGGGGGACGCAGTCGGGATGGAGGAGTGAGTAAACCAGTGTAAAATCAGTGTAAAATCAGTGTTAAAATCAGGTTAAAATCAGTGTTAAATCAGTGTTAAATGAGTGTTAAGGTCAGAAATCTTGCTGCAGTGCAGTGCATTAAACTCAACACAGGAGGACAGAGCTCTCTGTGCCTTGAATTGCTGAAGCTCTGCCAGGTTGTTCTTGGGTGGAATCCAAGTGGGTGGGATCCCGTGTCTTGCACATTCTGGGCATAAAATCATGCCAGGCCCCTTGAGGTGGGTTGGTTTGTGGGGCTGAAGGAATTCCTGGCTTTGGGCAGGGTGTGGGCTGGGGAAGGGCAGGGATGGCAGTGCCCAGAGGATGGCAGCACGGGCACGGATAACAGAGAATGCAGATAACAAAACCTGCTCCTGTAGAGACTTGTCCAAATTAATCTGTGCGGGTTTTTAAGCTTTATTCTAAATAAAAGGAAGTGTTTAGCTGTTTTCATCACAACTTTAGCATTTCCAAGTCTGCAGGCACGATGAAGCATAGGGGGATGCTGTTACTACACAAAACACACAGACAGAGTGACTCCAGCTAGTGAGAGGTGAAAAAAAAGCTGAACTTTATTTTGATTCATACATTATACAGAGTTTTGAGAAGGGCTGTGGATTGGAGAGAAGAGGTCACCACCTCTCCAACCACACTGGTTAGTAAAAGAGTTAATAAAGAGTTTATTAAACCTTTCTCCTTCCAGGAGAAGGAATGAAAAACAGAGATAGTTAGTAAAACATCTGCGTGTTTACAAAAAAAACTTTGTAAGAAACTTTATTATAGAAATTAAAACATGAAAAAGCTAAAATCCAAAGCAACAGGATGCTTTGAAGGGCCAGATTCCGTGGTGTGAAGTGGTAATTCTGGTTTTTTTTGTGCAGCTGAAGTCAAGCAGATGGCCAGGAGAGTGGCCTCAGGACAGCTGGGGCTCAGCTGTCCCTGCCCTGCCGGTGAGTGCACGTCGGAGAGTGAAGCAGAAAGTGCCAAGGAAATGCCCCAGCACAGAGCCCCAGAAGGGCAGGAGCAGCAGAGGTGTGGGTGGCAGCCAGGTGAGGCTGCTGAGCCCTGGGACCTGGGCAGCGAGGACAGAACCGAGTCTGGGGACAGCGACCTGGAGCCTGCCCTGGGCAGCCCCACAGGTGAGCCTGAGAAATAAAATGCTCTGTTCTCTTTTTGTCTCCTTCCAATTTCCAATCAGATTGCAGCTTCTGTGATTTTTATTTTTTTTTTTAAACAAGAATTGTGCAGTTTTATCTTGCGGAGTTTTGCCCTCAGAGCAAATCAGTCACTCCTTGTTGGGCATAAATAGAGATAAGATGAGTATTAGGTGTTAATAGGTGGAGGGAATGAGCTTGGGGACCTTTATCATCACTGATTAGTGCTCTCAGCATGAGAAACCCAAAGCTTTCAGACCCTTGAGTGTGCTCTCACACTTTGATTTCTTCCAGTCTCGCCACACAGCAGCTCAGTGGGTAAAGCTTTTTCAAAAGTTGTGGGCAAAGGAACAGGGCAAGGTTCCCCTGCTTAGATTAATTAACGAGGTCAGCATTTAAATGTCATTATTTCTCCGTGTTCCTGGCACACAATTAGTGTCACTGTCTGCTCTCATTGATATTCCAGCAGTGCCTCAGATCACTCACTTCACATATTTTTTTTTTTCTTTTTTTTTTTTTCTTAATAATTTTGTTCCATTCTGACATCCTAGGGAGGAGCTGCCGGTCTCCAGCACCAGATGAACAAGCAGAGTCTGGAATATCCATTCCTAAGAGTTCAGTCCTTCCTCAGCAAGCTGAGAATCTCTCTAGAGTATGTACAGAAATCCAGGGAATTTAGTGGCAGCTGCTTATCCGTGGAAAAGTTTAGCCTGGTGTTGCATCCTGAGCTGATCTGAGTAACAATTCCCCACTCCTTCCTTTTTTTTTTTTTTTTGTTTGTTTGTTTGTTTGTTTGTTTGTTTGTTTGTTAATTTTTTTTATAAACCACCAAGCTAATGCAAGGAGCAGGAAGTGGGTTGAAAGTCAGTGAGCAACTAAATAGAATTTCAGAATTTCAGTGGTTTTTCTGGGCTGAAATATGTATTTTTTATTAATAGAGAGTGGGATCATCTCAGGTGATGATGTGTTTCACAGGGACATTCAAGGGAATTGCATTGTTCCCTTAATTCACCTCCTGATGTGACTGAAGAATTCTTTCCTGATTATTTCCTTCCTCCTGCTCATCAGGGAAGGTCAGAACCAGAGGTAAAAATAACATTTTTTGGACACAAGTTACACAACACGTGGTTTAATTGTGCTCCTATTTGATTTGAAGAGAGCTGTAGAAAATTAGAGATTTTTATTTCATTATTTTTCTTTTCTTTCAAAACGGTACCTGCAAATAAAGATTTAGGTAAGAGTAAGCAAATTAATCTTCATTTATTTCTGGAAGATGCAAAACTTTTCTATTTCACTGTTAAAACAGAATCCAGTCTGGGCTGTTTGCTGATGAACTCCTGAAAAGTTTCTCTCTCCATCTCATTATTGGGAACATCATCTTGGGGGGGTTGTCCTGCCCTTTGCAGCTGCTCTGTCAGAAACTGAATTTTTATTTTTTTCCCATTTTCAGACCTCAAACGCTGAGGGCAAAGCAGAAAAGGTTTGTGCAGGATTTTTACAGAAATTACCTGGAGATGCAGCATCAGGGATTCAGGCTCCAGGTAAATTCCTTTTCCTTGAAGCATTTCTGAGTCAGGGACACGGAGCTGCTGCCTTGATTTTTTTGCCAGCAGCTCTCCTCTCACAAGGCTGGACCTTCATTCTTCAGGCTCAGTTCATCTCTTACTCCAAAATTATTATTTTTGGGAGAGTTCAGCACATTCAGGATTTTGTTTTGGGCATTGCAGCTCCTGAAATAATTTCAGACTCAGCGTTGATGTACTCGGTGTGTTTCAGCTAAAAAGCCAAAACACAAAACTTGTTTGAAACCTTTTTATTTTTACCCCAGGGCTAAGTTTAATCTTTTTATGCAACTTGCTGTGGTGCTGGAAAAACTGAATTAGAGTTATATTTACACATTAATATTCTCATTGCTGGGAGGATCTTGAGGTTGAAAACAGTGAGAGCTGGCAGAGTGCGTGTGCAGAATGAGGGAAGAATGTTACTCTGTTGTCTCTTTTAGCTCAAATTTGTAAATGTTGTGATATTCCCCAGTGCTTCAGTGCCTGTCTGGCAGCTGTGCCATGTTTATGAAAACACATCTTTAAAACACATTTGTCTCTCGATAACAACAAAGGTCACAAGAGCTCAGACAAGGAAAAAAAAAAAAAAAAAACAACAAAAAAAGAAATTTAATAAAGTCACAATTTCCTGTTCAATGGGTTGGGTTGTTTTCTTTTGTACTTGGAAAAGCCAATAACAGGGAACATTTGTTATTTGTATTCAGGAGGAAAAATAGTATTGTGCAGCACAGCAGCACAGAGCTGTGGCAGTAACAAGCTGGGAGTGAATCAGCTGAGCCAAATGCCTGGAGCCAGGTAGAAAAAAACTCATTTTCATTGTTCCTTCAGGCATAAATCAGCTTTTAAAGTGTGCTCTCTTCATTAATTCTGCTTATATATCTAATATTTAAATAAGATGCCAGTGGTGGTTTTTAATGATTGTCTACGTAACTCAGCCCCTTGCTAAGAAAATACAAAAAGGGCTTTTCACAGCTCTCAAGGGGTTTTGTCTTTTGCAAAGTTTGGTGGGTTTTTTTGGGTTTTTTTTTTGCCTTAATGAGGGAGCTGAAATAGGAAAAAAAAGAAAGCCCTGCACATATCACAATTCATTTTCCACCGATAAACCACAGCCTGAAACAGAGCAAAGATAATTCAAATCAAGGCTTCAGTCATCTGCTTTAATTTGGTTGTGCTTTGGTTGTGGAGCTCAAGTGCCATAAGATCCTGCCTGTTCCAATCCCAGGGGACCAGCCCAGCTCAGGAATGTTCACTCCACCTTGCCTGGGGGGAAAACATCAGATTTGGCAGCCTCTGGAATCTTGGGAGGTTTGGCTGTGTCTCCTCTGAAAAACAGTTGGGTTTTTTGTAAATTTTCTATTTTACCAGCCATTGTATTTTATATTTTACCATTTACCATTCTATTTTCTACTTTACCACTTACCATTCTATTTTCTATTTTACCATTGACCATTATAGTTTATATTTTACCATTGACCATTACATTTTATACTTTACCATTTAACATTCTATTTTCTACTTTACCATTTACCATTCTATTTTATACTTTACCATTTACCATTCTATTTTATATTTTACTATTGACCATTACCTTTTATACTTTACCATTATATTTTCTACTTTACCATTTACCATTCTATTTTATACTTTACCATTTACCATTCTATTTTATATTTTACCATTTACCATTCTATTTTATATTTTACCATTTACCATTCTATTTTACCATTGACCATTCTATTTTCTACTTTACCATTCACCATTCTGTTTTTTATGGGGCTGTGCCTGTCAGGGCTGGGCTCTCTCCTCCCCACACTGAGTTTCCTGGGCCAGAGTTCCAGTAGAAATCACTTGGCTTTGGGATAAAAAAAAGAATGTTTTTGGTTGCTCCCTTCACTTCAAACTTTTGGCAGCAGGGATGTTGCTCTCTGAGCATCTGCCTGATCCTCTTTGACCTTGAGTGGGTTTGTCACCATCTGAGGCTGATCAAGGGATGATGAAACAAAGGAGTGGTGTCTATTCCTAGATTTTGGTTGCTTTTATTTAATTTTAGTTTGGTTCTAAGCTGTCAAACATCAATTAGAAGTTTTAACAAACCCTTAATCTGTTTAAAATGACATTTTTTTCCTCCTACCAGTCTCCACCTTCTAAGCTTTTAAGCAAAAAGTGTTTATGAGCTGCAGTCTACCTCGAGTTCTTAAACTTCCTGAGAGAAAGGAAACAAATCTTTGTATTTCCATCATTTTCTGAGGGTGAATGTGACCTTTCCTCCCTCGTTTCAGTGTGGATGCAGCAGGAGAAGCGGCGCTGTGGGAGCCACAGGAAGAATGCCAAGAAAAAGATGTGTAAGAGCCACATTTTGTAGCAAAACTTGAGCAAATTGGTCATGAAACTGCAAAATTTTGTGTTGGTGCAAGGCAGGGAGATGAGACAGACCAAGAGAAAACTCCCCAGAGTTTTTGAGAGGGTATTTTCCTGTGGAAAGTTGTGAGATTTGGTGTAAAAGAATTGTCCTTAGTTGGGAATATTTTCATATTCAGAAGTAATTAACTTGGTGTTAATCTGGGTGTGATTCTTCCCATTAGAGTGTGAGGATTCCTCGTTTTTCTTTTTTCTCCATATGGCACAGGGGAAATAAAATCACTTTAAAGAGCAAATCGTTCGTGTGGAGCCAAATAAATTTTATTGCAGAAATAGTCCTGTGATTTTCAGGGGGAAAAAAAAAATCAGAGTATGTTTGTGACTCAGCTAATTAAGTTAATTTATTTTTACAGCTGATGGAGATTTGCATAAAATTACTGATTTACAGGAGGTGTCTGTTCTTTCCATGGCCTTGGAGGACAATGCAATCCAGGGTGTATCTCCCAAAAATTGGATCAATTTGGATTTAATTTTTTTTTCACTTGGGGATGTGTCAGTGCTTGTGCAGATCTTCAGCAGTGTTAGTTTATCAGAGTCATCCTTTTAAATGCTCCCAAGGCCTACATTTAGTCTTAATTAATGGCTCGTTAATTTTTGTTAACCCTTGAAGGTTTTCCCTTGGCTTTGGGGAGTTTTTTCTACTTTTTGGCTCACATTTGGAGCTCCTGCCCTTTCTGGAAGCAGCTTCCTGAGCTGGTTTTTATAGGAGGATTATTTAAGAAATCCTGGAAAGGAAGGGGAAGCAAATAATTCACTTTTTCTGCCTCTGCAACGTTCCTGAGGGTGGTGATTTTGGGCCTTCCAAGATTCCTGTGGGAATTTTCAAAGGGAACATCTCCCTCCATTCCAGTGGAGTAGACAGGACTGCACGAAATTAAAATTTCAAGGCCCTGAACAAAGAGCAGGATCTGGTGATTCAGTGGCTATTTTAACTGTCAGAACATCTCTCAATAATTCAGATCAGCAGCAGATATTCAGGATTTATCCAGCATCCCCTGTGAGCAGAACTTCCAGAGGGGTGTGGAGTGTCGAACACCTCGGCTGAGCCACGCTCCCACCAGTGTCAGCACCCCCCTGGGCTCAGGTAATGCAGGGAGGGGGAAAAAAGAGGATTATTCAATTATTCACAGGGAATTTTCTCCTCTCTGTGCCAGCCAGGCCTTTCTGCCAGGTTTGTTTTTTTTTTTTTTTTTTTTTTTTAAATGTAAAAACCATCAAGGTGAATCATGGAGGCTCCACTGGCACAAGAAATGCTATTGTGTTGTTGTCTGAAATCTCATTGTCCAAAAACATGGAATTCAGGGAGGATTTACAGCTGAAAAAGTCACTGCCTGCAGGGTCTCTGCAGCCTTCATAAATCAGAAATTAAGTCATTTAAATTGGAGCTGATGCGTGCAGATTTTAGCATTTTAAAGGCAATTTGATAAGCGCTCAGTGTGGTTGGAGTGTTGATAACAAGTTAAATAATACAATAAATGTTTGTTGACCTGGAGTGCTCCAGAGTAATGAATTAACATTTGCTTTGTGCTTCACTGATTTGGTGTGAATTTCCCAGTTTTGTCTCAGGCTAAGTTTTGTCTGAGGTGGAACACCTGGGTTACCAATTTGGTCTTTTATGGTTTTACTGTTTCTCAGGAATTTCTTGTGCCTGTTCCCTTTAAACTTTTTTTCTGCTTCTGTTGAAATGTGATAAAAATACAAAAATTCCAAAAATAATTCTCTGGCTTTGCTGTCTTTTCATTTTCCCCCTGTTTTTTTTTTTAATTCTAGAGGAAAAATGTCCATCAGCCTTTGAGAAATACAAACACTGCCGTGAATTTTCTTCAGATTCTTCCTTTTGTGGCTCTCAAGAGACTTTCTCCACAGTGTTCCAGACTTTCACCACAGCCTGTGAAGGGGAGAGGAGCATGGAAATTCCAGTGGTGACTCCAAGAGTTTGCCCATTTGGACTGAAAGAGCCTGTAAGTCACAAAATAATTTAGGATTGATGAAAGGATTTTCCTTAAATATTCCTCCTTTAATGTTTCTTAAGAATATTGTTGACAATACTTCTCCTAAAAAAAAAAAATGCCAGTAGAGAAAAGCTTGTAGGTCTTTGTGAGTGTTTTGGAATCGTGGAGTGGCAGAAGTCCTGATGGATTTCAAGGCACTGATGATACAAAATTTGGGTTCCTCTTGCTGGTAAATGTTGGCCCTTCCCTGTCCTCCATCCCTTCTGTGGCTGGGAGGAATTTCCACTTCCCAGCCTTTGGAATCTCGAACACCAAAAATTTCATCAGGAGTCCGGAATGGACTCGGCAAAAGGGAAAACCCGGACTGGATTTTGACCGGAGTACGGAATGGACTCGGCAAAAGGGAAAACCCGGGCCGGATTTTGACCGGAGTATGGAATGGACTCGGCAAAAAGGAAAACCTGGACCGGATTTCAACTGGAGTCCAGAAGGGACTCGGCAAAAAGGAAAACCCGGACTGGATTTGGACCGGAGTCCGGAATGGATTCGGCAAGAGGGAAAACCTGGACCGGATTTTGACTGGAGTACGGAATGGACTCGGCAAAAGTGGGTTGGAACCCCTTTGCTCAGGGGTTTGTCCTTTCTCAGTCTCATCAGCTCTGCTCTGTCCAAGCCCCTCCCTTTGGAGTTTCCAAGGTCCCTGCAGCGATTTCCACCGATCCTTTTGGCACTCACTGAAGGTGTTCCCGAGCCACAGCGTTGTCTCAAATTGCCTTTGCAGACAGTTTTGTATAAAATAGTTGCCTTTTCACCTTTCTTATTATTTCCGCTGCTGGGGTTGTGGTTCAAAGCTGGAATCAGAGTTTGCTCGGGCAGTTTGCTCATTGTGCAGCTGAGCTGACACAGGCAGCTCCGTGTCGTGCTGCTCCTGTGCCAGAACACTTGGAATTCATTAAATTCATTTACAGGGCAGAGCTGCCCTGAGTGGCTGTGCTGATGCTGTCACTTCTTGTCCAAAATCTTGTTCTAGAATTAAGTGCATGTTGCCATTTTGAGAGCAGTGGGGATTTGCCCCTGGTTACAAATTCCTCATTTTGGGGGGCTCCTCTGATGAACAGATGTGCTTGGCTTTAATAATGAAAGATTCCAAACAGAGAATGGGAACTGAAGAAATCTTGGAAGTGTCTAGTCAGAAAATTCCCATCCAATTATCCATTCAGAGTGTTGAAATAAAAATTATGTTGCTGATGCTATCTCACAGCTAAAATATGAGTGCACAGTAGCCTAAGCAAAATTTTTGACACATCAGTCTTACTCTATTTAAGTATTCTGAACTGATTGAAAAGCTTAGTTTAAAATTTAATGGTCAGCTCAGGCTTTAATTGAAGGTTTTACCTCATTTTGGATTTAGGATGTTGAAGGGGAGGATTGAAGATCAGCGGTTTTTCAATTTACCTTCTTGTGTTTCATTCTGTTTGATCTCACACAGGTTAGGTTGCCACCACTTGCTTCATCCCTGAGGAGCACCAGGCAGGCACCTGGTAAGTCTTTTATCCCAGCCCCAGCCAAAATTACTTGTTCAATAAACAGAGAAGTGGATTTCAAAGGAAATTTAGCAGTCTATTAATTATTTTTCCTTTTTTTCCCCTTCTTCTTTTTGCTCCTGGATGTCTCTTTTTAGAAGGATAAATAGCTTTGCACTCAGCCATGTACTGCTGGTGCTAATTAGGCTCTGGATTTTGTGTTTGCACCTGCAGACTAAGAACTCTGACCTCTAAACCAACCTCTGTTTGAAGTGTAAATATTGCTGGCCTCAAATTTCTGATACAGCACTGGGAGCTGTATGTGCAAGTCTGGCTCGAAATGATTTTTCCATTATGGAGTTATTTAGGGAAGTTTGATAAAATATGAATGAGCCAGGCTCGTGCAGGGTGTTAAATGAAATATGTAAGCAAGATGCTATCAGAGCCTAAGCCTATGTCACAGTTATTAAGGATTAATCACTGCTAATTAACCAGAATTTTTTTTTCCCTCTGTCTCAGCACTCTCAGAGGCATCTCCCCCCTCCACTGATGAGCTGCCTCCCCCAGCCCAAGAGCTGCTGGATGAAATTGGTAAGAGGCACTTCACCCCAAACAGTGGGAGGATTTCCAGCTGTGCTCAGTCAGGATTTCTCCCAAACTATTCACTGCCAAAACACCCTGGAGCTTCCAAATTAGCTGCAGTCAATGATTAGGAGGTTGGGCATCAACAGCTTGAATCCCTGGCAGTTTTTGAAGCCTCTGCATTTCTCTGAGTGGTTCCTTGCTGCTGCTGAGTGCAGCTGGAGCTGAGCACACACAGGAATTGGGTGTACACTGCATTTTTCAAAGGTCTCCTGGAGCAATTTGTGTTCCCCATTAGAGGAAGCTGCACCCCCTGTGCAGAGCTCAGTGATTTACATTTCTTTTTGTGTTCACACACATCTCCAGTCAGAAAATGTAAAAAACTCTGCGTGGTTTTCACTGGGAGGGTGTTGGAGAAGAGTTTGCCTTGCTTATCCATCATTAGGCTCTCCCTAAATTAACACCAGGCATTGGGATAATTAAAATGTCCATCCTGACCTTATTTCCTCATTCATCAAAACCAAGAACCTGTGGAGATTGGCATCACCAGTGATGCCATTAATGATGGTCAGGGGCAGTTTGTAGGTTAGTATAAATTACAAATAATTCCAAATTAATAAAATAATTACAAATCACGTACAGGTTTTCCTCTAGGGTTGGATGGGTGAAGTTTTATGACACTTTAGTAGATAGTCAGCCTAGATCAATATGGAAATAATGCTGTTTTTAACAGAACACTTAAAGCAGCAAGATTCCATCACTCCAGACTTGGAAGGGATGGCATTGCAAGACTTGGGAGTGCAAGTGAATGGTTGGTAGAGATTAAAAATAGAAAATTCCTTTTGCCTTGCTGCAAAATGCCTCTGGTTCCTCATCACTGTGTGTTCAGCTGTAACAATAAACTGCAATTTTTAGCTCAGTGCCCCCACCAATGTTTGCTGCCTTTCCCTGTGTGTTCCCTCCAAAGTCCATGGGAGCTGCTGGGGGAGGTTTGCAGGTCTAAGCATGGGAATTAATTTTCTGCTTTTATTATGTCACTGTAGCTTGTGCTGTGTTCAAACACACCCACAGGAGCAGAGGTGGTGGGCAGGTGATGTCAAATCCATTGAAGTTTCCATTCTGGGAGGGTGATTCAGTTCAGAAAGTGGCCAGAGCACCCTACCTGTTAATGTTCCTAATTTTCCAGCATGAAATAACACCTCTGATTTCACAGAGGGAGAAAACAGCTTCCACTGGGGTGATGAATATTGAATTTCCTGCTCTGTTACAAAGACAGCAGAGTGGTGAATCTTTGTGCTGCTGCAAATGCAAATGGTGCTAAGTGGGAATCATTTTTAGATGTACAACAAGTCGTGTCAGAAGAGCAGAAAACCTGAATGTTTATAGGCTGTGCTTTTTTTTTTAATCCCCTCCAGTGAGTCACAAAGTGAGCAGCAGTTAAAAAAAAAAAGAAAGGCAGAACATGAGTTAAGTCTGTAAAAAGCTAAATAGCACAGTCACTTGAGAATGATGCTGGCACATGTTTGGTTATCCTACAGCTTTGTTAAATCTTTTCCTGAGGGATGGAAGTTCATTGGAGCTTCTTGTTTTTAGGGGGAGAGGACTGCAGCAGGCTATTGCTGGCTGCTCAATCACTGTGGTTTTCTTGGATTTGCATAAAGCACAGCTATTTCAGACTCCCATTTTTTTGTGGCTGCTTCCTGCTTATCACAGCCCAGCAGAAGGGGCTGAAATATTCCCCGTTAGCCTAGACCTGAGTTTAACCCCATCACCACGAATTTCCAGATCAGAAAATTCACCATGGGATGCCCTTCCCAGCCCCAGTGTTCCTGGAGCTGTGGGGTCTCTCACTCTCCTAACCCTAACCCCAATTTCTGTGGGGAACAGAACTTCTTTGAGGGGAAATCACTGGATTTTGATAAATAGGCAAACCAAGCTGACATCCTCAGGTTTCCCTTGGATTTCTCTCCCATATCTGGGATTGGAAGGGGAAAAGATTAAAGATTCATTTCCACATGCATTTTTTATTTCCCTGGGAAATAAAATGTTGAGTCGTGTGAATCTGGAAATGTGTTGGAGTGAAATATTCATCTGGGCCTTCCCATTATCTGCTGGCCACCTTTGGCTGCTGATAATGGGAATTTGTTCATCTGGTAGAAAATCAGGACACTGAGGAAAGAGTGATTGAGAAGTGGGCAACTGGAAATTTCCCAAGTGCAGCAAAGAAAACAACATTTTAATGTCTTTATTATCTTCCTTTGATACTAAAATCTTGCTGTTTATGTGAATAGCTCTTGATCAGGTTAAAATGGAAAACAGAGAGTCAGGAAAAGAATCTGAGAGAAATGAGAAGACAAATCAGAGTTTATGGACTAAGGAGTCATTTAATCTAGCAGAGGATACTGAAAGGTATGAAAAAGGATGGGAAGGCGTGTTTGGCTTTGAGTTACAAAGATTTAGACTTTTAACAAGATTTGCTGCATTACAGAAAACTTTAAATACCCTCATGACTGTTTTATTTGGAAATCTACAGCATGAACCTTGTCACCATCACTTTGGAATCTTTTATTTAACAGGGCTCACTCCAGTCTTGATAATATTTTGGAAAGAATGCTCCATGCAGCTCCTGGAGATGAGGAGAGCCAAGAACAACCTCAGGGACACACTCTTGGGTGAGCTGATAATTTATATTTGCATTGAAGGGTTTATTTGGTGTGGTGTGTGCAGATCTGTGCAGGACTTTGCAGAAAATGGGCTGTGACTCCTCAGGGAGTGTCAGGGAACTTGCCTGGAGACATCACTGTGAACTCTCCTGCTCAACTGAGAGGGAAAAGATTGTTCTGTTAATACAGCTTCCTGTAGGTGGAAAGCAAATACTTGAACAGCCCTGGAAGGCAGTGCTTGGTCTTCACAGAAATCAGAGATAATTTGACAGAATGGGGGAATTTTTTGAGACAGAGAAATTGTGCATCAAGAGAAGAGAGTCATGAAAGCTCTTCATAAAGAGGAGTTTGTGAAAATGGTTGTGCTTTCATGGCAGTATATTAGTAAATTTGAAGACTGTGGCAGAAGTCATTTAAACATCATTTTAAGGAAAAGATTCATATCCCAAATAACTCCTTTTCCTCTTAGAACTAAAGATCAGAGCCCAGTAACTGTGAACAGCTCCACACTGAGTGCTCATAAGTCATCCCTAACTTCTGTCTCACTAAGGAACTTGAGGCATTCTCATGTTTGGCATCAGAATTTCCTGTTTCATCCTGTGTTCAATTAAAAAAAATAAAAAAGAGGATGATACACAAAACTCTGTCATTGAAGGGCTGCCAGCCTGCAGGATCCAGAAGATGCTGGAATGAAGGATGGAGCAGAGGAGAGCAGAGCCTGGGCTGGAGGCAGAGCAGCAGGAAGCTGTGCAGGGACTTCAGCAGCTGCCCTTGGTCTGTAGAGCTGCTGGATGCACCCAAAGTTTGAAATGTCCCAAATCTCTGGTTACTTTTTGAAATATTGATGGTAATTTTTAAATGTAGAAGCCTGGGGGGGGGTGTGACATCACTGTGCTTGCATGAGCAGCTGTGGCCCTGTTTTCTGTCAGAGCTCCAGAGCGGAGCTGGGGCTGGAGTCAGGATTGGTTTGGGGTCACCAGGAGGCCCCTGGGTGATGCAGCAGGAGCAGCAGAGCTGGGGCTGGAATCAGGATTGGTTTGGGGTCACCAGGAGGCCCCTGGGTGATGCAGCAGGAGCAGCAGAGCTGGGGCTGGGTTCTGACCCCAAATGTGGCTGAATGAATCGAGCAGAGACACCTGTACACTCGATTCCCTTGCTGGCTCTGGAGTGTTGTGTGGCTTTCACATTCTGAGCTGAATTTCCCTGTTTTTCTAGAGGAGCACCCCAAGGATCAGAAATCCCACCCCCAGCAGCAGCTGGCTCCAAATCCACCCTTCAGGTGAGACCCTCTGTGGGTTAAACTGGAATTGGGGTAGGAATTTATGTGTGGCATGAGCTGCATTCCTGTTTTCCATGAAAAAGAGGCATTGTCAAATCCCATTCCCTTCATCTTGTACTTCACATAAGAAAAAACAACTGCATAACCATTTTGTCCTCTTTTTTTTTTTTTTTTCTGTCCCCTGCAGGATAATTATTTTGGATGAGAGCTCTCTCCATGATTAAAACACAGAGTGAATAAGTTCTACACATCACCTGCCTGCTGCTGCGTGCACAGTGTTTAGTCTGTGAATTACAGCCCTTTTTGGCCACATAAACACCTGTAAAACTCAGACTTCTTTTAACAGCAGCAGCAAGTACAGAAGAAAATCTAATTCTCTGTGTTCTGATGTGGTTTGTACTGGTTTGATGCCACTGTTGCACGCACAGGCAGTGTCAGTGTTGCAGAATTGAACTGTTTTTTTTACTGTCACATCCTTGTGAAACTGGTTTTTATTCTGCACGTGCACGTTTTTCATAAGCTAAAGAATTCCTTGCTCTGTTGCATTATGCAGTTTTCAGATTAAAGACAAAATGATTGTAATTCTGTGGGCTGCTGGTGCTGCTCAGGCACTGAAATGTTTCCATGCTGGAGTGTTAGAGCCCATGTAGTGTCTGTTTTTCCTTGCTCATTAAATTTAACAAGGTAATTTCTTGTTTTCTCTTTACTTAGTGCTTTTGTGAACTGATTTGACTGATTAAAGGGATTAATTGCTGTGCAAAAAGCTAATGAGGAAAAGGCAGTGTTCTCCAGAGACTGCAAGTGCAACAATGTGTTCCCTGCCGGCATCAGACAGGAATGTGGGAAAAAAAAAGAAATGTGGTTATTATGAAGATACCTGATGTTTAATTCAACCACATTTTTGGTAGGCCTCATCCAAAAAAACCACCCAGATCTCTGGATGTAATTGAGCTTTGGATGAGAATTTTGATGGGCACAGCAATTTCATATTTAACACTTTTTTGTGATAAATGCTGCCAGGAGTGAAGGTTGTCCTGTTCCCTGACAGACACAAGGGTTTGAGCTGGTTTTGCACAGCTGGGAGTGTCAAGTTTTGCATCTTCATTCCTGCTTTTGCAAGGAAATGTTCCAATTCTGTACCTGTTAATTTGGTTTAACAACATTAATAAAAGTTTCCAAGGTTTTGTATTGCCACGTGGTTCTTTTTCTGGCTCGGAGGTTCAATTTTGGGGTTGTTTTGTGGGGTTTTTAATTTGTTTTTAATGCTGCTTCCCATCATCTGACCATGATACAACCAGGTACTGACAGAGCTGCTCCAGGGAGGATGCTGCAGAGCTGGGGGAGCTTTATGAGGAAAGATCAAGAGAAAATAAAAAAATCTTTCATGTGTCCTGTGGTGGCAGTGACAGAAGTGCCTCAGGCCTAGAACAGGCCTTGCCCGGGGCTGTGACACATTTCTGTCTAAAAAAAGGTTTAATATTTTCTAACCCAGGCTTGTCCCAACCTGGATTCTCTGTGTGGCACTTCTGTGCTCCAGGCAGAAGGATTTTTATTCCTGGTAGGAATAAAAAATTCCTGCTGGAACAAGATCCTGCTGCCCACGGGGGTGATGGAGAGTGCAAAAGTTAAATTGTAAATTTTTATTGTGTGATCCTGTCCTTGGTGGCTCCTGACTTATAACTGAGGGTCGTTCCCTCCCACTTTGGGCAGTGTTTTTGTCGTGTTTCAGGCTTGTTCAATTAAATCAAAAGCAGCAGAGTGGTGGAGAGCAGCACACGAGTGTTTCCACATGCACAGAATTATCCATCAATTTGAGCTGCAACATGTGAAATCCCAGCTTCCTGCATTTCTTGTTCTATATTTTATCTGTGGGACCAAATGGTGAGCAGACTGAGAACTGTTTCCCTGTCTTTTTTTTACTCTTTATGTGGAGAATTTTTATTTTTGTTGGTGGAGGGCCTTTCGTAGCCTGTCTGATCTCCTTATCTGGGCCAGAACACAACAGAAATTGCAGTTCCCAGGTTTAACTTTAGCATGGACCTGAATCATCCTGATAACATAAAGCATGGGCACAAAAGCTGTAATTAACAGGAACAATTAAACAAGAACCAGCGCAAGACAGCAGAGGAGATCAGAGGGGCCCATCTAATGCTGCTTTTCAGCTTCCCAGAGAATGAAAGCCTGATTAATTAAATTAAAACAGTGATACTGAGCTGCTCTAATTCCTCTCTGAGCTGAGCTGTTCTGCACAGCAGGAGAGAGGGAGGCTGAGACACAGGGATGGGTGTCCTGGCCATGGAATCATGGAATGGTTTGGGTTGGAAAATATCATAAATATGATTTAGTTCCATCCCTCTGCTGCCTTCCACTAGACCAGGTTGCTCCAACGTGTTTCATTCCTTTGTGCTGGGCTGGTTTGGGGATTTTTGTTTTATTTTTGGTGTGAACAGAAAATCTCACATGGTAAAAAAACCCAAAAAAAACCCAAAAAAACCCCACCAAACCCTCAGTCTCCCAGATCTCATCATCCTCCATGGCAGTGCAAATTGCTGGGGTGCCTGGCTGTGGATCACCTCATTTTGAAAGCAATTCAAAGGTTCAGGATCACAAATCTGTGAGGCAGCTCTGAAGGCTGGCAGGTTTTTTTAGAGCTGGAGGATGGGGTGAAGCCCAGTCTCAGCTTCTTCGGTACTGCCTTCAGAAGCCTCTCCTGGGCTCCTGAATGACAGAATCTGCCTCCAAAAACAGAAGTGTGATTGCAGCTGGGCTAGATAAACACTGGGATTTGAGATTTTAGATGAGGTGTGAAGCTGCGGAGCCTGTGGAGGTTTTTTATCTTTTATTTTATCCTTGCAGGCTTTGGCATCTTTTGTTTGCTGCTGGTGGGCTCTGCTATGCCTTGGGGCCTGTTACCACTTGTGTTTGCACCCTTGCTGGGAAATCAGTGGATTCAGACCTTGCCTTAATTGCCTTAACTCTTTAAAAAAAAAAATTAACTTTGTGTCTGTTTTTTTTTTTCTTTTTTTTGGCTTTCTGTAGCAATGTTTGTGGCATTTGCCACCAGGGATGTGCCAGCTCTGGTGGCAGGAGGGGATGATGTGTTTTCTGTCAAACCCTCTCTCAGCCAATAAAACAGATGAGCTGCTCAGTATTTATCAGTGTTTATTAACACAGTTGGCTCTTAAACATTCCTGCTGGATTTGTGCCAGATTTACAGCATCTCCCTGAACTTCCCAACAGGACCAGGCACTGCAGACAGGGCTTGGTCTGGCTGGGGATGGTGACACCTGACTCTGGGCCAAACAGCCACCTGGGATGTTGTGCACTGAGGAAAAACTGCTGTTCATTTCTTATTTTGTGTTCTTGAAAGGTTCCAAGGTGAGGGGCTGGGAGAGAGGGGGTTCCTTAGGAGAGTGAAATAATAAAAATCTGCAGTTCTCCCATGATGGGATGGCTCCTCTCCATGAATACACTCATGTCTTTTTTTATTTTGTTGGGGACCTCTCCAGCCTCTGAGAGCCCCTCAGCAGCTCCACCCCGAGCCCCTCTGTGCTGCTGTGGGTGGCACAGGCAGATCCTGGAGCTGGCACCGGTGCAGGCAGGACGTGGCAGCTGTTGGCTGGGGATGGTGAGTGTCACACGAGGTGAGACGGTGTCACCTTGTTCCTCAGCCCCTCTGCAGCCACCTGGGGACTGGGGGCAGCTGGGGAGGTTTTCCCCATCCCCCGGGGGTGGTAACCACAGCACAGCATTCCCAGCAGGCAGCTCTGGAACTGGGCAGGGAAGGAAGGGACGGGTTATTTGTGGCAGCAGAAATCCGGCGTCACCTGGAGTCTCGGCGGGTTGGACGCCGCTTATATTTTGGGAAAGATCTCTGTCTATTCCCAGCCCAAGTCTTTGTGGTTTATGGCCAATAAAAGTTTCATTCTGTTTGCTTTGTGCCTTCAACGAGCAGCCTGTGATCCAACATTAAGTTGCCTGACCCCATAAAACCGTGGGGGCGGAAAATGAGCTCTCGTTCGGGCTCGCAGGCTGCTCCCTCCCTCTCCATTTCATTCCCCAAATCCTCACTGCTTACACAGCAACCCCGGGATCAAGCCTGTCACCACACTTCCAGACAGGATAGATGTTCCTCCAGGATTTTTGAGCTGCTCTCCAGCAGCCCCAGTGAAGCTGTGGCTGGTTGGTTTGTGTGGAGCTCTCTCTCACCTGCTTGTTCATGAAGACGTAGATGATGGGGTTGTAAACCGTGGCCGTCTTGGAGAAGTAGGAGGGCAGGGATGCCAGGGCTGGCTGGATGACAATGTCCTTGTTGGTGGCCACCACCAGCGCAAAGGTGGTGTAGGGCAGCCAGCAGGTGAGGAAGGCCACCACCATGGCCACCACCATGCGCGTCACCTCCCGCTCCGCCTGCTGCGTGGTGTCCGACTCCTGCTGCTGCGCCGCGGCCTGCGGGGAGTTTGGGACACAGGGAGACGCCTGGCAGCAGCTTGGAACAGCACTCCCATCCCTTGGGAGCCCCGATGGCAGTGCCAGGAGGAGCCAGCTCCTTTGGCTGTCCCCAAACCGCCCTGAGGCTGCTCATCCCCATGGAGACGCTCTGGGACTCCGGAGCTGGGTCACTTACCGCCCGCAGGGTCAGCACCAGGTTGGTGTAGGAGAAGAGGATCAGGCTGAGGGGCATCACAAAGCAGGTGACAAACAAGGCCAGGATGTAGCTGCTGTTGTTGCTGCCACCCGTGTACCAGTTGGGCCCGCAGGACGTTCTGAGGCCTGGAGTAAAGACTGGGAATGAGCCTAAACCTGGGATAAGGGCTCAGGGATGGGCTCCAAAACAGCCCTGCCACCCAAACACCTCTCACATTTCCATCCCCAAGGGCCTGGGCATCAGCCACTGGGGGGTTTTGGCTGGCCAGATGCCCTCTGTGATTTGTTGTGGAGTTGTGCCAGAGCGGGTTTGGGCTGGGTGAGTGCTGGTGCTGCTCCAGCAGACAGAGCAGCTCCAATAAGAACAGCTGGCAGAGTGTCCTGCGGTGGGGAACTTCCAAAGAGCAGCCTCCAGGAGAGGATTATTGGCTGAGCAAGCAGGAGATATTAACAGGAGAGATTAACCCTTTAGACCCCAGCATGGACACTCTCCAGCTACCCCAGGCTCGAAAACAAGCTGCAAGAAGACAACACCGTGAAGCCTGATGCACATCTCCCCTACCTTCAGGCACGTAGCTGCTCCAGCCCAGGAGTGGTGGGGCTGTCCAGAGCAGGGACCAGCCCCAGGTGAAGGCACAGCCAGTGGCAGCGTGCCGGTGCCGGAACCGAAAGTCTCCCAGGGGTCTGCAGACCACCAGGTACCTCTCCAAGGCCAGGATGGCCAGGGACCACAGCCCCACGATGCCTGGGGGGACAGCGAGGGGTTGTGTCTCAGGAACAGGTTCTGCTGCCTGTGTTCGACGTGGTAGATGATGGCTGAGTTCAAGTAAATATTATTAGAACAAGAAGTCGGATGTTTTTTTCCTTGCATCAGGGAGAGCTGTGATATTTGGCTGTTAAAACCCACGATTTTGGCACTGCTTCTCTCACAGCAGGGACAACTGCAGTATTTGGCCCTCAGAAATGAAGCTGGCAGTGGGTGGCCGTGACGCCTCGTGGTCACACAACAACGGAGTGTCCTCCAGGGGAGGTTTTGAGCAATTTCCTGTCCCTGGTGCACAGCCAGCCCAGGTGTGCTGGCACAGGGACAGCACCCAGGAAATGCATCCCAACAAGGAGGGACATGACAGGACAGCCAGCACCCACGAAATGCATCCCAACGAGGACTCCCCGTGTCCCCAAGTGCCATTTCCCACTCTGCCAAGACCAAGACTGGATGTGTGGCGACCTGGCACAGCCAACCACATCCCCCCTGTGCTAACAAAGAGCTGAAGCACACGAGCTTCACAACGTGCAAGCGCTGACTTCAGGTGCTGAAACATCTCCAAAGCCCCTCTGCCAACCCCAGAAGCACCAGCAGGTCTGGAATCCGTGTCCTTACCTGTCAGGGACACCATGAAGCCCTCCAGCTGGCAGAGCCGTTTCCCAAAGACGAAGAAGCCGCGGATGTTGTTGGAGAGGCTGACGGAGCTGCCGCAGAGCGTCACCAGCAGGTTGGCCACGGCCAGGTTCACCAGGATGTAGTTCAGGGGCGAGCGCAGCTTCTTGTGCCTCACGGACACCACGATGACCAACCCGTTGAGCACCGAGGCCGAGGCCACCACGAGCCCCATGAGCACGGCCACCGCCAGGTAGATGGCCCGGGGGGCCTGGTGGGGCCACTGGGGGCCATCGAAAGGCCCCGGGGTGCCGTTGTTTGGGGGCTCCTGGGTGCTGTCCATGGGCCAGGTGAGCTCCCCCAAAAGCAGAGCCTCTTTATAGAGCAGGAGGGGCTGACGTGCCCCAGAGCGGCTTGGCTTTCAAATACCTTAATCTTTATTTTAATCTGAAGGGTTTGTCCTCCCTCCTGCTTTTTATAATCAGCTCTTTATTCCCAAGGGGATAAAGAGTCACTTAAAGGAAAATTTGATGACTGAACAGAGCATCATTTAATTGAGTAAATATTTTTTTTCCTCGTGGCTTCCAGCTGGATTTTCCTGTAAGCCCAGCCTTGGCACCTGGGGCTGGACATCATTCCATGTGCCCTGGGTTTGCTGGGCTTCAAGGCTACTAAATACATATTAAACATAAATAAATATAAATATACACATAGTATATATACTTAATTGGGCCATGTATATGTATTTTCTCTCTCCATACATATATCCCCATATATATATTTTTATAAATACCTATAAGTACATATATAATATTTATGCTATATTGGGTCAAGCAGCCCCCAATGCTCTGGTTTAAAACCCTTTCCTCCCAAATCTTTGCCATCCCCCAAATTCAAAAGCTGCACCACCAGCATCAACCTTTTTCTTTTTTTTTCCTTTTTAATTTTTTATCTTTTACCCTTTTTATTTTCAGTTCTCGTTATAAATATTAACAAATGTGACCAAAAGTACACGGATAGGTAATACTGAAATACAAAAGTGTCTCAGGATGCAGGTAAGGACGGTTTCTGCAGCCTTCACATGGTAGCAAAACATTGGTATCAAACATTTCACGAGGCCTGGCATGACAACCACCAACTCTGCATGCAGCTGGGACGAGGGACGGAGTGTCCACGTAGAAAAGACTGGGCTACAAAGTGAAGGAACCCACACACACACATCCTGCTCCACCTCAGGCATAAACCAGATTCATAGGCTGGAAAAAAGGATGGATTGAAAGGAACTTTGCCAGAAAAGGGAGGCACAGCCAACCTGGTGCTCCTCTGGAAGCTCAGACCCCAGCCAGGTTTTAAGGTGCTGGACCAGAAAGGATTAGTGGGAACATCTGACTTGACAGGCTGCCAGCATTTCAAATAAAATCCATGCCTATCTGCAGGATGCATTACAAATATTAAGTTACTAAAAAAACCCTATGAATGTTGTTTTTTTCTTTTATATCTCCCCCCCCTAATATCAAACAATGTGTAACACCTGGAAAAGTAAACACAGGTTTCCAGAGATCCCATTGGTTCCCAAGAGGAAAAAAAAAAGAAGTTGGCAATACTTGCACAGGGCTTGGAAGCTGAGGGTAACTGAGACTCCTGGGGAAAGAGCAGCTCTTCATAAGAAATCGTTGTTTAAAGGCTTCAAAACATTTTGGGAATGGTGCAGCATTTCCTAGAGAGTTTTAGCTTATCCCACTGGATGTCTGGTGGGATGAGGATGAAGAGATCAGCCAAGGTGGATCCCAGAGGATGATAGCTGGGATTATTCTAATATTAATATATTATTACTGTGCCATATTAATATCACTGTGCCATACACAGAAATTTATTTGGTTTGGATGCTGTCTGAGGCAGAAAATGAATCAACCTCACAGCCACTCCGAACTACAAACGCAATTCCAGCTCAGCTCCGAGGCTCAGCATCTTCATTATTTCATGGATGAATTGGAAAGGGATGAAAAAGGGAAAAAAATGACAGAAAAATTCAGCCTGGAAGCTGGCTTTGCTGGAAAAAAAGCCGTGCTGCTGCATGGCACGGTTTCATTAGGAATTAGGCTGCTGCTGGGAAGCAGGAACAGCCAGGCTGCTCCAGGGAGTTTTTCACTTTACCTCCCAAATGTGGAGCTGCCTGATCCCAGGAGGAAAACTGTGGCGTGCCCAGCTCTGCTGCCTGCACGTGAGTGACTGGAGAGGACGAGCACAACATTCCTGGAAGGAAAGCAAACACTCCCTCCAGGTTCACACATTCCAACGGAGGAGCTTTAGATGCATAAAAGACTGCTTAGGCCCGAACCACAGAGACTGACAAACCACCAGAGATATGGCACAAGCTGCCTCCAGGAGACAGTCCCGGGTCTGGCGTGGTTTTGGGGACGCCTTTGCCGATGCCGGACACACGGACGCGGACGGACGCATTCATGTTTGCCACTGACTTTGCGAGGCAGCGAGAAGGTAACTGAGTACAGCCAGGATTTGGGAGAGGAGCCAGACTGCAGTGCATGCAGGGGTGCACACCTGTGTGAGTGTGAGTGTGAGTGTGCACGTGCACGCTCGAGGGGCTGTGAGTGCGGCAGGGCGCAAAGAGGCGTTTTGGAAAAGCCTTGGGAGCCGGGAGCGGCCGCCAGAGCAAACCACCCGTGCCTTCTTCTTCCCTGGGAAGGGCTTCCCTGCAGCCAGGCCCTGCTCAGGGGTGTCCTGCTGTCCTGGCTGTGCCGGGATCCCCCGTACCCAAAGCTGGGAGGAGCCCAAGGGTGTGGAGTGTGACCCGGCGGGGCTCAGTCGCTGAGGACGGCGCCCGGCAGCTCGTTGGTCAGCGTGTGCCAGCGCTCGATTTTCTTGTCCTTGTTCTTCAGGCAGTCGAACCAGTGCTTCAGCCGCTCCCCTTTGGCATTAATTCCTAACACGACTCCTCCTTGGGAGGGAGACAGAGAGAGGGAAGTGTGGGGGGAGCATCAGCTCTGCGAGGGATGCTGAGAGATGCTGAGGGATGCCGAGGGATGCTGGAGGGAGCCAGGTGAGTCAGCATCCTCACAGCATCCAACCTGCTGGGAAATCCAGCTCAAATTCCCCACCCCCTCGTGGCTGTGGTGTGGGACCTGCCCCAGGCAGTGCCCCTGCCCCAGGCAGTGCCCCTGTCCCTTGTGCCAAGGGCTCACTGCAATCACAGTGGCTGTCGGAGGCACTGGGCACTTATTAGTGATAAATCACAGTAACCAGCAACAACATCACAACAAGCCCAGACATCCAACAGAGATAAATGAAACCTCCCTGGTAAATCTGTTTTTCACTCAGAGGAAAACATCTGAAAACAGAAGGGGAGAGGCAGATGCATTTTCTCCCTGCTTGGATGCTCCTTGGGAGGCTCAGGTGCAGGAGAGGGATAAAAGCAGAACCCAAACCCAGAGAGAATAAATGCAGGCATGGAGAGCAAACCGGGGGGGTGGAGGAGTGCAGGAGAAATAAGAGGCACAGACAGTGAAGATAAACAAAAAAGAGGCCAAGGAGACCTTCTGGAGAGTGCTACTCACCTATGAAATCATTGGATTTCCCGATATCATAGTCCCACACAGTGACTTCTAAGGTCTTCTTTGCCAGGTCACCGTGCTTTATCTCATAGAAAAACTCCTGTGGAGCAGCAGAAGCAGAGTCAGCATGAAACAGGGGCTGGGGCTGCCCATCCTCCTCCTCCTCAGGCTTTGCTGCCCACAGGGAGCCCAACCCAAATCCCTCACACAGTGATTAAGGTGGTGCTTTTTTATCTTTTAAGCCTGAGGTTGAGTAAAGCCCCTCGGTGGGAACCACACCCACCTCATTGAACTCGGGGTTCAGCGTTTTCTTCTTCACTGCTGTCTTGTGCTTGGATTTCTTGTCCTCATCTGGCTTCAAGTAACTGCAACGACACCAAAGCAGCCCAGTGGGTCCCAGTGAGGAGGGCAGGAGGATCTGGAGGTTCAGGGGGCTCAGCCACCCGCCCCACCCTGGCTCTGCTCAGGAGCTGCAGCCACAGATGTCCCCACCTGTGGCCTCCTGCCCTCCTCACTGGGACCAAAATACTGGGCATGGCTGGGAGGAGGCAGCATTTCCCCACCTTAGAGTCAAGGCAGCTGCTGGCTGCAGCCAGAGAGCACCGATTATCCCAGCTCCAGTCCCTAGGGGACACTGGCACTGCACACATGCTCTCCAAAGCCCAAACCAGTCCACACTCCGGACTGTGTGACTGTTCTGCTCATGCAGAGCCCCTCCAGGAGACAGGGACCACATGAAATGTGGAAAAGGGAGCAGCTTTGAGCTGTTCCCTGCAGATATTTTGCAGCACAGCACCAGAGCTGGACAGCAAACAAGATTAAAGTGTCACCAGGCAGAGAGGGGACCTGAAGTGTGGGCCAGGCCAAAGTCAATCCGTCGTGGTTTTGTGCTGGTGCTGTGCCTTTAAACGTCAGTTCTGCTTCTTTGCTACACGTTCCAGATCTTGCTCATAATTAAAAAATTAGGGCTTGTACCGAGAAGCATCACTTTTCTATCTGCTCTGAGCCCTGCAGATGCAATCTCCTGTGGATGGCCCAGGGGACACCCAAAACTGGCTGGGTGCAATGGGACTCGGAGACTCAGCCTCCCGTGGGCATCTAAAAAAGCAAGAAGGGATTTTTATACAAACACCCCCACAGAAGGTGAAATTGTGCTGCTGACAAACTCCATTTATAAGATAAACCCTCTTACTGGGGCTCCCAGCTGTGGTGTCTCCCCGTAGTTCTGCCTCAGCAAACATCATCCCTCAAAGTGCCCAAATTTGAGTCAGCACAGTGGGGACAAGGAGGTGGGACAGGCAGGGCTCCTTCCTCACCATGGCCACCCCTTCTTCGCAGAGGGTGAATTTGGGAAATGCCATCCCAAAAAAACCCAGGGGCTGTGCTGAGGCAGGGCCAACCCAGCCGGGACAACCCCACAGCACCGAGTCCTGCGCCCACCTCCCCTGGAAGCTCTGCCAAAAAATTGCCGGGGAATAACGCTCCAGGCAGGGGCAAGCTGCTGCCTGACGGCCTCATTTGCATCTCCTAATGAGAGCAATTAATTCCCGCTGCGGGGAGAGGCGGGAGGGGACAGCAAGGCTGCGGTGGCCGCGGTGACACTCCCATTTTGAGGGGTGACACTCACATTTTGAGGGGTGACACCCATTTTGACGGGTGACACATATTTTGAGAGGTGACACTCACATTTTGAGGGGTGACACATTTTGATGGGCAACACACATTTTGAGAGGTGACACACGTTTTGACATGTGGCACTCACATTTTGACGGGTGACACTCACAGTTTGAGGGGTGGCACATTTTGACGGGTGACACATTTTGAGGGGTGATACTCACACTTTGACAGGTGACACTCACATTTTGATGGGCGACACACACTTTGACGGGTGACACATATTTTGAGGGGTGACACTCACATTTTGAGGGGTGACACATTTTGACTGGCAACAAACATTTTGACAGGCAACACTCACATTATGACAGGTGACACCCATTTTGACAGGTGACACATTTTGACGGGCAANCTGCCTGACGGCCTCATTTGCATCTCCTAATGAGAGCAATTAATTCCCGCTGCGGGGAGAGGCGGGAGGGGACAGCAAGGCTGCGGTGGCCCCGGTGACACTCACATTTTGAGGGGTGACACTCACATTTTGAGGGGTGACACCCATTTTGACGGGTGACACATATTTTGAGAGGTGACACTCACATTTTGAGGGGTGACACATTTTGATGGGCAACACACATTTTGAGAGGTGACACACGTTTTGACATGTGGCACTCACATTTTGACGGGTGACACATATTTTGAGGGGTGACACTCATATTTTGAGAGGTGACACTCACATTTTGACAGGTGACACATTTTGACTGGCAACAAACATTTTGACAGGCAACACTCACATTATGACAGGTGACACCCATTTTGACAGGTGACACATTTTGACTGGCAACAAACATTTTGACAGGCAACACTCACATTATGACAGGTGACACCCATTTTGACAGGTGACACACTTTGACGGGTGACACATATTTTGAGGGGTGACACTCATATTTTGAGAGGTGACACTCACATTTTGACAGGTGACACTCACACTTTGAGGGGTGACGCTCACATTCTGACACATGACACACATTTTGACAGGTGACACTCACATTTTGAGGGGTGACACTCATATTTTGAGAGGTGACACATTCTGAGGGGGGACACATTTTGACAGGTGACACTCACATTTTGAGGGGTGATACTCACACTTTGACAGGTGACACTCACATTTTGATGGGCGACACACACTTTGACGGGTGACACATATTTTGAGGGGTGACACTCACATTTTGAGGGGTGACACATTTTGACTGGCAACAAACATTTTGACAGGCAACACTCACATTATGACAGGTGACACCCATTTTGACAGGTGACACATTTTGACGGG
>VWZP01000393.1:205745-238735 GCA_013396995.1 Dicaeum eximium | reverse complement strand
GGGTGACACTCACACTTCGAGTGGTGACACTCACATTTTGACAGGTGACACTCACACTTTGACGGGTGACCCTCACACTTCGAGTGGTGACACTCACATTTTGACATGTGACACACATTTTTAGGGGTGACACTCACATTTAGAGGGGTGACACTCACATTTTGACAGGTGACACACATTTTTAGGGGTGACACACACTTTTAGGGGTGAAACTCACATTTTGATGTGTGACACACATTTTTAGGGGTGACACTCACACTTGAGGGGTGACACTCACATTTTGACAGGTGACACACATTTTTAGGGGTGACACTCACACTTTGAGGGGTGACACTCACACTTTGAGGGGTGACACTCACACTTCGAGTGGTGACACATTTTGACATGTGACACACATTTTTAGGGGTGACACTCACACTTTGAGGGGTGACACACATTTCAAGGGGTGACACTCACATTTTGACGTAGGGGTCGGAGTAGCCGTTGGCGTCCATGGCGGCCAGGTGTGCGCAGCGCAGGATGCCCACCTGCAGCCCCTGCTTCTGCGAGCTGTACTTGAGCGAGATGAGGATCCTGCCCCGCTCCTCCAGAGACTTGTCCTCTGTTTTATCTATCTGGGGAGGCAACACACCCAGTCTGGGGGCTGGACCCACATCCAGCACAGCCAGACACCGCCCCAGCCCAGGGATGCTCTCCCCAACATCCCTGATTATGTTTGAGGGGCCAAACTGCTCCGTGTTCCCACCTGGCACAGGTGATTCCAAGGTGGGCATGAGGCTCTGAAGCCCCTTCACTTGTTTTGTGGGAAAAAAAATCGTTTTATGATTTTATAATTTGCAAAAATTGGGAAGTAAGTACGTACTTTTATTTAATGTTGGGTACGTGTGGGATTGTTTTTTTAAAAGATGTGTACTTTTGAAAATTTTGAAAAGTTTTGAAGTTTTTTTTTTAATTTGTGTATATGTATAGGGTTTTATAATAGGTTTATGGTATAATATATAATAGGTTTTATAGGTATAATTTTATAATAGGTTTATAGGTATATTTATTTTATTAGTTTCTTTGTTACAATTAGATTTATAGGGAGTTTTTTGGTTATTTTGACTGTCTTTTGTAGTTCTAACTTTGGTTCTATTTTGTTTTAAGATTTAAGGGGGTCTCTTTTGTTTAGCTTGGAGGTTTGCCTTCTTTTTTGTGTGTGTGTGTAAGGTAGTTCTGTGTTTAGTTTTTAGTAAGGTTTTTAGTAAGGGTAAGTAGTTTTGGGTATAGTAAGGGTAAGTAGTTTTGGGTACAGTAGAGTTAAAAGATTAAACAAGTTGAAACAATATATCTCATCTATGTGAGTAATTTACAGACTATTTACAATTTACACTTTGCTTAAATCTAAAATAGATTTTTACTCCAGTTAAATTTTTGCTGTTTCACACTCACAGGCAGCTGCTTCTCCAGGCAGATGCTGAAGTTTTTGGTCTGGTTGGGTTTCAGTTTCTTCAGCGGGATGCGCGTCTCGCCGATGAACTCGTTGTGGCGGAACTTGTCCTCGTCACACACCGAGATCCTGCAAGGGGCAGGTGTTGTGGCTTTTTCTTGGTCACAACAAGGATGGGAGCCCAACCCCCAGGGCCCTTGGGAGGGGGCTCCCCTGCCAAGTTCTTTTCCAGGGGTGAAGAACGAGCAGGACTCTCTTTTCTCTTGGTCTTCAGGGCTTTGTTTATTCTTATCTTAAGTTCAGCGCTGTCTGCACCAGACTTAGCATGCGAAAGGCGAGGCTCAAAATGGACCCTGAGCACCCAAAACCAAGGCCTTTTAAAGATATTTTACCCAATTATCTTCTAATACATTCTTTGTTTCTACTTTTCTACCAATAACTCCCACTAACCCATACACGTAACTTCCACACTACTACTCACACTAACCAACAGTCTTCTACAACAAGTACTACAAGAAATGGAGGGGAAAAGGGACAAGAAGGAAGAAGGGGCGACACCCAAATTCCACCATCTTGTCCTATTCCCTCTCATATTAAAATCCTAAAACCCTAATTTCTCCACTCTATGATACACTGTGTAAAAAACTACTACTGCCATATATTAAAATTCTGTGTGCTCTAACTCATCCCAAAGTTTTGGCAATTTTTCCCAGGGACGAAGGTTAAAAGCAGTGTTCTGCTGAGGGTCAGAATTTCTTAAAACAGGCAGAGAGACATTCTCTGTGCCCTGGATCCCAACAGGCAGGGGCTGAGCAGGGACCCTGGGGACACTGCAGGTCCCCAGCCCAGCCCAGGCACTGCTGGAAAAGCAAGTTGGAGCCTCAGCCATCCTGATGACTCTTCCATTAAAACATCAGAGTCGTCAGTGGCTAAAACAAAAGTATTCCGAGTTGCTGGAGCTGCATTTTGGAGGCTCTCCCTCATCCCTCCCTTGGACTGTGGGGCTGGGACAAGCCTGCTTCCCACCCAGCTCCTTCCCCAGGAGCTCAGGCACTGCTGGAGCGTGGCAGCTCCCAGGGTGACCCTGGCTGGGAC
Source organism: Dicaeum eximium (assembly GCA_013396995.1). NCBI lineage: Eukaryota > Metazoa > Chordata > Aves > Passeriformes > Dicaeidae > Dicaeum > Dicaeum eximium. The sequence continues at coordinate 236,211 of VWZP01000393.1, read as the reverse complement.
ACAGAACAGGTCTGTCACCTCCTGTCCCACCAAACAGGCAAGGCCATGGGTGATTTCCACACCAGAGCGTGGGGAACGTCACACCTCGGGCAGGTGAAGCTCTCCCAGCCCTGCTGGGATCTTGGGATGCATCCCAGCCGTGCAGCTGTGTCCGAGGTGGTGCTGAGCCCGGGCTGTTTTCCATGGAAAAGCTAAAAATGCCTTTCCCTGAGCTGGCAGCTAATGAGTCATTCCTCTGCTGCTTCTGGGCGTCAGCAGAGACACAGGAGCAAAGTTGGTGCTTGCAGGGAGCCTCTGCTTGCAGCTCCCGAAATCCCAGAAGGGTGCCATGAGGGAGCAGCTGTTCCCCAGCTGTGCTGGAAATGGGGAAAAACATCCCCATCCAAAGGGAGCATCCTGCATCCCTCTGGAGCCATGCAGGGTCTGGCTGGGCTCTCTGCCCATGAAGGAAAGGAATTTCTTTTCCCTTCCCTCATATCCTTTTTCCTTCTTTAAAAAAAAATGTTCTTACAGTGTCTTCTCATCTTTTGGGTACCTGATTGTTTCTTTTTCACCCACTCCCTTTGGTGTCCATCTCCTCACAGGTGGCACTTCTGCCCCCAGAGACCACAGGGGAAGGGGGAAAAGTAATTAAAGATAAATAATGCCCTGTGGTCCCACCTGAGAGTGAGTAATTGCACACCACACCTCTGGCCTGCTCAGCATCTGGATGGGTTATCCATGGATGGGTTATCCATGGATGGGTTATCCATGGATGGGTTAGCTACAGATGATTTATCTGTGGGTGGTTTAGTGCCTTACCCAAGGATGGTTTGACCACCCTCACGCTCACAAATGAGCAACAAGGAAGCAAGGAAGCCATGGGGATGTCTCAGTGCCACAGCACAAGGATCATCAGGGCTGGGGAGCAGCAGAGAAAAGAGGTTTGGAAAAAAAAAAAAAGGGCAGGAAAACAGGGAATGCTGCTCTCCAGAAAACTGAGGCTGGATGCAGCGTTACTATAGATACCCACGGAAAAAACCACCCCACCACAGCAGTAAAACCCTCAAAGAGAATCTCAAATGCAGGCACAATATTCCCCATTTCCTCTCCTCTTTCTTGTAAAGAACAAAACCACCAAAGGAGCAGCAGCAGCTCCAGAGCCAACGCTTGCCAGGCATGTGGAACCCTCTGGGCAGGGCTGGGGGGGACAGGAGGGGACAGAAGGGGACAGGGCCTCACAGGGAGCTGGCAGCTTGGGATCTGAGTGTACACTTGGGTTAGAAAATCAGCTCCATGGCAAACAGCACGAGATGCCTCTGGCAGCCTGGCTCACCTTCCATCCCCAGCCTGGAGCTGGAGCTTCACCCCTTCCTCGTCTCTCCTCATTAATCCCAATCCCTCCAGCTCAGTGTTTCCTTTGATATCCTCGCTGTGGGCTCCTGATCTTTTATGTTAAGGGCTGTGAAAACCACCTTGGAAGGAAACTGAGCAGCAAATGAACAATCACTGCTCATTAAACTTCTCCTCCCTCCTACTCAGCCCGGGCTCCTGGGTTACAGCCCTGACTCAGCTCCAGCAGCTGACTCACGGCTTCTGCTCCCTCACACGGGTTCCTTGGCCTCTTCCCCACGGGGAAAGGGGAAATGGGGGTCAGCCAGGACCCTTTTCCCACAAAAACACACTGAGAGGCATCCCCTGTGTCCAAAATCCCTTATGGCAACGTGGAAGGCTCCCCACGAGGATCAGCGATGCTGGCTTGGTTTGAGGAGAGGCAACAAGACAAAATAACACCTTGGGGAAGTCTAGTTCTCCAGAAAACAAGAGGAGGATTCCAGCATGGGCTCCACCACAAAATGCCTCCAAATCTGAGCACAGAAACCACAGCAGAAATGAGTTGTAATTACAAGCACACCTGCAATCCCAAGAAAACCTCATTTATCCAGAGTAAAGCAATTTGGGACCCCAAACCTCGAAGTGGCTGCACTCTGCTTATTAGTCCTGATCAAATACTATTTTCTGAATAATACATTTAATGAGTCATGATGTTTGTCAAACACATGATTAAACAAAGAATTCCTGGCATTCGTGGGCTAGCTGAGCACCCATGAATAATGCATCGCCTCGCCAATGGATCTGGATATGAATAATTGTATCCAATATCTGCCCAGCTCGGGTATTTATTATGAATGCAATTTATTTATTGGATATTACATGTATTATTTAAATGGAGGGGATTGTATTCTGCCTGTCCCACTTTCCCCTGCGGCATTTCTCTGCCTGACATTGCACCCTGTGGTTGGAGTCCAGGTGGGAATGGGGGCTCCAGGGTGGGATTGCCCCCCTGGTGCTGGCAGGGAATCTGTCCCCAATCCCATCCCATCTGTGCACTCTGGTGTGTTTTGCACGGCTCTGAACCTGCCTTTTCCAGGCTGGTGGGTGGTTTCATCCCTGCTAAGCCTTGGGCTACACTCAGGGATATTTAATTCAATGAATGGATGAGGCCTTTCGAGGTCCTCCCACCTGCTGCGCTCCACGAAATCCCAAATCTCTGCTGGTTTTCGAGGGGGTTGGCTCATTAACAAAACCCTGCTCGCCTGGGCAATTAGCTGGGCTGCCTTCACCTCTCCTTCACCTGGGGGAGGTGAGCCCTGCTGCCTCCTGGGCTCTGTGACACCAAAGCCACTCCAGCACTTGGGACAAGGTCACACAGGGAAGAGAGACAGCCTGAGTAGCCAGGAAATGGGGCTGGGGGGTTTGGGCAGGAGGGGATGCAACACCCAGCTCCTCCAGCTGCTCTGACAATGCCACTTGTCCCCTCCAAAAAGGCTGCAGGCACTGGCAGAGCCCCACGCCAGCCCCACCCCACCAATCCATGCTGGACACGTCCCACCAGGTGGGCTGGGAAGATTTCTGGCTGCTTTTCCAGCCTCCCTGATGCATCTCCAGGCTGCAGGGCTGGCGGCAGCTTTGATCTCTGGCTTTATTTTCACATTAAAGAGACTTTGGAATTGCATTCCCTGCCCAGGGAGGCTCCCAGGGAATGGCCACCACCCAGACCCAGCTGCCTGGCAGGAGCCTCTCCTGATTAGCACAGGGGAAAACCAGCATCCTCCTGGCTTTGAGGTTGGCTTCTCCTCATGGAAAAGGAGATATTTGGAGGAGAAGATGGATGGGTGAAGCAAAGCCCCAAGGCAGGACAGCGCATGGAGATTTTTTTCCTGCGGGAAGCGGCGCTGGGAGAGTGAAGGGCCAGCTGACAGCAGAGAAACAGCTCCAGCCACACCAAAACACTGAGAGATGGCCAGTTTGGGTGGGATACTGGGAAGAAATCCTTCCCTGTGAGGGTGGGCAGGCCCTGGCACAGGTGCCCAGAGGAGCTGTGGCTGCCCCTGGATCCCTGGAAGTGCCCAAGGCCGGGTTGGACAGGGCTTGGAGAAATCTGGGGCAGTGGGAGGTGTCCTTGCCCAAGTGAGATGATCTTTAAAGTCCATCCAGCCACATTTTCCTGTGGACTGAGGTGTCTCAGGTGTGGTACAGAGGTCCATGCCAGTTCTGAGCTTTGGGGAGGGCACAAGGAGCTGCACAGCACCCAGGAATGGGATGGGGCAGGGCAGGATTTCTGTGGGGAGGAAGGCAAATCCAGCCCTGCACATACTTTGGTACATCCCCCATCCCACAGCTCCTTGCTGCCTCCAGGATAAACAGCCCTTCCTTCCCAAGGGAGAAGCAGCTCCCAGAGCCCTGAAAGAGTGGGGGTCGAGCCCTCCTGCTGCCTTCCAGCAAACAACTCGGCCAACACCTCCTTACAAACCCATTTCCACGCTTGAGGAGGCTGCAAACTTCAAAGCCCGCAGTGAAAAAATACCCACCAATAACAACAACAAACTGGAGGCTTCCCAGCCCCACCAGCCTGCAGCACACTTCCAGCATGACTAATGTTTTCCAAGTGAAATAATAACCCACGGTGCTGAATTTCCCATCACCCTGCACGCTGCAGGCAACAGGAGGGCTCTGCCCTGCCTCACCTCCGAGCAGGACCTTCCACAAGGCAGCTTTGAGCTCCTGGTGTGAGGAAAAATCACAAACTCCCAGGGCACCTGCAAATGAGGAGGGTGGGATTCCAGCCACGGAGCTGGCAAAGCCCTGAGTGCTTGGAGAAAGGTGCAAAATCCTTTTTTTTGACAGTGGATCTTCCAGCAAATCCTGCAGCACGGCCCCAGATCAGTGTGGTGATGGAGCAGCTGAGGCTGCCCACAATTCCTGCCGTCATCCAGGCAGGACAGAAGCCAAAAACATGAAAAATCTTTGCATTCACAGGTGTCTGCTCCCTGCAGAGCATCATTCCAAGCTCTGCCCCTGCCCACCTCCATCCTCACACGCCCTCCCAGCCCCTGGGAGATGCTGCCAGGAGATGCTGAATGCACAGCAAAATAAATAAAATACTTACACTCCTTGCTTAGTTGGACAATAATTCACAGATACCTCCAGCTTTCTCACAAAAAGCTCAGCTCTGAAAGGGGCCCAGAACTTCCCTGAGGAGATTTTCTCATCAAGACACGACCCCAAAGCCTCAATGTGTGAGAGCTGGGCACGAAGAGGTTAAACCCAAACCTCTGCAGGCAGGAGGCAGCCAGAGAGTTGTGGAGTTAATGATGCAGCAGGAACAGGCTCCTCACTGCTTACCCCAGCCTGTAAATCAGGTGCCAGTGGCTCTGCAGGTGATGGATGACAAACTCAGCTTTGCTGGGGGATAACCCTGCCCTGCTCTGCTGTGAGCAGCTCCTGTGGGGCTGAGCGTGGGGGTCCCTGTGTGGAATTGTCACTGGGGTGGGGAGGGACAGCTGGCAGGGTGCAGAGGGGGGGAAAGGGAGCTGTGTCCCCCCGGGATGGGGCCCTACCGCAGCGTCTTGCGGATCATGTCCTCGTCGGTGATGCCGTAGTAGGTGAGGGTCTCGTTCCACGTGGGGTTCAGGGTGTTGCGCAGAGTTTTGGTTCTCAGCTTGTTTGCCTGGAAAAGCAAAGAGGTGGGGGTCAGTGGGCTCAGCCCCAGGAGGCTTTTTGGAGGCCCAGTTTGGAGGTGAAGGGGTGATGGGTGCTGTCACTCTCCTGCCCCAGTGCTGTAACCCTCGATGGGGTGGCCCAAATCCACCCCAAATCCACCCCAAATCCAGCAAAAAACAGCAAAAAACAGCAAAAAACAGAGGGGCAAGGACACAGCAACTCACTCATTTCCAAACCAACCCAACCCCACATCCTGCAGCCTGGAAACAGCCAGCGAAATGGGAACCTTGGCAGAGCAGGGCTTTCGTTTCAGCAGTAGGAGAGAGCAAGGGAAGGGAAAAATCCTCACTGGAATAAATAAAAGATGCTGATCTGCTGTTCTGGCTCTTTGTTTGCACTCTTGCTCCCAGCACAGCTCTTGATCCTGCCTGACTCCAAACAAGTTCCTTGACAGGCGTTTTGTCAGCTCCTTCCAGCAGCCCTGAGGAGCAGGAGGATGGGGAGAGCAGGGCTGGTGTTCCCTGCATGGATGGGACATCCTGGCACACAGCCACCCCCCAGCCCAGGGGACATTGATCTCCTCACTCCCTGAGCCCTTCTCACTTCTGGGGAGAGCAGAAAAAGGGGCTGAGGCTGCAGACAGGGCTTCTCCAGCAGGCTCCCAGCCTGGCACAGCTTGGCACAGCAGCAATTTTCCCTCTAATTAGGTGTCAGACAACTCAATCCCTGCCTCAGCTGCTGCTGGGCATAAGGAACTCTCAGCACATCAAAACCTCCAAGTTGTCTTGTGGATCTTTTTGGGAAGCTGCTGCTTTCCCCACCTTGGATTCTCGAGCCCTGAGTGACAAGGACAGCAGGGAAAGTGCCCCAGTGGCACCCACAGCCTGCTCAGATCTGCAGGGACCAGATCCCAATCCCTGGGGCTGCAGGGGTTGGGAAGGAAAGTGGGTTTAGCCAAGGGGGTGACGTGATGAGCATCACCCAGCTGCTAAAGCTGCCCTGGGAAGGGACACGAGTGAGATCAGAGGAGCTGAGCTCTGGGAGTGCCTTTTCCTCCCATCTGGAGTGACTCAGGATTCAGCAACCAGCATGGGGAATGAATCCAGCCCTGCTTCCCACACCCACAGGTGCCTGAGAGCCCAAATCTGGGACAGAAACACCCAGGGGACTCAGGGACTGTCCTGCTGCTGGAACCAGCCCAGGCCAAAGCCACGATGCCCCCAGAGCTGCTCCCCTCTCCCTGGGCAGAGCTGTTTGGAGCAAAGCGCAGAGATGGAGCAGTCCAGGGGCTGAGGGGGCAAGGAGAGGGTCCCCCCATGGATCTGCAGCTCCTGTGTCCCCTCCCCTCCTGCCTCTCCAGCCTCCAGCAGAAATGCTCATCAATGGGTTTGCAAACCATGGAAATAAATGATAATAAATGATAATATCGCCGATGAAAGCGCTCCTGGCTCTGTTTCTCTGTTTGCAGGGAAGCTCAGAACGTGGTTAAAAACTCCCTCTGCCACCCTGAACATCAGGAATTAATCCAAGTGAACTGTAACAAGTAAATACACCTCCCCCCCCTAAAAAAGGTCTTTCCCTTCATGTGGAATAAGAGTGTAATTAATATTCCTAACACACACATGGAGCATTTAAATTCCACATCCCCATCACTTACTCCGAGCTCTCACCACACATCAATATCTTTAATTACTCTTCTCTCCAGCAAGCACTGAACCTAAGGAGATGCAAACATTCCCCTTATGATTTATATTCTGGTTTATTATGATCTGAGGGCTTTAAAATGCAAAAGAATAAGGGGGGAAAAAAAGAGGGAAATTAAAAGGGTCCCATTTGTTTATAGCTGAGATTGTTTCACCCAGTGCTTCCCAGGGACTCCTGGAATGCAGCATTCCCATCCTGGGCTCCCAAGGTAAGGAGTCAGGGCTGGCATTTTCCATCCCTATAAGGATGAATTCAACCCCAGTTCTTACCTCCCGCTCTGTCTGAGCACCTTGCTCAAGAAATTCAAGGTCTGGGTGCAGCCCCTGGGTGAGGAGCTTCTCCCAGGCTTGATTTCCAATGAAAAGCTGCAGCTCCAGGAAAGGAAGGAGAAGTGAAAAGGTTTCTCACCTTACTGGCCCCAGGGAGCAAGTGCAACTTGACATAAGGGTCAGCCAAACCATTGTGGTCCATTGGCTTCAGGCCCTGGAGAGGGAAGAGCAAAAAGCAGGAATCAGGATAAAGCAGGATAACAGTGGGATGCTGGGCAGGCCCCACTGAGCCCATCCTGGGATTTGCTGGTCCCTGGAGCAACTGTGGCTTCCCCAGGGTTGGGCAAGGAGGGGAGTGTGGGTTCTGCAGGATCCAGGCTCAGCATTCCAGTCTGGGGATTCCAGGAGGGGCTGTGGGAAGCTCCTCACCGGGCACGTGGCACCATCCACTCCTCCTCCCCACCCTCACCACAATTAATTTGGGGGTAAGGCAAATCAGTGCAGTGATTCCCCAGCTTTGAAATTACAGGGTTCTGTCATCTGATAATTGCTTCTGAGCAAACACACACCTCTGCTGTTGTGGTGCCACTTCCAAGCGCTCCCAGAGGGTGAGATGGCACCTCCCTACTCCCAGATATTAAGGAAGAGCAGCTCCAGGCCAGTGGGAGACTGGTGGCAGCCAAATGCTGTGGTGTTCACAGAGAAATCTGGAGTTGCAGGAGCACCAATCCAAGGAAACGCTCGCTGTGGCCATTCCTGGTGGATTTTCTGCAAGACCCTCACAGCTCTTAAAGGATGAGGTTTGTTATAGTGATGCCCTGCAGCTGATCCTGCTTTGGGCAGAGGGAGGGCACAAGCTGTGCCTCTGTTCCTCTTCTAAACCCCCTCAAAATTATCCAGGGGTGATGCACAAACCCAGCTCAAAGCCACACCTGCACAGACTGCATGGAAAAAAAGTCCACAGGGCAAGGAAGCAAGTGAGGAGGGTGAAAAATGGAGCCTAATTTTCACCAGTCCTGCGCAGAAATGAGAATGGCTCCACGGTGGAAGCCCTTGGATTATTTCCAGCGTGGCTGTGGGATCCCTGCAGGAATCACTGCAGGACTGAAGGCAATCCCGTGCCTGGATCAGAGCAGGGCTTCTCTGCAGAGGTGCCCACCCAATCCTGGCTGCAGCCCGGGCATGGAGACAAGGCTGGGGGATGCTGGAGAGTCCTCACACCCTTTTTGTGAGGAGCAGAGTGCCTGGATAATGAGTGTGTGCCAGGGATCCAGCAGCAGGGAAGCATTTGTATGGACTGCTGGTGGAATGGTGCAGAAGGAACGGAATCATCCAGGATTTGGGCAAATCGAAGAGGGGGAATCACTTCCATGGCTCACAGGTAGGGAATAACTCACCCACAGCACCACAGAGCCCTCTCTGAGCTGCACAGTTTTGTCCAGGATGCTCCTGACCTTGGGAGTGTCTCTGATTTGGAGCAAGGGCTCTGCTCCAGAGCGCTGCCCTGGGGCCAGGGAGGCCAAATGGTGCCCAGCAAAGAGGATTCTGCTTCTACAGCAGAGCCAAAAGGGTGGAAATATCAGCAGTGAGTGGAGGTGAAAGGGCTCAGCTCTAAGTGCAGCCTCGGGGGTGATGTCTCTGGTGCAGGAGATGATGAGGATGGGGCAGACAGGGCAGGAAGGGGCTGGGCTGTCCTCAGCCTCTGGAGGGAATTGCCTGCACAATCCACTTGTGCTCTCCCCAAACTCCCTGGGCAGAGGTGCCCAACCTGCCCGGGCTGCACAGCAAATGGAATCAGAATCAAGCAGGCAGATTCCCAGGAAAATGGATGGAGAAAGACAGGCAGCTCTGTAATTCACCCATCAATTCAGCTCAATTAAATTACCTTCTGAGGAGGCTATTAAAGGCTTTTTTAATAGATGTGCTAGGGAAGATGGAGTGACAGGAGCCTGGAAAATGGCTCCTAATGTCACGTCTACCTCCCTCCCATGTCACTTGATACGTGTTTGGCACAAACAGCTGAATTTAACGGGGCTGGGCTTTGCAAGGCTGCTCCTGTGGGAGATAATCCCTCCCACAGAGAGGACCCACATTGGAATGGAGGGACCACCAGCCTGGAGCTTCTCCAAGAGGGATGAGAGGCAGAGAGGGACAAGGCACAGAGGCAGGGTGTCCCCTCAGATCCAGCTGGGGCATCTCCCTGGCTCCAACTATCCCAGCTGCTCCGCTGATTTATGGAGCTGAGATTAAGTTCCATCTTTTCTCTTCCTCTAGCCAACCCCAAAATCTCTGCTGCAATCCTACAGAGACCTCCAGCTCCCTGCCAGCTGCTCCCCGTGCCAGTGACATTTAGCTAATCAATAGGATTTAATTACGACTCGGGCTAATCGGGCTGCCGATTAATGCCACGCTGGAGGCGTCCAGAAATCACAGGAGATGGATTCATCCCATCCTTCACCCCACAACGAGCTGCCTGCCCAAAAACCAGCCTGGGTCATTCCCAGGCCGAGGCATCCCGTTCTGAAAAGGGGCAAATTCCACCCTGAGAGCCCAGAGGAGCCAGACAGCTGGAGGAATTTCCCTGCAGTGATAAATATTTATGAGTCAATACATAAGTAATGCTCAGTGCAGACCTCCAGCACTTGCCTGGGTTGGAAGAGAGGGAACAGCTAAACGTTCAGTGGGGTGGAAACTCCTGGGTGTTTTCTGGCCAGAGGTGCAGGGAGAGCAGCCCAAGGATGCTCCAAAAGGCAGCAGCTGCCAGGGGGCCAGGAGCTCCTTCACCACTGCCCTACAGCCCCCTGAGGCTTGGCCCAGGCACCTTTCTCCCAAAAGCAGGAGGCCACTGGAGCTCTAGGATAGCACAGCCTGCTGTGTCTGTGCCCCTATAAATCCCCTGTAGCAGTTGGGCTCTGTAGGGCTGAGCACAGAGTGAGACCCTCAACCAAGCCATGGCATGGCAGGGCACAAATCCAGGTGCCTGCACATCCATCAAATCCTTTTCCATGCTATTTTCTGGCACGGGGTGATGCCCAGCACATCCGAGCCGTGCCCCACACAGGGCAGAAGAGATCCACACAATCCCAGAGCCCTCCTGCCAGCCTGGCTGCTCCTGCAGTCCAGGAATGAGCTTCCACAATGCCCTGATTTATTCTCCTATTGATCCGAGCTGAGCTACAACGTGTCTGAGCCCAGCCCTGCCTGAAGTGTGACGGGCGGGGCTGCTGCCAGCACTGAGCCATCAGTTCGAGGTGGCTGCTGCCAGCCTGGCTGCTCCTGCCTTTTCCTGGCTGCTCCTGCCTGTTCCTCCTCGTTCCTGTCTGCTTTTGCCTGTTCCTGCCTTCTCCTGCCTGCTACCACCTGTGTGGTGACACCCAGAATCTCACAGATCCTGCTGTGCACTGACACCCCGCAGAAACTCCTCAGAAAAACTCCTCAGGGTGAATTCCCACGTGGAGTGACTGTCCCAGCCTCCAGGGCAAAGCAGGAATTGTTGGTGGAGCACAAGAGGTTGGGTTGAACCTGCTGCAGGTGCCAAACCCCCAGGAGCTGATAAAGGCACTCGTGAGGAGCACCAGCAGATATCAAAGTAAAAAAACAAAACAACCAGAGAGAAGTCAAATAAAGGGAGGGAGGGGGGTTGTTTGGGGTTATCAGAGAGAGAGAAAAACGTGTCTCACGTGGCTGAAATAGCCAGGTTTGAATGGCTGCTGGCAGCAGGAGGCTCCAGGAGCTGCTGGGGTTGGGCACATCCTGAGGGCGTTTTCCCTGGAGGGTGACACAGGTACCCAGGAGCTGGTCCAAGGGTAAAAACCATCCCAGCACTGCTGGGGCTTTTCCCCCATCTCCTCCTCTCCAGCTCTGCTTGTAACACCCCCGGAGCCAGCGGGGTGCTGGCCCTTACCTTTCTGTAGTCAAGTTTTGGCAGCTTTCCCCAGGCGAGAGATGAAATGAGAGCGAGCAGATGGCAATGTAAATAAAAGAGAAAAACGGGAGAATGAGAGCAGAATGGAAATGAACAGGACTCGAGAGCTGGGATGTCAGGGTGGCCAGGGGGGCAGGGGTGATGCTGGGGTACCCCACACCCCGCGGGTGGGCACGGCGGGGACCCGGGCTCTCCTGTGCCAGCCCTGCCTGCGCTCTCGCTGCTGTGAGATTTATCACTCGCTGCCCAGAGCTCTCCTTCCTCCCTGTCTTCCACCCACTCCGAACCCAATTAGAAATCTCCTCCTTGGCAGCGCTCCCGTGTGCCGGGGGAAGCCTGACCCTGCGGATTCTCAGGAGAAGGGAGGGGAGCAGGGCTCCGTCTGCCTCAGCCCTGCCCTGCCCGGCTCCTGCGGGGGCTGCCCTGGCCGGGAGCAGCTCCGGGAGTGCTGGGGCAGATCGTCCATCCCCAAAATCCAGCTTTGGGGCTTGTATTCCAGACATGGACAGCGCTGGGGTGGGCAAACAAACCTTGGAGGGGAGAGGAGCCTCCTGTGAAGGCAAACAGCGCTGTCTGACCCTCCGGGGCTCAGTCCACAACCTCTGCTCCTGCCTTCTGTAAAAACCCCCCATTCCTCCCCAAAATCGGCAGGGATTGAGGTCTTTACACCCCAGCCCACCCGGAGCTCTCCTTTCTCTGGTGGTCACTGGGTGATGCTGAGAGGAGCCCAGCAGCACCTTCCACAGGCCCTGAGGCTGAATCAGAACCTCAGCTCGCTGCTTCTGCTCCCAAACGTGCCAAAAAGCCCCAAATTGCCTCAATCAGGCAGGCGGCGAAGGCGCTGAGGCGCAGCACTTGGTGGCCGTGATTAGCAGCATTTCAAAAAGCCATTTATAAACCCACAGCCGCTCACGGTAAATAACAACACCGCCACGGGCCGCTCCAAACAGCATCAATCCCTGCTCGTCACGGCGTGAGCAGCCGGCTCCAGAGGGCTGGGAGAGCCCCGAGAGGCAGGGCTGGAGGGGAAGGAAGGGCAGGGATGTTGGGATGGAAGCGGAGCTGGAAGCCGATGGAAGCCGGGGATGCTGGCACAGCCGGGGCTGAGCCGTACCTTGGCTTTGTTGATGGTGCAGTGCAGAGCGTTGTTCTCCTGATCGTAGAGCAAACTGAAATCCAGCGTCCCCAGCGCGGCTGCAAGGGAGGAGAGATGCGATTAACCCGCGGCACCCCGCGAACAGGGGCTGCTCTCCCTCCGAGCACAAAGGGAGCGCGGGAGATGCTCAAGAACGGGCTGCAGACATTATAAAAAAACATTATAAAGCACAAAGAGCCCTGTTATGAAACGTGGCTTCATTTTGTGCTGGTGGCCTTTCCCAGGTTGGCTGGAACAGCCCTGGGAGAGGAGAGAGGGGCGAGTGGTGCAGCTCGCCCAGCACAGCCTTTGCTTCTCTGGGCTCTCACCTGGCTTGTCCCCATCCCTCACGGCAGGCAGCAGCTTCCTGTCCCCCGGGAGATGAAGGGAGTCCCCCGGGAGGATTTGGGAATGGCTGGGACGCAGCTGGGAGCTGCTGTTGGCACATCCTCCCCTCCAGCGCCGCTGGCATTCCCAGAACGTGAATTTGTGTAGTGACACCTTCAAACAAATGAGCCACCAGTGGGATCCCTTCCCGGCTCCAATCTGGCTGCAAACTGTAAATTAAACCCGGCGAGGATGGAAATACTTCCCTGGTTAAAATGAAAAACACCAACGGCTTTTAATCAGCTCAGTGCTCCTTTATGGCACCCGCAGGATCCAGGAATGGGACACAGGGATGGGGCAGGGCAGCAGAACAAAACCAGAAGAGCCTCAGCAGCAAAAGTCCTTTTGATTTGAGAAATTCTTTCCCTTTGGATGATCTGAGCACGTCTCACTAACCCCAAGCAGAGGAAAAGCCTTAAAAAGAGAGGCTTCCCAAAAACATGGCTTAGCCTTCTCCAAGGCTCCCAGGCTGGACTTGCACACCAGAGCCTGGACACGGAGCAGCCTCTCCTGGCTCAGCTTTACTTCCAGGCTGGCTCTGGACCCAGCAAACCCCACCTTTCCATGCCCACCTTCCCAAAAGAGTTTTGCCTGAGTGCTGCCCTGCCACCAAACTGCATCCCACAGCTGTTTCCAAGGTAACTGCACCTTCCTGCCGTGTTCAGAATGTGGAAAAAAAAAATCCAAAATAAAAACCAGAACAGTTTTGCTTAATATTTGCTGCCTGGGGAGGAGTTGAACAAACTTTATGGGAGAAAATAAGGTGCTTTTCTCTCCTCCCCCCACAGCATTGATAGCAGCAAGGCACTCACGGAGTTTAAGGATATTCAGGGGACCAAAACCTTCCTGCTGCAATTTCACAGTGCTCTCCCAGCCCAAAGGCAAAGGAGCTACAGGTCTGCCTGCTGGCACAAGAAAAAAATCATTTCTCCCAAGCAAACACCTTGAGTTCAAAGCAGAGTAAATACCCAGAGAGAGTTCTGCTGGAATAATGTCCCCCCCTCATTGTGCAGCAATTTCATGGCACATTAGCTCCTGGTCTGGGCAAGGCACAAACCAGTGGGGTTTTACCTGCCAGGGGAAGATGAGAGGTGAGGCCAAACCTGCTGCACCTTGTGCATCATCTCTGGGTATGGCTCAGGGGTACCCCACACGAGCAATTCCCACCAAACCCCCTGCACATCCCACAGGGAGGAGGGACCAGCAGTGCTCTGGTGCCTCTGGGTGCTCCCAGCAGCTCAAGGATGGCAGCGTGAGAAGCGGGAGGCTCCACAAACCAAGTCAGCAAAACTTCCCAAATCTGCATTTTTCACTCAAGAGCGGAAGATGAAACCTCCGGATTCGGAGCCTCATTATTCCCACCTGCCCTTTAATCAGCGCTTCCTGCCAGCCCCACCGCTCTGCCCTCCGAGTTCAGGCTGGTTTTTATTTTATTTTTATCACAGAAGGGGGCCTGTGGCTCAGCCTGCTGGATTTGGCGATTTATAAAACAAATTAAAAAGCTTGGCAGGCAAACAGAGCTCGGCCAGGAAAAAATGACAAAGCCCCAGCCTGCCCCAGGGGTGAGGGCAACGGGGAGCCCTGCTCCAGCAAACCCTAAAATCACCTTCAGACAGCAGCAGGAGCTTGTTCTGCAGGTGAGGACTCAGGCTCTGCTCCCAGCTCTGGCCGTCCATGAGCAAACATCCAGCAGTTCCCATTCCCCCGGAGCTGCCAGGGGTGGGAGGGCACGGCCAGGGGTGCAGGGCTCCAGCCCTGGCTCTGCTCCAGCCTGGAGGGGTTTTCCTCTAAGCTGAGAGGGGTTTTTTGTGGATGGTGAGTCTCATTCCCAAGAGGGTCTGCTCTTTGGGCAGAGGGGTGTGAAACATCAGAACAATGTGTGCTAATTGCTTAAAAATGTGGCTGCTTGATAAACGGGAGGAGGAAAAGTCGGGGTTTGGCAGCCAAGGTGCTGCTGAGCAGCTGGAGGTGAGCAGAGCCAGGAGCCAGCAGATGCCCAGGACCCGTGGGACACATTAAGGACATGGTGACAGTGCCACACCTCTGGTACATCCTGGGAATGCCCAGCCAGGGATGGATCCAGCACTGCTGTGAGGCACAGACAAAGCTGGAGCCCAGCTCGGGGCTGAGGAGGTGAGAGGAAACCTCCAGCTACACCAGGGGTGGCAGCCACCCCTGCACCCCACAACAGCACCCTGTGAACCCCAGGAGCCCCATCCTTGCCCCGTGCTCCTGCAGTGGTGGGCACAGAGAAGCCACCAGCACCAGCCCAGCACTCACCACTCCCACCCCTGCAAACCCCAGCAGCACAGCCAGCCCTGGCTGTGGGAATCCTGCATCCCCAGCTGGCAGGATTGGGCCCAAAACCTCTGCAGAGCAACCTAATCCCCCTTCTTTAATTGCTTTCCCCCTCCCACTCGAGATGCAGCTCGATTGTGATCTTAATTAGGGGAGCAAGTACCTAAAAAAGAAAAGGGCAGCAATTAGACTCAAAGCGCTGTTACCAGGATTATTTAACTCGACTGGGCTATTCTGAACACTGCCCTCTAATCACAGAGGCTGCAAATAAAAAATATAAATAAATGCCTTTGTCAGGCATTACAAAGGCAGCTCGGCGCTCTCCAGACAGCAGGAAGAATGTATCATTATTACTACAATTATTCTGCTCCAATGATAAAACAACCATTAGGAAAACTGAACTCATTAGCAGGTTCTGACCCTCTTCCCTCTCCATGAGTTGGGAGAGATTGATGGGAAGGCTCTGGCCAGGGCCTGGCTTTTAACACGGGCTCTAAAAGGGAAAAATAAATCCAACTTGCACGGGAAGGTGGCCTCTTCTCCCACTGACCTTTGGGCGTTTTGATTGATTCAGTGGGCCAGGGAATGATTAGAGGGCAGCAGGAGCAGCAGATGTGTCCGTGGGCTCGGCCAGCCCGGCACAGCCCCGCCGAGCCGGCAGGAATTTATTGTTTATTGCTGACACTTCCCGGCTGTGCCCAGGGTGATGGAGGCTGCAGGAGCTTCTATTTATACCTGTGGGATGAGAGGCAAAACGTGGTGATGAATCTCTGCTCCTTGCCCCAGCTCCTGTCCTTGTAGGAGCCTGGGCTGTGCTGGGAGGCAGAGCCGCCCTCTCCGTAGCCTGGGATGCTCCAAGAAAAAAAGTTGCACATCCCAAGACGTGGAAGAGCCACTGACACTCACAGAAAAAGCTTCAGCAAAGCCTGGGAGCGATGATGGAGCACACTCCTCACTTTCCCAAGGCAGGTGTGTCTGCTTTTAGAAAGTCCAGCAAAGCTCCATGCCAGGAGAAGTCGAGGTGTGCACACAAAAACCCCACTGTAGAACTAATTAAAAAGAAGTCCAAAAGCCTTAAAGTCCCTCTGCTTATCAGCATTGTTGCTCCCAAGATAATCTGCTCACGGATTTTGTGCCAGGGAGATCAGAGGGGAGCAGTAAAAAGACTGCTGGGGATTGTCTGGATTAGCTCTCCCTTACAGAAAGCACAGGTTCAGTAACCTTCAGACTGGGTATTTTTTAATGCACTATAAAAGATAGGTCCCTATTCTTCCACTGCTTTAATTTTCCCTCGCAATGGAGATAATTTTAAAGGTCCTGAAAGGCAGCAAGTAATTCTGTGCACTTACAGCCCCATATAAAATGTTGGTAAATGACTCCTCAGAAGGAACAGAAATTCTCTCCTGCCATTTCCAAGCTGGGCTGCTGAAGAACATTTTGGGGGGGTGGCTGTGTGTGTCCTCCTGCCTCCCTGGCACCCTGACCACGCCCAGTGGCACACGATGGGGCAGAGCTTGAGGGTGAGGGCTGGAAAACCCTCAGGGTTATCCCTGGAAAACAGCAGCACCAATTCCTGCAGCATTCCCAGCCTGAGCACTGATCCACTCGGGATGGTGGGATGGATCCCAAAGGTGCTGAGCAGAGGAGCTGCAGTTCCTGAGGGCAGCACTGACCACGAAGCTCCAGCCACATCAGCTGGGAAAGGTGGTGGAGGCAGCTGGAAATGGGATACATCTGAAAGTTGGTACTTCCATCAGCTATTCCATGAAAGTAGATCCTCTGGGAGGTTTTGGGACACATCCCAGGGGCAGCTCACCCTGTTGGGGCATGAACATTCCCATCTGTTGCTGCTGGCAGGGCAGGACATTCCCAGCCCTACAAAAAACCCCAGCAGGGCCCAGATCCAGCACAGGCAGGAGACCTTCCCTCCTCAGCAGATCCATGGATGTGGCTCAGTAGGATCAGGAGCAAAGAACAAGCACGACTTCTCTCTCTTGCAACTGTTCCCTGCCTGGCTGTGGGTTATTCACCCAAAATTTGGAGCAATTAATATTCCTTCATTTTGGAGACACGGCGCCAGCCCTGGTAAGTTCTGGAGCAGGGAGCTGCTTCTTCATGAGGTTGGTTGATGGATGCTCATCAGCTCTTCTGTCTTCTCCAGGAGGAGTGTTCAGAGGAACACTTATCTGCTCAGAACAGTTCAGAGATGCAATTATGTTTTACAGCACTAAATGGTCCCTGATGTCAGCAGCAATTAGACTTTCAGCAATTTCAATTTAGAGATGGCCTTCAAATCTCTCCCGCTCTCCTCCTTTAATGAAATACAGCGTTGCAATTAACAACCCCCCCAAAACTGTCTTCAGTGTTAAATACAAAGAGGAGAGATCTGGGAACCCCTTGAGCGTGGTGGAACAAGGGGTGTCAGTGCTGGGTCTCCTCCTGCACCCTGGGACTGGGAAAGGAGAGGGGCTGTGGGAGGAGGGACCTCGTTATCCAGCAGCTCTGTGGCTCCCTCATTAGCAGAGGTGCCAGAGGCCACAGCCCATATGCTGCTCTCATGGATGTTCAGCAGGGATGCCCAGACTGTCCTCTCCTGGTGCCCCGTGCTCACCTCCAGCACCTCAGGGTGTCCCTGGCTGTGGCAATCCCTGGGAAGAGGAAGGCTCCTGGTGGGACCAGGATGTGCAGCCTGCACCTGGATCGCTGCTGGGGTGGTCAGCAGGAAAGTCTGAGAGCTCTCCCACACCAAAATACCCATCTATCCCACAGGAAAGCAGAGAGGAGCTAATCCAGAGTCACCCAAAGCTCCCTGGGACACCCTGGTGTGACACTGCCCAGCACTGCACACATTTCTTCAGCTCGGGCTGTGCTCTGCTTGGCAAAGCCGCGCTCTGCTGAAATCAGCGGTGGTTTGTTTCGTTTCCTGAGCGAGAAAAATACTTCTTTTGGCCTTATCTGGATTGAAAAGACGATTCAAAGCTTATAAATAGCAGTTGCAGCATATGCTAAGGAGCTGTGTTTCAGAAGTAAATACCCTGCTCGTTCCTCGCCGTCTCCTCTGCCTCCCCCTGTCTGGCCAAAAGCACTGCCAGGTGACTTGCAAACCCTGCACCCCTTCAGACCTTCCTTCTTCTTTACATCTTCGAGCAGCCAGTAATTAATATCTCCATGATGGCTTTGCCTGCCTAATTATCTTCTTTGCTCAAAATAAGAGTCTTCCTAAATAACTCGTGTGGCGCTGCGGGCGTCACGAGCCGCCGCGCACCAGGACTGGCCTCTCAGCTGCACTTTGGAGAAGTGGTTTTCGTGCTGCTGCAGCTCCAGAGCTCAGGAGGCTGCTCTTCCATGAATAAAACTGGGCATGAGGTGGAATTGGATGGGTTTGTGCACACAGGAACGGTCCCAGGAGCAGGATGGGGCAGCACTTCCAGGGATGCCGGCTCCTGCTGCAGCCCGTGGCTCCAGGCTCTCTCCTCACCTGAAAACCCAGAGCCAAACACATTTGGAGGAGGGAAGGAATTCCAGTGTGACCAGAGCCTCTTTCCAAAGCCAAACAGCAGCTCAGGGAATGGGGCATTTCTCCAAGGGCTGGAAACTTGATTGCCTGTTGGAGGAGGATGGCTGCTCCCTCCAGCGCCATCCCCTGCGAGAAGCCCTGGCAGTGCTCTCTCACAGGGACTGTCCCTACTTCTGCTCATACAGAGGTTTCAGAGACCTTTAAAAATCCCTCAGGTACAAATTCCTGCTGGTGCTGTGGAGGGGAAGGCGCAGGCAGTAGAGGGGCAGCAGCATTTGGGTGAAATCGGTGGGGAAGGGAGGCGGGAGCCAGCTCCTCACAGGTGGCACATTGCCATCTAGCTGGCATTTGCTTATTTTCCTTCAAACCGAGTTTCCCTGGCACTGTGCTGCCCGACTGGGTGGGAAGCATCCCTGGTGGCTGGGATGACCCCAGGGAGCTGCTGCTGTCACAGGGGGACCAAAGAGGAGGGGACAGCCAGGTGTCTTGAGGCAGCAGGAGTGAATTCCCCCTTCCCAGCTCCTGCCTGGTCCTCTCAGCTCACAGCAGACGCTGGTCCAACAGCACCAAACCATCCCTCTGCAGCAAACACACATTTCCCACTGCTCCTGCCTCGTTCCTTCCACCTCCTCAGCAGTTCTGCTGGGGGCAAAGAAGAAGGAAGAGTCCTGCCCAGCACAAGGCAGTGATGAGTCCCTCTGCCAGGATCCCCCAGGGGCTCTGGGATAGCAGTGGGTGCCCACCACACCCTGCAAATCCTCACAGCAGCACTGCTGGCAGGTCTGATTGGCAGAGCCGGCTCCATGCAATTCCCAGTGATCCCAGAGCCAGCCCAGATGTCTCCACTCATTATCTGCTGTGTTGGTTCCCTGGCCCTGCCTGCTCTCTGCATTCAACAGGCTGCTGGAGACGTGTCCAGAACCACAAACCTGAGCCTCCCATGCTGGCCCCACCTGCCCTCCCACCTCAGCCAGGTCCCTGCCCATCTCTGCGAGGATTCCACCTGCATCCCACAGCCTGGGGATTCTCAGTTTTCCAAAGCACCAATTCCATGCCTGTGCTCACATCCCTGCTCCCTGCAGATGCCAAACCCGGCTCAGGCCACCCTGCCTGGGTGGCAGCAGACCCTGCAGTTCCCAGGGGCTCCACAGACATTGTGAGCTTTGCTGGTGGCATCTGGAGCACGACTCAGCCAAGGATTAAGGGACAGGGAGCAGCCAGCCAGCCCAGGTGAGCAGCAGCAGCAGGGCCACTCCCCACAGCCCTGCTGTGGTTCTGGAATTCGGGCTGGGATGGCAGCTCAGGTCCTGCTGGAAAAGCCCCAGAATGCTCAGGCTGGAGCAGTAACTCCAGGCAGGAAGGAGCTCGGGGAAACCCAGACAATTGCTGCATTTCTCCAGGCAGGGGCAGCTCTCCTCCTCCCACCCAGCCAGCAGCATCGCCTGGGCATCGGAGGAGGGAAACCCACAGGCAGGTGGGACAATCAGGAGGGAGCGTTCCATCCTCATCCTCATCCTCCTCCCCATGCATCCTGCCACAGCAAAATCCCTCTCCCTGCGCCTCTCCGGGGCTGGGCTGGGAGCATCTCTGAGGACTGAGGAAAGCTGTGCCTGGATTTGTGTGTTCTGCACCCAGATTCTGACACGACCATCCCCAGGGACCTCCTGAACCCCGTATGCCACTGACACCGCCGACACCCCAGCGCTGTCCTGTGCAGGCACAGACAGGTTCTCCAGGGGAAATTTAGTGCAGGTGACTAATGCAGCAGCCCTGAATCACCCTCCCGAGATGTGGGGGAGCTCCACGACACTCCCAGCGCAGCTGATGGCTCCAGTCAGGCTGCACGGATCCCCTCCCTGCTCTCCCAGCCCGGGGAATGGGGACAGCCAGCTCCTGCCTGGATTTACAACTTGGCTGCTAAACACGGGGGAGTGACAGTCTCATCCTGCACGTTCCTGCCAACCAGTGTCCTCAGGGTGTCTGGGCCATCCTGGGCTGTCCCCAGAGATGTGACACCAGCAGTGCCACCTCCCTGCTCTGCTCCTGGCGCCGCTGTGCCTTTGCCAGCCCGAACCCCACCGCACCTCTGGCAGAACAGCCTCGGCAGTTTTGCCTGACACCTGTTACGCTGCAGGAAACGCTTCCTAACACCAGCCTGGGTGAGAGAAACCCCCGCCGGCCCCGGCACGGAGCCAGGCTGCTTCCAGCATCCAGCATCCAGCACCCAGCATCCAGGATCCAGGATCCAGCACCCAGGATTCAGCATCCATCACCCAGGATCCAGCACCCAGCATCCATCACCCAGGATCCAGCATCCAGGATCCAGCACCCAGCACCCAGCACCCAGGATCCAGCACNAGGATCCAGCACCCAGGATCCAGGATCCAGCACCGCCGAGGGATAAATGCAGAATGCAGCGCCCTGCGCGATTTCCAGGCGAGTCACTCAGAGAAAACGCTGCGCTCTGGGGCCCCGGGTGCTTTGGCTGCTCCACACCCCCCTGGCCCTGCAGCCCGGGTTTTCCCGTTTCTCCTGCCACGGCGAGCAGAGACGATGGGATAATTAGAGCAGCGAATGATCCAAAGCCGGTTAAAGTCCCCGTTAAGTGCCCGGCTGGGACAAACGCGGCTTAGCAGAGATGTTCTCCCGGCAGTGCCAGAGCTGTCGCCTCTCCACGGAGAGCGTGACCCCGACCGCGACACGGGGAGAGGCTGTGCCAGTCTGGGGCTGGCACCCAGCACCAGCCTCTGCCAGGGCTGTGCCCAGAGGGGGACACAGGGCCAGCCGTGCCACCCTGCAGCAGCGCAGCCCTTCGGGGAGCCCTGCCTGGGGTCACACGCCGGGCTGTGGAATAAATGGCAGCAGCCAGGCAGCGATGCCGAGGCAGGGCTGTGACATTCTAAAGGGAAAGCCACCGCCTGCCCGGCGCTGGGCCCTGAGCAGCTCAGCCTCCCCTTCCCGCAGGACGAGCACGCAGCAGCACCCGCTCCCTTCTCCTCGGCATCTCCCGGCTCCAAACTTTGTGCTCAGCCCCTGGCAGGATGTGGCCCCCGAAGGCCGGGCTGAACCGAGCCCTTGGGGTTTCTCTAATCCCGAGGGAAATGGGGTTATCCCCGTGGATAACGTGGCCGGCAGAGCCCGGCAGCCGCTGCCTTGGGTGGGAAGGACGTTTTGGGTGGGGAGGGGTTAACCCTTGCTGCAAACACCTGCACCCACCACAGGCAAAGCCTTCTGCTCCAAAGGCCCCCCTGGTCTCCTGCAGGGCTCCTGCGGGTGAGGAACGGAGCGGGGACACGCCGGAGTTTGCCAGGCGGGAGGCAGAGCTCTCTCGGTGTCATTGCCCACAATCTCCCCGCTGTGGAGCCGGGCGATGCCGGAGGCTGGCTGGAGCTCATCAGCAGGGTGGCTGGAGCTCATCGGCACGGTGGCTGCACCACCGAGCCGGATTTAAAGGGTGTGAGCCGGGCTGGAGGGCTGGAGGCACGGAGCCGAGCAGGGACGAGGCAGAGAACTGGCACCAAGCACGACAGCAACTGGTGGCTCTTGGGAGACTTCCCGACTTCGGGTTCAGCCGCCAGCCTGGCTGCGGCACGGACACTCCCAGGGCCCCTCCGCCCCGGAGCGGTGCCGGGAGAGCCTCCCCGGCTACACCGGGGGCTCCTCACTGCTGCAGCGCGATCGCGGGGACGGCCAGCACGGCTGCGAGGCTACCCCAAGGTGGGCAAGCAGCCCTACCACCCACCCTTGCCCTCAGCACCCGGCAAACTCCCACGGAAACTTAGGAACTCACTGCAATCGTCGGACTCGTAGCCCTCGGGGTCCACCAGCTCCTCGGGCGCTTGGCTCTTGGCCGGCTGCTCCGAGGGCGTCGTTCCGTGCGCTCCGAAGAGCTGGTCCACATCCTCCTCATCCTCGCGGGGTGGCTCGGCGGGGCTCACCGAGGGCTGGCTCACCGAGGGGCGCAGGGCGCTGCTGCTGCGGCCGACGGCGGCGGGGAGCCCGCGGGGGAAGCGGGGGAAGTAATCGGAGATCTGCTTGATGGGTTTGATGGGGCCGGGGCAGACGTCGATGGCCATGTGCTCCTGGATACTTATGGTCATTTTCTCTCCTTTTCGGAGTGTCATGCATGCGGCTGTCGCTGCCAAGCCCCCCCACCCCGGAGAAGCCCGGACCGTGCGGGAGAGGGAAGTTTGGGCCGGGGGCTGCGGAGGCGGCTGAGGAGGGAGGCTCGGGCCGGTCCCTTACGTGGTTGTGGCTCCCTGAGCCTCGGTGGCCGCACGCATGCTGCTGCTGCCAGCCCTGGCGCTCGCACAGCCCCTGATCCTGCCAGCGCTGCCTGGGAATAAATGAGCGAGACACAGAGACGGATAAGAGGCAGGGGGTGGGCTCTCGGGTGATGTCACCAGCTAGCAACAAAGCGGTTCCGAGCAGCGGAGGAATGAGGGCTGTGGCCGGCCTGCCCACACGGCCACCAGCCCGGGCAGCCGGGCCCTGCCCTCCCCAGCACGGCCCCAGAAGTTGGGGTGATGGGGTGTGGGGAGCTGGGCTTTGATTCACCCCCCTGCCAAAGCGGGGCTGCTCCCTGCCAGGGCACCGGGCAGGGTCAGCAGGCAGCGTCCTGTTGTGGGGAGGTGTGGAGAGGGACAGGGACAGCCCCCAGGGGACAGTGACAGCCCCCAGGGACAGCCCTCAGGGACAGGGACAGCCCCTGGGACAGTGACAGCCCTCAGGGACCGTGACAGCCCCCAGGGGACTGTGACAGCCCCAGGCACAGTGACAGCCCCCAGGGACCGTGACAGCCCTCAGAGACAGGGACAGCCCTCAGGGAGAGTGACACCCCCAGGGACCGTGACACCTCCAGGGACAGTGACAGACCCCGTGGCCTCCCGGCTCTCCGCAGGCTGTGCCACATCCCGAGCCGGGGCATGGATGGCACCATGGGGCTCACAGGGACAGCCCCATCACCCATCCCTGCTGGCCCAGCCCACAGCAATGTCCCTTCCAGAGCTCAGCACCATTTGCTGGAGCTGGGAACACCCCAGGCACTGGAGCCACACGTGTCCCCTGCTGGTGGCCCGGGTGGCACAGCCGGAGTGTGGCTGTACCATGGAGCTGGCACAGCACCACAGAGCAGCGAGGGACAGGCTGGGCAGGGCTCAGGGCCATGCTCAGCACCTCCTGCTCCTTCCTGGGCACGGCCAGGGCCCCAGCACAGCCAGGACAGGGACAGGCTCCTGCCACAGGCTCCCTGGAAAATGCTGAGCTGTGCTTTGCTCAGGGAGTTGGTCTCAAGCTGCTGTTTTCACTCATTCCCCCCTGTGTTCAAATCAATAAAGCTGTGGCCTCACAAGCTGCTGGAAGTGGACTTTTCAGCAAGGAGTGCCAGAAGAGAAACACTGCGAGAAAACGATGCAAAATCCTGCCCGAGTAACTCACCCTGCCCAGGAAAACGTGTCTGGAATATTTCAGAGGAGCAGCCTCTCTGCTGGGGGGTCTGGTGTGAGGCTGGGACACTTGGCATGCTCTGGCCACCCACCAGCATGTCCAGCTGGCCACAGCCAGGCCCACCAGGTAACCTGACACATCCCTCAGCGCTGCACACAGAGCTGCAGCCTCCTGCAGCTGACTATTAAAAACAAAGCTCTGTTCTTCAGAGGATTTCCCCCAAATCCCAACAAAATGACACCCAACCTTTCTGTCTGCAGCAGAGTTCAGCTTTCATTCAGATTTTGGTAAATGTTAATGCACGCCTTTGAGTCATAACACACTGACACCAGGCAAACGAACCTCATTTACTCCTCACAGGGAAGGGAATGTTTCTCTCCTGAAGCATCCAAACTTGTCACTGCTCTGTACCCAGACATGAAGCACATCTGAGGATGATCTAATGACCTGGGAGAACAGGAGACAGCTCACTGCTCCTTTGTGTCCCTGCTGTATTTTCACTCTGAGCTGGCTCCTGCCTGTTGCAGGTCTAAGAGCAGATCCAGTCTCAGTTTAATCACCCCTTCCCACATCCAAGGACTCCCAGGACATTAATTCAGATGGAAATGCCACCTGCTCTGCACGTGGAGGCTGAAAATCTCGCAGGTGGGCTGATGCTGGGTGGAAACATCACGGCAAGCACAGGGAGGTGCCTCCAGATTTGAGTGTGCTCATCCACACAGGCTCCATCTTTGGGTGCAGCATCCAGGATGTGGCGTGGACTCAGACAGAACGAAGCAGAAATTGGGCCTGATGCCCAGAAAATAGCAGCAATTTCCTCTAAGAAAAGGGCAAATAAATAAATAAATAAAATCAAGTTATGTGTGAGAGCCTGATGCCATTACTGCCATTACAAAAGCGTCATCGTTCCAAATGTTTCCTCAAAGAGCACGAGAGCCAGATAGGCAAAGATTGTTTTACAGGGCAGAAAATCAAGGCTCTGGGAATTAAGGTGAACCTCTGAGCTCTTCCTCCTCCTGCACCCACAGCCGGAATCGGGGCCCAGCAGCACCAGCTGAGAGTGCTCAGCCCTCAGGGATCCAGAAGAGCAACAAGAGGACAAAAAAAAGGCAGAATTGAAGCAGAAAAACTCCCTGAAGCAGGGCAGGCGTGGCCCCTGAGGGAGATCCCATCAGCAGCCCTATAGACTGAGAGAACCCAAAACCAAGACTCACTGCTGATAGCCCAGATTGGATTTTGTAGTCCCTGCTCAATCCCAAGCCTACAGAAAGCAGCTGGAGCCTTTTCTTAGCCTTTAATGAGCCCCAAACCAGCTTGGTGTTGATAAACCACACTTTTCCTACCCTCCTCTACTGCCTGAGTGTTTCCTCCTGGGCTGCATAGCCCCATGTTCACCAAGGGCTCCCCAAATGTGTCGCACACACGACAACACAGAAGGTGAAAGGCACAAAAATAGAAAGTTGGGCTGGAAGACAAAAGCAGGGCTTGCAGATACAAAGCCAGTTTCCAGGTAAAGCTCTTAATTCCCACCGTCTGTCTAATGCCCTGGAATGTGACTTGGTTTGATCCCTGGCTCTGCCAGGGCCGTGCTCTGCCCACGCACGTGGCCTCTGCTGCCCTCAGAGGGGGACTTTGACTTCCCCAGCAGCCCCCCCAAAGAGGGAAGAGAGAGAGTTTAAATGTTAAAATGCTGGCTTTAACCCGCAGCTCTGGCTGGCAGGAAGCAAAGCCACTCTGTCAGGGAATATCCATCTCTGTAGGAAGGGGAAGGGTGAGGTGGCCATTGCAGAGCCAGCACCAAAGCAGGGATGGGATGAGGGGGAAGAACAATTTTCCCTGTCAAAATCCATGTTTTCTCCCAAGAAAACAAGATCCTGAGCTCAGCACCTGTGGCACTGTACTTGGGATGTGGGAGGCAGGAGCTGTCACTGACTCCAGGCCCTGCAAACACCAAGGTTTTCCTTTAAATGTTGTCCTGAACAGGGACACAAGCACAGGTTTAAGTAAATCCAGAAAAAGCTGTGGTGCTCACTCTCTCTGTGCCACAGCCCAGATTCCTCCTCTGGAACTGCCCTGCAAATGGGCAAACAGAAGGAATATTCCTACAGCCCCCAAAAATGCAGCCCAGGGATTAAACATGCACCCAAAACCAGGGGCTGTCCTCAGGACACACTTCAGCCAATTTTCTTACAAACACTGAGCACCAAGTTCTGCTGTTCCAGGTGTAAATCCACGAGAGTAGAGCCTGATTCCAGTTGGATCAATCCCTCTCCAAATGGAAAGCACAGCTGCAGGATGGCACCTCCCACTGCATCCCACAGGGATTCTGGGATCGACCCACTGGTTCTTTCTTTATTTCTTTGTCAACTCAAAACCCCTCCGACCCCCTCTGCTCTGGAGAAAAGCCTGGAGGCAGCACAAAGAGATGATGCCAAATTAAAGCCTTCATTACCTCTGGATCTCATCCTTGAGCTTGGAGAGGCGGCACAGGGAGGTCTGGCAGTGTCCCCAGGGAGGTGACACACGCAGCACCAGCCTGCACAGCCCTAGGCTGGAATTTTGCTTTTCCCAACCATTTTAAAGCCTGAAAGTACCCACAGCTGTGGGCAGGAGAGGGTGCCAGCAGATATCCCAGCTCAGTGTGGCTGCAGGGGCAGGACTGGGGGGGGATCAACACTTCCAGCACTGCTGGAAGAGACCCCTGCACCCCTCCAGGGCTGACCCTGCCTTCAGCACCAAGGCTGGGAGCTATGAAACACATTTCTGATTTCTTCCAACGAGCTGAGCTCCAGCAGGGCTGTGTGCACAGGAAGGGGGTTAATTGAAAAGCAACATGTGCCTGGCTCCTTGGCTGGCTCAGGGCATTGTCTCCTGGCTGACGCACAGCTCCTGGCAGCCTCCCCTCAAAGATCCCTGCCCTGCATTGCTGGCCAGGCTTGGCTGAGCCCATCCAGGGAATTGCACTCCTTACCTGGTCAAACAGCCTTTACATTTGCTAAGTAAAGCAATAATAATAATAATAGTGATAACTGGGGAAACTTGGCCAAAATAATCCTAAGGAGCTTATTCCAGGCTGCGCCGATTCCGGCTCCCCAGCAGCGCTGATATCCCAGTGCACCCCGGCCCCCACTGCTCCTCTGCTTGGATAATGTCTGAGGTTATCTGTGCTCCAACAGGCCCTGCTAACAACCATTATTTGACCAGATTTAACCAGCAATTACTAGCTGTGAACAAAATCACTGTGGTGGAATACAACCCACACCCTATTACGACGCAGACACAAACAAACCCTTGCAGAAAGCCAGGCAAGGGCCAAATGCCAGCAGGGAAGAGCCCTCTCCCCTCAAAATATTGCTTAAGGCTCCAAGAGACTTTATGAAACACCCAAGCAGTGGCAAAGGTGGATGGAATCTTCCTGGCCAGCATTTTGCTACCTGCAGATGGACCTGGAAAGGAGCTTCAGGAGGAGGGAGGGAGGCATCAGCTCTCCCTGCATCTTCAGGATGGGCCCAGAATAGCTGTACTTTTGGTAGGGGCTGATGTTTAACGTTTAGCATATGTTCACCATTTCCATGCGAATCCCAAAATAGTTGGTGTTTTCTTTTGTGATTTTAATGCACTCGGTTTTTTGGAGTCTGCCCTCCTACTGGGGAGGGGACTGCTCTGTCTGCACCCTGACATCCCCCTGCCAACCCTCCAGGCACTGCAAATCGAGCAGAGGGGATAATCAGCTGCTCTAAATCTCAGCTCTGTGGAGCAAATCCACCCAGGGATTCACCAGGGATGGATCTGTGCACAGCCTGAGCTGCAGGAAAATCCACCCAAAGGTGCCCAGGAGGAGAGTGACATCCAACCTTGGGGCACAGCACTGCCAAGGGCTCAGCCCTCAGCGGGATTTTCTTAGGGATGAACCTTTTTGGAGTTTTTTCCTCAGATTTCTCTCCTGATCTGTGGGTTCCTCTGAGCTCCAGAGCCATCACCAGGCTGGGCAGAGCCACGCTCTCACACGGCGCTGGATCTGATTGTTGGGAGATAAATGCAGACCCACTCCCTTGCAATCCAGAGAGGGGAGACCTCTGTGCAGCATCAACCCCTATTAGACTAATTTTATCTGCTCTCAGTGCCTTTCCAAGCTGGAGTCAACATCCTCTGAGATTATCCAGCTGACTTGTCTTGGGAGTTTTACCCTGCTTTTCCCTCTTCCCGACTCTCCCAGCTGCAGGAGGATGACAACATTCCTCCTCAAGACTTTCCAGGCAGCCAGGAGCAAAGCCTGGTGTTCATTTTGCAGCAGCACCTGATGCTGTGGTGGCTGGGACGTGGAAGCTGGGCTGGAGAGCTGTGCTGGGGCTGGGCAGTGCTCCTCCTGCACCCCCAGCTCTTCCCATGAATGTCCAGAAACGGAATTCCCATCAGCATTTAGGGCCCAGCCCCGTTGCCATGGAAATGGATAGACTTTCTGCTCACATTTTGGTGGGAAGAGGCATTTCAGGAGTCACAGCAGCTCCCAGAGTCAACACAGGAGGAGCCAAGTGAGGGCAGAAAGCACCAGGGGGAACTGCTCCCACCCCACGCTCCAGGAATTCAGAGCTGGATGCAAGCAGAGGGAAAAATGCCACCAATAATCAGCAGCAGAGAGAGCTCCAGGGATTCACGAAATAACATCTTGGGTTTGCAGTATTAAAGAGCAATTTGGCTGCATTAAGAGATCTTTAGAGCTGCTCCTCTCCCACATCCACGTCGGGCTAATGACATCTTGTCAAAAGCAACCTACCCAAACCCCCCTGTGCCATCCCTGTACCTGTCACAGCTCTGGGGCAGCTCTGTCCTGGCTGCTGCTCCTCCCAGGGCTGGGAAATGTCCTGTCCATCCCTGGAGCATGAGGCTCAACCAGGAGCTGCAAGGGAATGATCCATTGTGGGTACCAGGACATCCACAAATCCCAGCATCATGCCAACATTAAAAATAAAAAAACACAAAAAAACAACAAAAATGGAAGAGCAAGAAGAGGAGCAAGAAGAAGAAAAGCCCCCAAAGATTCAGGGTGGGATCAGGCTGCTGGAGAGGCAAACAAGATCCCAGATGCCCTGAACCAGGCAGGGCTGCTCACACGGGCACCACAAAGCCAAACTCACAGCAGCACCTGCGGGCCAGCAGGGAAGGAATCGAGGGCACAGCCCAGCCAAGCTGATTCCTGCCTGGAGAGGATCATTCCTGGCAGGGCTGAGGCAGGAACGAGGCAGCCAGCCTGCAGGATGCTCTCAGACCCACGGGCTGTTCTGACCCGTGATGTCACCCAGCTCAGGACAAAGTTCCTCTCTGCTGCAAGGAAGCCCAAGCATTTTCCAGCTCTTGGTGATCCAGGGAAAACAAAACTCCGGAGCAAAGAACACCCACCAGCTGGAAAAAACAGGAGAAAAAGAGAGGTGGCATTCCTCAAAATACAAACTTGACAGTGATCGCGTTCAGGGGGCGCCTCCCGGGTCATTTAGCAGCCAGAGGAGTCACTAGATGGCCCTGCTAGCCCTGTTCATCTGATCACAGCACGGATTTTGAGGAATGCTGCTCTGGCTGCTGTGCAGGAGTGGGAAATCTGCTCCAGGTCTGCTCCTGCGAGGAAGGGCCTCTCAAGGGGAGCGTGGCAGCCAGGTGGGACCTTGGCCGTGTGAGAAAGGGTTCCCACTTCTTGAATTTTAAAAGGTTTATTTTAAAAACTTATCAAAAATTATAACAGAATAAAGAAAATGAAACACCCCACCAGGAGCAAGGTATTCCCCACCACGTGCTGGGCCTCAAAAATGGATGTTCTGCCTTTTTAACCCTTTGGCCCCTCCCCAAAGTTCTGTCCATCGACTCCTTCTTGGCTGTCCAGAGGTGGGGATCACTCCCTGACATCTGGATTGGGGGTCAGGGGTTGCCATAGTAACGAGCCCACCCTCCCAAATGCCCCAGCTTCCCCAGGCATCCCGTGGGAACCAAAAAAAAAAAACCAAACAACCCACACACACACACAAAAAAACCCCAAAAAACCAACAACAACAACAACAAAACCCCCACAACCACAAACAAAAAAACCAAAAAACATATCTATAAAACTTCTCTTACATAATATTTCCCCTCTAACTGTGAGAGCCAACTCTTCAATACTCCTTTATCACAGCCAGGACACCTCGGCAGGCAGGGGGAGGGTCCTTCCCGGTGCCACCACGCCCTGGATGTCCCCTCCTGTCCCCAAGAATGTCACCACCTGCCAGGGATGCTGGAAGCCTCAGCCTCAGCCTGATCATGCTGACAGTGATGGGTGTAAGAGCCAGGGAACCACATTAATGAACCCCGTGCTGCTGGATAATCATGACATTAGCGTTATTGGATTAGAACATTTGCATAATTTGGGCACGAGCTGCTACCTGTGCCGAGACATATGTTTACATGAATTTGCATCCATTTGCATCCCGATGAAGCTGCATCCTCGGCAGCTCCCCGGCTGACCGGTCACGGGCCATTGGCAGCACCACCCAGGGGACATTTCCTGCTGCCAGGGACAATCCCAAACCGCTCAGGTGCCCGCAAACAGCAAAATTTTCCCGTCCTCGAGGTGTTCCTCACACGGGTTGCACCTCATTATCAGGGTCAGGAGAACCAGCGTTGGGGTTGTCAGGAAAATTAATCCACAAACATCAGAGGTTTGTGTCCAAAAAGGAGACAGAGGAGTCCCTTTTACTTTATTCGAATAAAGGGAGAGGCCACGGGGCGTTCCCCTGGGGTCTCTCCAATTTTTGGAGGACGCAGCCTCCTTTTTATCC
>VWZP01000393.1:161783-205542 GCA_013396995.1 Dicaeum eximium | reverse complement strand
CTACCAGCAGACCCACAGTAAAGACAAATCTCTCATTCCTGTCGGGGTCACCCAGGCTAAAGCTGTCCCTTCCCCAGCTCCCACAAACTCTTGCTGCCTCCCAGGTCCCAGGATAACGGGCACTTAAGTCCATCCCACTCACAGCTGTGAAAAGGGATCGATAAAACACTCCCAGCAGGCTGCAGAGCTCAGAATTTAAGAGGCCAATAAGGAGAACCCAAAATGAACTCCTTCCTCCGTCTTTGATTCAATTACTTGATTTTATAGGAAGGGGGAGGGAGATTCAATTACTTGATTCTTGATTTCTCAGCATAGAAACACGGACTTTTCACCACAGAAAGGCAGAAATCCCTTCAAAGCAGCATTTGGTGGCCACATCAGGTTTATAGGGCTGTAAGAAATCAGTTTTCCCCTCCTGAGCTCCACAGCAGAACCTGCTCCAGCTTTAGAGGAGTGCAGCAATATCTGAGCACAAAGTCCTGCAGCCCACCCACAAAATTCCAGGGTGAGAGGTGGCAGCTGCGTGTCCCTGAGTGCTTTCCTAGAGCAGAGCTGCTCAGGGAGTCCCCAAATCCCTTCACAACCCCGGGAATTGTGGTTTGGGAGGGACCAGGAGCTGCACGCTCGCTCCCAGGCATCTCCAGCCCCAAAAATTGCTGCTGGCCCCTTCCAAAGGCTGGAAAAAACTGGCAGCAGGACCAGCCCAGGGGTGTCCAAAGCATTTCCATCCACGAGCCTCACTGCCACTGAAAACTCTGCAGATTACAGGGATTTATCTCTGAGTGCTGGCCTGTAAGATCCAAAGAGCTAAAAACCCCAAAGTGCCCTTGGGATTAAACCTACCTGAACTCACCAGCAGCAAGGACAGCAGCAAATCCCAGCAGGGGATTCCTGCTGGGCAGTTTTTCCTGGGATGCTGTGAGCTGGAGCAGCCCTCTCTCCCCTTTTCTGGCGCACAAATAAAAGCTCAATTTGTGTTTTCAGGCTCTGCTCACCCAAACCAACCCACACCCGCTGCTTCTTCTGAAGAAGCTGGGAAGAAAAGGAGCATTAAGAAACTGCTCACTCAGGTGAATCCAAACCTGGGGAGTGGATTCAGAGCCCAGCTCTGCTCTGAGGAAGGTGAGGAAGGTAGCCTGGCCCCCACCTTTTCCACTCCCTGCACAGCTTCAAAGCCTGGCATTTAGCACATCTCTGCTCCAGCCACTCAGGCTGTTAAACGGGCACATTTTCACTCGTAAAAGCCGTGTCAAGACCCTTTGGGAAACTTTTATCCTTATTTTAAGTTGTATTTCAACAGCCGAGCCTGTGCTGCAAAAATGTGACTGCTGCACGCTTCCCTCTGCCCAGAGGTGATGTACCAGTCTGCATCTGATTTCTTCCCTCCCTTTCCAGCCCTTTCACCCTCCCCTCCCTATCTTCGAGGAACAGATGCACCCATTCATAACCACGCAGAAAAAAGTGTGAATTGGCCTTCCCGACCCGCAGTGCAGCTGGCAAAGCGCAGGAGGGAAAATGATGTTTTGCACGAATACACAAATTATCTGCACTGATCTTATTAAGCTTGAACGGGGAACCGACAAAAAAAGAAAGGAGGGAAGCAAAAGGCGTTGTTTGGGTGTAGCATTGTTATTGTTTATCCTCTCCAAGCACTCCATCATCCTAATCCCACCATCTCGAGGGGTCAGGAGCAGTGATCTGTGAAATAGCAGGATCCAGAGCAGGATCCAGAGGGATGCAAACCCCGCAAGGCAGTGCATGGGGAAGATCCAGAGGGATGCAAACCCCACAAGGCAGTGCTGGGGGATGATCCAGAGCAGGATCCAGAGGGATGCAAACCCCACAAGGCAGTGCCTGGGGATGATCCAGAGCAGGATCCAGAGGGATGCAAACCCCACAAGGCAGTGCTGGGGGATGATCCAGAGCCTGCCAGAGGGATGCAAACCCCGAGGGGCATCCGGCAGCACCTCGGGGAACTCTCACCTGCAATTCTCAGGCCAAGCATCCAACAAGTCACAAATATTAACGCTGAAAATATTCGTGTGGTACCAATTAGCACCAGAGCGCTGGGACAGGCAGGGGTGAGGGAGAAACAAAGGCTCAGAAACTCCTCAGTCCACACCCTCGCGGGGATATTCTTATTTATCACATGAATAAATTCCACGCCAAGGTGCCCAGGACACAAGAGCCAACTCCTCATGCTGCAGGCAGAACAGCAGCTCTGGCAAGTACAGGGAAACAATCACAAGGTGGAAATGCAAACAGAACACAATTCACCTGCTATCAAAACTGGGGAAATCTGGCAAGTTTCCTCCTCAGCACTTACCACATCAAGGCTGCTCAATGATGCTAATTAAACAGGTGCCTCCCAGACATAGCCTGGAAGATTTACATCCCCAATTTGCATTTCTCAGTTTGTTTTCCTTTCCTCCGAGGCACCATTCGAACGGGCGCGGTGTGATTGCTTGGAGGGGTTTCGTTTTGCATTTTTCATGTAGGATTTTGGAGTGCCGTCTGGAGATGAAGGTCTGTCCTGTCAGCAGCTCAGCGGCTGCTCCTCCTGCCCCTGCTCACCTCAGTGGGGCTCAGCTGTTCGCTGAGATTATCTTGGTCTCTTGGGCTTGGCTTCACCAGCTGAGAAATCAAGAATGCTGGGCTCAGCTGCTCTGGGTGATCCAGCTGCTGTCCCAGGGGCTGGGAATGCATCAATCTGGGAATTCTTTGGAGGGTGAGCCTCTGAAATACCTGGCAGCAGTGCAGGGTTGTTAGGACCAGTCTCAGAGGTGGGATGTCCCCACCCAGCTCCCAAATCCAGTCCCAAAACCCGAGACCAGGGCAGCTCCCACACACCAGGGGCTGCTCCCATGGGATGGGACAGCAGAGCTGGAACAGAAGTTTGCATAATTGGAAATAAATAAAAGCAGCTACAGTCCTGTGGGAATTTGTCAGCTCTGAAATCACAAGTCAGTCACACTCGGGACAGGAGGTGTCTCTGCCAGCACCCCTCTCCTGACAAGGCTCTGATTAGCAGCAAGTCACCACCTGATAACAAGAGGGAGGAGGTGACATCTGGCATCGTGTTCCTGTCTGTTCTGCCAGGGACTAAAGGCAAGATCCTCACCTTGTGCCATTCCAGCACTACCTGAACACGCTGCTAACAGAGGAAAAGCTCAGCGAGGGCTCTGGATGGGCAGCTCAGGATGAAAGTTTCCCGAGGTGCTGACCCATCTCCTGCCATCCCACACCTGCTCAAAGCCTCCTTGTGTGAGTGCAGCATCAGCCCTTCCAAAACACGGCCCTGAACTGTCTGTCCATCACAGCCACCTGCAGAACAGGCTGGCAGAGCAGCCTCCAAGGTGGAGAGGAGCAAAGAGAAGGGAGGAAGAACAGAGAGAGGTGAGCTGGTGAGACACGGCCACCACCAGCCCTCTCCCCGTGAAGGAAACAATTCTGGGAGGGGAGCACCTGCTGCCAAGTTTAACCTCACAGATGAACTCCAGAGGTTATTTGCCAGTTTGTGTCACTGTCCAAGCACTCCTGCTGACTCTCCAGACCCAGCAATGGCCAGAACCACGTTGCCCAAACACCAGCTGGTCCTTTTGCTTTGGCTATGCTGAACGTGCAGACGGCTCTGGCAGGGGAAGCACTGCCCTCCCTGTTGGGGAGGATGATGCAGGAAGGCCCTGCAGAGATGGTTTATTGGTGAAAGATTTTAAGAATGTAAAACCTGCAGAAGAGATAGAGTTAAAAGCAAGATTTGAGCTATAGAATGCGAAGCAGGAAGACAGTGATTAAGTTATCTGAAGGCCGGGCCCCTGATGACTGAACAATACAGCTCCCCAGACAAAGGGATAAGGGGTTGGGCCCTGCCAGGTGATAGGGGAAAAAGTGAGTTTTCCAGGTTTTTAGTATAGTAATATAATAGTTCTCATAAGCTGTATGTAAATTCTGTAAGTTTTATATCCTATACTAGTTGGTTAGTGCTAACCAAAGTATTCAGCATAAAAAGAAATAAATGAGATTGTAACAAAAAGTTCAGCCTCTTAAGACCACACTTCAGCCGGAGCTGGTCAGGTTGGCTGTCCCCACGAGCAATAAACCACGTGTCCAAAGAGCTTCCCTGTACATGGAAATCTCTCATCGAACCCCAGATAGACCCCAGCCTTTTATAATACTCCCCTCCCAAAATAAAGTGTAAAAAAACCAAACAGGGCAACCTGGCAATGCAGGGCAGCGTTTGTGACTCGCAGAGATCCCACAGCTGCCTCTCCCATCTGGTGGCTGTTGTCATGGCAAGCAGAGAGGGGAAGCAGCGACACAAGAGCTGCTCAGTCCTTGACACTCTCCATCCTTGGGCTGATGGCAGCTCCCCAGCAGAACAATCCCAGCAGCAATTACCGAGGGCTTTTAGAACAGGGGAAAAGCAAAAACAGATTAAAAAGCTATTTGAAACCTTGAGGCTGAATGCTGAGGGAACAGCAGAGCCAGGGCTGTGCGAGCTGGGCAAACAATGAGGAGACAGAGACACCTCTTTGAGGGCCAAGTTTAATGGACCCTGCTTGTCAGAGAGCCTCGGGTGGGGACAGCTCTTGACAAAAGGACAATTGCTGCTGCTTTGTGAGTCGTGGTTGCAGTGTGGAAAACCTTCAGAAGGGGCTGAGGAGCAAATCTGTGCCACCACCAGCACGAGGCACAGAGGAGGGGACAAGACAAAAGGTGACTTTCAAGTGCAGGATTCAATTAAACTCCAGCCACACGAGTCTGGAGTTTCCACTGGCTAGGTTATTGTCTTGCCTTGCTGGAGGATTTGGAGGAGTATCTAAAAAAAAAAAAAAAAAACAACAAACTTTTTTACCGTTCCAGCAATGGAATGGCAAGAAGTTCTTACTGAGCAAAAGCTTTATTGTTTCCAGTAGTAAAACACCACATAAAAGCTGTGAGGGATGGAGATGAGAACAAGGAAATAATAAACACAAATGACCAGAGCAGACTGAGCACATTCACTGAGCCCTCCTTGCCCACATTGAGGCAGCTCAAAAGACAGGTTCAGGTTTAGGATAATATTCCAACAAAAGCTGCAAAACACAAGTGAGAGAATCACCACAAAGGGAAAAGTGGTCTTCAAAATAAAATAATGCACAGAGCTGCAGATGTTCCTCATTCAGTTGTGCCTGGATCACATTGTCCAGGACCAGATCCTTCCCTCAATCCAAGAGGAGTCTTTTCACAGCTGATTGAACAATTCTGGTTCAAACTCAGGTGGAATTACCCCGTGGAGTTAAAATACAGAGCTAAGAAAGAAAAGCTTCCAGTCTCACTGGCACCAGAGCAATGTCAAATTTATCTCTGGGAGTGTTTTGTAAAAACCAAGCTCAGCCTCACAGTGGCACAGCAAGGATTCCCAGGCTCCTGTGCAGAGCTGGCACCCCACAGTGGGAATGAGAGTGGGAATGGGGCAGGACTGACCTGCCTGCACTGCCCAGGAGCGAAGCACAAGGCACTCAAGGAGACTCAGAAATTACACTCCTGATTTTAAAAGCTCTTTCCAACTCAGTGTAGAGCTGGTGATGAGAAAGCAACAGGTTTAAAGAAAATAGAGTCAATTCCTAAAAGTCTTTTTCCTCCTCCTTCTGCTGCAGAATTAACTTTGGCTGGCAGGCCAGGCTGGCTGAGGAGCTGCAGTAATGAGCAAGACAAGCCTCACTTGGACTGTCAAAAAGCTTCAAGGCAAAACAGAACTCTTATTGGTGCCTAAACACTTTGGAAATTGAAGCCCCTACAGCTCTCAGAAGAAACAGCTCTGAAACCACACCAACATTTCAGCAAAAGCTGACAGCTGAAGTTGTTTTTCAGACACAGCTGGTGGTTTTGGCATTACCTGTTCCATAGATGCAGCTTAATGGCCAGGTTAACAACACAGCCCATGCCATAAAACACCCCTCAGTGGAGAACAAGCTCACCCCTTGCTCTCTCCAACGCTGATGGCGTGGACCCCACATCCAGTGATTTCTTTTCCTGCCATCTCAGGGAGCCCACGGGGCCCAAAGGTTTCGTTTCATTTGTGAAAGGGCAGGGACAGATCACAGAGGAAGATCTGGAAGCATTTCACCAGCAACCTGCCAGAGCACATGAACTGGGGGAGCAGTAAGGGAATGGTGCTCTGCTGGGCCGTGTTCATTTGAAAAGCGAGGCAGGGATTGATTTCCGATCTCCTGCCGGAGCTCCCGCGCCCGATCCCATTTATCTTCATCCTGCAGCCATCTGTAAGGACACACACTACATGCACACAAAGTGCCCAGAGCAAAGGGAAACAGAACAAAAGGGAAATAACCGAGGGGAAAGGCTGACATTAATGGGCACAAATTGCCTTTAACTCCGCGATTGCAGAGGGAATTTTTTGGAATCCTTTGTTTCTTCATAACAGACGGGTCCGCTCCAAAGCATTTAATAAAATCCACAGACTCCTACCAGCCCAGTGTGGGTTTTGTTCAGGTCTTCAAAGATCTAATTGCTCTAGAGATGTGAGGTAATTTGATTTTTTTCCCATCTGGCAGGCCTTAGAGGGAAATTGTCCATTCTGGAGGATGAGCAGGACCAGGGCACGCAGTTTTCAACAGCCTGACTCATGATGACACCACCAGAGCCAGCCAGATGCTCAAGACTTCCAGGAAAAAGGCAAAAGAAAGGCCCTTGCTCATGTAAGGTGTGCATGTGGGGTGGGAATCCGCAGAGCTTTACAAGATGAAGTCATTTGAAAGCTTTTCTCCAATTTGGGTGTGCTCCCCGCCAGGAGCTGCAGCCAACACAAATCTCCCCCGACCCCACACCCTCACACGAGCCAGTGCTCAGCCAAGAGGAGTGAAAAAATCACAGCAAACCCCTTGGAGAGTTTCCTTACCCTGAGCAGAGGGAGAGGGAGGGAGCAGGAGCACGACTTCACCAGGAATTTCTGGTTCCTGATGCTCCCACCGAACTCACTCCAACCAGAACAAGAAGAAAACACAAGGAGCTCCTTCCCCATGGGAGCCACGTGCCAATCACAACCCAGTTTGTCTTTTTGGGGTTCTCAGAGGACAGGCAGGTGCTGTCCCAGGTGTCACCGTGGTGCCAGTGCCTGTGGAAGAGCCAAAGCCACAAAGTCACCACTGGCAGCAGCTCCTGTCTGGAGTGGACCCGAAGGAATGGGAGTGCTGGATCCAGGGAAAAGCAGCTCCACCCCCATCAGAGCCGTGTTCTGGTGTGGACTCTGGTGTGGACTCGTTGTTTGCCTTCAAAATAAACAAAGGACAAAGGTTTTGTCTGGAAAGCAGCGAAGGGGAGAGACCCCACAATGTTATTTTGTTGCTTTTGCGTGCTCAGTGCCTTTTTAAGAGCTTCCTAAAAATAATAAAGAGAACATCCATGCATCATTAGTCCAGCAGTCAGGGCCCATTAGACTTGATTAAAGGAAGAAAAGGCAGGGGAAGGAAATGTGGAAAGGAGAAATGAGGAGTTGTGCTGTTGGGATGCTCCCCAGGTCAGACAGAAAGCCAAACCTCAGCTCTGAGGGGTGACAGAGCACATCTGCCACGAGACCTTCCTGCCCTCCACCTGCCAGGGCCATGGCCAGCAGCCACAGCAGGAGGTGGCCCTTGCCCACAGCTGGGGATGGGCTCAGGACAGCCCTGCTCTGCTCCAGATTTGGTCTCCTGTTGAGTGAACAAAGCTGAGCTGGTCCCTTCAGCCCTCCTGGGCCAGCTCAGGCTCTGCTGGGACACTGCTGCTCCTCTTGGGGAAAGGACAGGGCAGTCACAGCTTCAGGGTGGATGTTCAAGTGGAGCCCAGTGGCAAATTCCTCCCCCCAGGTGCTGCCTGACATCCTTGTTAGGAGAGAACCTCCCCAGCCATAGAGCCTCTCCTGTTTACCAAGACTCCAAAATCCAGGCTTTTCACCTCTATCTTGCTGCCTTCTTCTGCTCTTTCCTTCCTGCTTTGTTTGCAAGGATGGCATCAGCTCTTGTCCTTTGTTTTGTGCAAAATGCTGAATGGGAAGTTGGGAGCATGAGGAGCAAATGCATTGCAGAGGGCAGAGAATAAGTGTGAGGAGGTGGGGACAGGAGGCCAGACAAGCTGTTTGATCCAAGACCAAAGCACAGACCTCTGCAATGGGAAAAAAGGCACCAAAATAGGAGTTTCATCCTCAGCAGCAGCACACTTGTTTCCTGATATATTGAGTGAAAGAGCCAAGAAAATGAATCTTTGTCATCCCTCTATTTTGAAGGAAGAAGCCTTCGACTTAAAACTCCATAAAGAATTACAGGAATAGTGAAAGTAATTTATTTTTTTTAGTTACTCGAGCCTTTATTCACTTAACTTCAAGGCAGGCTTGAAAGAGCTGAAAACGTTTTGCTTCTACCACTCGTGGATGAAAATATTTTAATTCCCTCAATCATGGAAGGGGGCACAGGCTTCTCCTGAGGTCCATATTTACAAATGCATTGTATCTGGAATGCAAACCTTGAATCATTTCCTAATGCTGCCACTACCCAGAGCTATGTTTTATTTATAAGTACAGCAGGACCCCTCGCTGCTCTGTGGATATGAGGAGGCAGAGACAGCTCAAAGCTCCTCAGCCATGAAGGCACAATTCAATTTTTTTTCACTTTAGACAGACAACTTCTCCTCAGCAGCAGGAAAACTCAATCCCAGCAAGCTCTGAGCAAAAGGGGATAAAGAGCAGTGCCCAAAATTTGATGAGGCAGCCAGTGAAGGAAGCAGAGGCTTGGATGGGAGAGGTTGGGTGTGGGTGAGGGTCTTTCCTTCCTATCTGATCCCTCTGTCCTTCCCAAACTGTGCCCTAAATGCAGGCAGAAGAGAAAGAGCAGGGATTTCCCACCCCTGCCAGCCTGCTGCAAAACCAGCCCTGGAAATCCACCCTGGCTCACACAAACAAGGAACAAGTCTGAAAACGTTTAAGCAACTTTCTCACCAAGCACAGGAAAACAAAAGTCAGCTCCCCAAAGACTGCCATGAAGCAAGTCATTAAAGAAATTACTACCCTATTTGGAGCCTAATTACTGTTAGGACAATTTTTTTTTTTTTTCTTCCTACGTGGAATGGAGCAGTCAGACCCACTGAAGCAAAATGTTACCGCCCTACCCTCCCTGAGGGAGCAAAGCAGAGATCTGAGAAGCAGAATGGAAGGGAAAATAGAAGTTAATGCTTTAACTTCAAAGATGCCCAAAGAATTTCCTGCCACGAAAATAATGCTGAATGGCTCTGCCTGCCTCGTGTATTAACAGCTTGAATATTTATGAGCAAAAGTGGATGCCAACCCCAGCCAGGGAGGCACTGAGCCCACAGAGACACCAGCTCCCTTCTAAATCCAGTCAGTTCTGAAAGACAGGGCATAAATCTCCCCAAATTAAGAGAGCTGGAAGCAGCACTCCCTGTCCATCTCCCCCAGCCTCTCCCAGCACAACGCAGCTCAAAGGAGGCACCCAGGAGATGCAGGAGGAGGGTTCAGGCTGGACCTGAGGACATCTGGGGACCTTTCCCAGCAGGTCTCACCCTGTGCTGGCCAACCAGAGCGTTTCTGACCCCTCACCAGGCAGGGCCACCCTGCTCTCAGCTCCCAGCCCTGTTCCAGTGCCAGCTGCTGCACCACTCTTTGAGGATTAATGATTTAGACAACATTGGCAAGCAGGCAGAGTGGGGAGGCTGTGATTTGCACTCACTCATCAGCTTCTCTCCAAACCTGATTCCAGCAGGAATCAGAGCCTTCTCCAGCCCCACAGCCCGTGCCAGGCTCCTTCACCATTCCCCACACTCATGGAGCAGCCAGCAGGATTCACCATTTCTGGGAGAAATTCCTCAGGAGATGCTGAGAGCCCCATCAATGCAGAACTTGCTGCTGATCCGAGGGGAGATGACTTTTGTTTAATTTACCCCCTGCAGCAGTCCCAAGCTTGGATTTGTTATCCCCATTAAAAGCTCTCCCTGGGCTAATGAAAACCACTGTAAGATATTGATTATTTCTTTATATCACTCTGTTTAATACTCCCCTTCCTTAATAAAAATGTCATAATCAACACAAGTGAGGATTTTGCTCTTTTTTTAAGGCATCTCTCAGCATCAGCTGTGCAGCCAGAACAAGGTGAGTCACCTGCCCTAGCTGGGAGCAAGGAACAGGGAAAAGGAAGATTGTGCTTCTTCCATATGTGCAAATTTAATTTTCTTTAGGATAAAACGTTCTTCAGGAAAATGAGTGTGTGACCTTCCTCTTGAAAGCTATCAGGTCAGAGCAGGCACCTCCAGGAGCTTCAGATGCAGAAGAAACACCAGCCCCTCAGAAAAATGGTGCTTTTGAAAGGCTTTGAGAGCAGGTGGCTAAAAAAAAAATTAAAAAAAAAAAAAATTGGCAGCCTCTCAACTCACCACTCTTCTGAAACTTTGGCTCACGGGCTGAGGTTGCCTAAATCCCAATGCAGCCCTGACAATGAGTCATTTTATGACAAACTCCAGGCTTCATTATCTGCCTCAGCAAACCCCAGCCAGAGTTGGAGCCGCGCACTGGGAACCTCCAACCTCTCCTGAGCAGCTCCTCGTTTTCCCTTTCCAAACCCCTGCAGGCTGAGAGAGCCCAGGAGGGTGAGAGCAGCTGCTTTTGCAGCAGCACTGCCCAGTTCCCTGCTCCAGAGGTAGCCTAGGGTTTCAGGATGCTGCAGTGCTCTGCAAAGCCGCGCTCGGAGCAGAGGTGAGAAAAGAAGCGCCAAGAAAGTCACAGGTGGAACAACACCTGAGGTGATGACACGAGGCGAAAATCGCTCCTGACATGGTGTTCTGAAGGTGCAGAGGAACCACAGAAAATCATCTTTCAGCAGCCCCATCGTGCAGGTGAGGATCAGCAGGTTAAGTGAGGAAGGACCTTGGCCCCTTGCTCGGCTTTTGGGGCAGGTCAGAGCTCGGGGGCTGCCCCACAGGCAGGGAGATGCTGGGAAGGGTTGGGGCAGCCCTGACATCCAGCACCCACCACCTCCATCACTCTTCCAATATAGCAACAAGATATATTTAAATATATAAATATATATCTATAAATAGATTATATAAACATATTGTTGATATATATGTCAACACATATATATTTTATATATATATATTAAAAAATATGTTGCTGATATTTTGTTGAAATATTTAAAAGATACATCAACAATATATCAGCAAGAGCAGCCTCTGTTTGTTGGCAAAGTGAGGCACTCCAAGTTCTGAAGTACTCACTGCTGATTTCCTGCCTCCCTCCCCTGGATTTGGGAGGCCACAGAGCCCCTGCACCAGGGCTCCTTTCTGAACAAAGCAGCCGCTTCTGCAGGAACACTGAGAAATAAATGACCCCAGACATAATAAAATTCTTTACAGAAACTCCCCAGGCAGCCAACCTGGCTTAACCTTTTCCTCAGCAGGATCCTCTCTACACCTCAGGGCCAACTTTAACTGGGCTCAGGAGATTGCTACGCTTTTCCTTTTTCAAATATCTGCCCATGCTGCCTTTCACTTCAGCTCTCCCCCATCTGCACGGGGAGATCCCACTGGAAAGATCTGACCTCTTGTGCCAAGCTTTGCACATGGAGTTTTTAGCAGGAAAATGTTTTTTTTTCTTTTTTAACAT
This sequence comes from Dicaeum eximium, assembly GCA_013396995.1. Lineage (NCBI taxonomy): Eukaryota > Metazoa > Chordata > Aves > Passeriformes > Dicaeidae > Dicaeum > Dicaeum eximium. Next base: position 193,898 of record VWZP01000393.1, on the reverse strand, counting down.
TTTTTTTTTTTGCCTCTGAAATAGTGTTTGCACTGTCATGGCCAGGCAGCAGCTGGCTCAAAGAGCAGGCAGAGAACTACAAAATGCTGAGTACAAACACAATGTCCAGGAGTGGATCCATCCCTCCATCAGAGGCAGCACCCAAAGGGTCTCCTGCTGCCCACCAGCACCCATCCAACCCCACAGGACACCTGCAGCTCCTCCCCACAGGCTGCAGGAATCCCCCCTCCCTAATTCCACACACAACACAAGCTCAAAATAAACCTCTAACCCAGGGGGAGGAAGGACAGAGCAGAAGAAACACTTGTTTGGTTTGCCTGGTGAAAAACTGAAGGAAAACTGCAAGTCCCTGAAAGCTGGGGAGGGAGGGAGGGAGGGAAAAGCAGAGGAACAATTCTGTGCTGCCTGTTTCCATCAGGAAAAACAGAGAAACAATTCTGTGCTGGCTGTTTCCAGCAGAGGAACAATTCTGTGCTGTTTCCAGCAGGAAGGGCAGAAGAACAATTCTGTGCTGCCTTTTTCCAGCAGGAAGGGCAGAGGAACAATTCTGTGCTGCCTTTTTCCAGCAGGAAGGGCAGAGGAACAATTCTGTGCTGCCTTTTTCCACCAGGAAAAGCAGAAGAACAATTCTGTGCTGCCTTTTTCCACCAGGAAAAGCAGAGGAACAATTCTGTGCTTGCTGTTTCCAGCAGAGGAACAGTTCTGTGCTGCCTTTTTTCAGCAGGAAGAGCAGAGGAACAATTCTGTGCTGCCTGTTTCTAGCAGGAAAAGTGGGGAGGGGGATCCACGACTCCGTGTTGCACTGAAGGATGAACCTGCTCTCTCTAATCCAATTTATGCCCCAACATGCCCAGCACCAAGCAGGCTCAGGAACACCAGGAGAGGCAGCTCAGAGGGCAGGAATGCTCGGGAGGGAGGGTGCTGGATGGTAACTGGAGGGGTTTGTGCCTAAATTAGTGGGAAGTGCAGGGAGAACACATTTGCATCTCTTTCAGGTGTGATAGCAGCCTCTGCTTTCCCAGGCACTTAATTGTTCAGAGGTTTTTGAGGGGGACAAAACTGTCTTTCTTCTGCACTGCAGAGTTCTGGGATGGCTGTAAGAGCCACCTCACTTCAGGAAAGATGTTACTGAGTCTCACAAAGCTGCAGGACTGCTTTGCTTCAAGGGAAGCTCAATCTGCTCTGCAGGGGCACAGCCCCAGGCTCTGAGAGCTCCTGGCCGTGGGTGCAGGCAGCTCCCACCCCAGAGGATTACTCATGGTGCAGAAAAGGGTTTTGCATTCAGGGAGGAAGGTGTGACACTGTGACAGCAAAAATAAAGAAGAAAAAGAAGCAGGGAAAAGCGATCCCGGGGCCACAGCTTTGTGTGCCTCTGGGAAAGCTGTGCTGCCAGGGAATTCAGCCCCCCAAAAAAGCAGGGATGTGCCAAGAGACGGGGTGCAGCTTACCAGGGGTGCTGTCTGAGGGTGGGTCACTGTGGCTGCTCTCCGTGGGGCTGAGCTCAGCCCCCTGCTCACTGCCCAGGCTGCTGTGGCTCCCCAGGGCTCTGCTCCTGGCCCGGCTGGGTCCCCTCGTGGGAGCTGCAGGGACAGGACAGAGATGCTGCTGAGGGAGTGGGAAGGGGGTGTAGACCCTGAGCTGGATCCTGAAGGAGCAGGAACATCCCAGCTCCAGGATGGAGCCCTGGGGAGCAGGGTCACCCCCAGTTCTTGTGCTCTGCTCCCAGAAAACACCAGTGAATCCAGTAAAGCCAGGAGTGAGGAGCTGGCCAAGGCTGTGCTGGCAGGAGCAAGGGCAGACCCTGGAATGAGCCAGGGAGAAATCCCAGGGAGAAATCCCGGTTAGAAATCCCTGGGATAAATCCCGGTTAGAAATCCCAGTTAGAAATCCCTGGGATAAATCCCAGTTAGAAATCCCAGGAAGAAATCCCAGGGAGAAATCCCAGGAAGAAATCCCAGTTAGAAATCCCAGACCCTCACCTGGCACAGCCACAGCCAGCAGGGGAGGTGAGCAGCTGAGCCAGGAGCCAAACACTGAAGCATTTTACACTTCCCACCCTGCAGCCACAAGGAAGTGCAGCTCCTCACCCATTCCTGCTTGGAGCTTTCCCCCCTGAGAGCCTTTGGATCCCACGGGGACGGGTTTGTCCTCCAGGCTGGAGGAGCTGAGCTCCGAGTCGCTCTCACTGTCACTGGAAACCACTGCAGGGAAGAGCAGGGGGAGGAGAGGAGAGACACAGGAGTTATTCACAGTGCTCACAACACTTCCCAAAGAGCTGCCAGATGGATCCAAACACAGCAGGAGCAGAGCTGGCTCGCTGCTCACCTTCTCCCTCTCCAGAGGAGACGCCACCTGCAGCTCCCCACAGCTGCTCCTCTCCAACATGAGGTGGTTTTACTTTTTGGTGATTTATAACTCCACTGCACACACTCTGCAGCAGGTGCAGGCACCACCAGGGCTTCTGTCCCAGAGCTGGGTGGTTCCTCAGGGCACCACGGGGCTCCTGTGCTCCTCTTTGCTGCTCTGCTCACACTGACCCCTCCCAGCACCTGGTACCTGCTGCCTCCCACACACAGTGACCCTCTCAGGGCTGGTTCCTGCTCAGCTGCACCTGCTCCAGCCCTGGGTAATGTGGGGAAAGGTTTTTTTCCCTCCCAGCTGCATTTCAACTGTGGCAGAACGTAAAAACCAGATAAATCCTGAGCACATCAGACCATCCCCATCAGTGTTACTCCTACATCCCCAAAGCTCCAAAGGCAAGGGTCACTCCTTTTCCTCAAGGAGACTGTTCTCCTGTTTCAAAGCTGCTTCTTCTTTTTTTTTTTTCCTCTGAGTTTTTCTTCCCCCTGAATCCTGGCTCTCTTCCTGTTGCTTTCCACTCCCCATATTTTCCAAAAGAGCTGAAGGAGCCTCGTTTTGCCAGACACATCTTTCCAAACTGGCAGGTTCTTTCCACTTTTCCATGCAATTATGCAAACACCTCTCCTGCTTATACTGGTGTAAAAGATAACTCAGCTGCCAGCTGCTCTGGGTAAAATGAGAACTGTGTTTTTCCCCAATTCTTGGGTTTTTGTGATGGTGATTTCATCTCAGAACAGAAATGGTGGGGCTGAGAAGGAAGGTAATGGGAAAAAAAATCTGTATTTTGTTTGAGGGATTGCACTTCTCCATCTGAGCAGGCAGATACCAGCTCTCCTGGCAGCTCAGCAGCCACTTCAAACAGCAGGCCACAAAAAAGTAAAAAGTAAAAACAGTAAAAAGTACAAAACGGGCCCATGAGGGATGTAAAGTAGGTAACACTGCACCCTACAGCCTCTCCTGCAGGAAAAGGAAGCCCCATGGATTTTTTTTAGCTCCATCAGGACATCCCTAGGAGCTGACCTTCCTTGAGAAGGGATTTTCTCTGCGTGTGCTGAACAAACCACACTGCCCCCACAGTGCCCAGCCTCAGAGAGGGACAAGGTGACAACCACGGGGTGACACAGAGCTGTCAGCTCATCCCCAAACCCTCCAGCACTCCCCAGGGCAGGAGGATGGGAATGGGAATCCTTCCCCTTGCACAGAGCAGGAGCTGTCAAATATTCCTGCCAAGCACCTCTGCAGGCTCTCCTGTACTCAAGGCAGTGATCTGTACTACACAAAGTATTTCATTAAAAAAAAAGAGAGAAGTGAATGCCTAAAGTAATGCTAACATCTCTGAGGATATTAAAGTTGGCTGCCAGTGTTATTGCAAAGCATTATTGAAGTTGCCCTGGCAGGCAGCTCCTCACACACACCCTGCACAGCTTTCCCTGCAGGGAAAAGGGGCTGTGGGAGGGAAAAAGGTCCTTTCACAAGCTGGGGGGCTGCAATGCTGGCTAAGAGTTCTCAGAGCAAAGGTTTGTCTAAAAAACATCTTCATTACTACCCCAGAACTCCCTGGGAGAGGTGAGGAGTTCTATATAAACACTGTTAGAAACAATCCATACATACCAGAGTAGGGTTTTTTTCATATGCAATCCAAATCTCAGCTGCAATACTCATTCTGACCATCTTATTGCTCAATTCTCTTAGAAAATGAAGTCCTGTTCCACTTGGCCATCATCTTTTTTTTTTTTCTCTCCTGGATTCTTAAAACCCATTGCTTCAGAACAGCTCCTTCCTCCATGAATCCCCTGAAAATACTGGGAGCCAGGATTTGTTTGGAGAAGGCCCCAGTGAATCAGTGGAGGTGACTTTAGCTGCCTGTCCTCCTGCCATTCAGCAGCTCAGAGAGCACCAGCACAAGAGGAAGAAAATATTAATGACTGGCAGGCACTCACACCACAGGACCAGCCCTGTCTGCTCTCATTTCCTCTCCTGCCAATAAAAATGTATTTTACCCACTGCACCAAAGCCTCCCTTTCAGGTAATCCTTCATCCAAAGCTCCCAGACCTTCTGCTGGCACTTTCCAGAGCCCAGAAGAATTAAATCTGGTGTTCCAGCAGTTGCTGATATATCAATAAGAGTCGTTGGGCAGCTGTTCTTTCAGAGGATGGAACAGATTTATCCCTAGCTCCAGCTGACTGAAAAAAAAAAAAGCTCATAAAATAAAATCTGCTGAGATAAAACTTGCTAGAAAAGCAGAATTTCCACAGGGAATGGGTCACTCATGAGAGCCTGGAGCTGCTGGCAGAGCTCAGGTCCCTCCACACGTGGTTCAGTCCCCAAGCCAGAGGCACACAGGGAATGGTGAAGGACAAATGCTGGCTGCTCTCATCCCCTGAGGCAAATCAGGACGTGTGCTGAGGCCAAGGGGAAGGAGCACTTGGCTGGGATCTGTTATTAAATGTGTGTTTTTGGCACAGCAAGAGCCACCCGAGCTCCCTGGGGCTGCCAGCACAGGGCAGGGCCCAGCCTGGCACACACAGAGCCCTTGGCACGTCCTGCAGCTGTCAAAAACAGCAAAAACACGTGGGAACCACAGCTCCAACACAACCCCAGCACGGCCAGGATGAGCACAGCCCCTGCCCTGCAGCACCCAGAGTTTTGGGGAGCAGGGAGGGCAGCAGCTCCTGGTCACTGCAGGTGGGGGAGTGAGAGAAAATGAGGATTATTAGGATTATTACAGCCCAGGGTCCCACTGAGGGCAGCTCCTGTGCCAGATCTCACCCAGTGGTGACTGGACCCACCCCCTGTCCCTTTCAGGAGCAGCACAAGCTGCAGCTTTGTTACTGCAAAGTTGGCAAGTTGGGTGCCCCCCTTGGTGGCCTGCACTGCCCAGCACATCCCTCTCTGCTCCATCCCTCGGGGATTTGGCCTCCAGCTCCCAGGCACAGGACAGAGCCCCTGCATCCCCCTGCCCAGCTGCTGTTCCCATGCCTCTGGCACTTCCCATTGCTTGGCAACACGGATGGAACAGGAAAATCCCCCAGAGAGCAGCAGGCAGCCCTCCTGCCAAACAGTGCAGCAGCTCAGGGATCACACTCCTGCTGCTTTCCACGTTTTTCCTGCACAGCTCAGAGCCTGGAAGAAGGGAAGCCCTGCTGCTCTTGCTCCCTCCCCCTGACCCGGTGCAGAATCCCACCCACATTCCAGCACATGGAGCAGAGCTGCTGCCCAGCAAAAGAAATATTGCTGCTATTCTCCTCCTGACAATACATTTGTGCCTTAATTAATAGCAGGGTTCCCATGGCAACTGCTTGTTTATAACGGGAAAACCAAAGGCACCAGCAAATCCCAGTGTCAGCGAGCAGAGGAGAAAAAACCGTGCAAAAATAAAACTTCTGCCTGGTGGGGTTGGCTTTTCTTCCTTGAGGCACATTCCTGCCCTCCCTTGGTCCTACTGCTTTCCACCCTCCTGCAGTGGGAGCAAACACCCAGGTTCTGACACTGATCCCTCTTTTGAGGGGGAAAAAGGGACTCTTGAAGTTTGTCCCATCTCTGCTGAACGGCAGCTCCTGGCATGGAGGATGCCCAAGGGCTGTGCTGGCCTCACCTGCCTCCAATCCCTGAAGAGCTCAGACCCCAGAGCACATCAGAAATGAGCAGAGGGGCTGGACAGGGCTGTCCAAGATCATGGAAGCCCCAGGGATGTTAAATGCCAGAGCTCATTCCCAGGAACACCCTGCCCAGCCAGCACCGGGGCTTTGCTCGGGGCTGCAGGGTGCACAAGGTGTGAGCTGCCAAATGCCACCAGCCAGGCAGGGGGAACCAGGCTGCCCTGCAGAGCTCAGCCCAGCTCCAGCTGCAGATTCACAGTGGAATTTCGTGGATGCACATCCCCACGGGGGAAGGAGGCTGCCCTGCCCATGGCAGAGCTGTGGGATGATGAACAGCAGGAGTCCCAGCACGGGCAGCTTCAAAAGAGGTGAAAGGAGGGGGGAGATGCACAAGCTGCCAGCTCCAGAGATGAATTACAGCCTGCAGTGCCCACTGAAAGCTGGCCAGAGGACAGGCAGCCTCACAGAGAAGGGCAACAGGGAAAGAAAGCACCAGAAAATAAAGCCATAAATTAATATTACCCAACCCATAAAACAGCAGCCAGACGAACATCAGAGGGCAAGGACAAAGGCAGCTCACCACCCCCATCAAAGCTTACCAAAGGTCACTTTGCTATCCTCCCCCCTGCTCCTCCTGCCTGTATTTATGGGGAAGCCTTCTCCAAAAAACAAAACTCAGCTGAAAAACTGAACTAAGCAGCAGGCCAGGTCAGGGCTCAACAGCTTCTACTCTTAATGTTTTCTCTACCATGTGAACAAAAAACAACCTCATCAATCAGTCCCTCTACTAAGAGAACTCCTTCCAAGCATCTCCTGGAGGGAAACACAACCATCTACTGTTGATCTAATTTGTCTTTAATTACAAAAGTTACAGTAGGGCTGGGAGTGCTTTCTTAGCTGGGCCCTGAAGAGAAGGTTTGTAAATCCAGGTCTCCTGAGGTTTCTTTATTAAAAGGTTATTTCCCCCTGCACTTCTAAGTGGAGGAGTGCATGCAGCTGGTTCACTCGAGAGGTCTTCTCCAGCTGAGGGGATCTAACAGCAAAAAACAGAAGGGGAGAGCCCAGACAGTTCTGCTAATCCACACAGAGAGAAAGGAAATCAAAGCAGCCTGGCAGCAGCTCTGATTCTGCAGCACTCACATGCTGGCAGAGCAATTTCTAACTCAGCTCACAGTGACTTGAGGAATCTGCCCAGCACAGCAGCAGAAGTAAGGAGCAAGCACCCCAAGGAGGGAGGGAATGAGGCCAGCCCAGGGTCAGCCTTGGCTGCACAGTGATGTGCACCAGTGGCACAATCCCTGGAGTTCAGCAGGAGCAGCTCTTCAGGCTGTGACTGCAGGCAGCTCTCTGCTCCAGAAAAACAGAGGGGTGAGGGCTGCAAGAAATGAGGAGAGCAGGGGTGGACTGAAGGACAGGCAGTCCAGGAGGACTGGGACTAACCTGGGCCACCAACTGGATTTAAATATTAGATAATCCTCAAAAAAAAAACCAAACCCCACCGCGCCACAAAACCCCAACATCCTGTGAGAAACTCAGCACACCTGGTGGGATAACACCTCTAACAGAGAACCCCCCTGACTGCTGGGATCCTGCCAGCAACAGGAGAAGCCAGCTCCTTCTCCCACCTGCTTTCTGGGTGGGACAACCAACCTTTTCTCCTGGCCCAGGTGAAGGAGCAGCTGCTCCTGACGCTCTCGGGCTCCGGCGCGGCTGCCTCGCCCTGCCAGGGCTGGCACTGCAGCTCCAGGGGTTTGCTCTTCAAAGGTGTGATGTACTTGGGCAGCCCTTTGTAGAACCACGCCCCAGACCTCTTCCAGACCTGCCAGAGACACAGACAGGACACCTGAAGCTGGGTTTTTACAGCAAGAGAGCACAGCCACCACAAAATGAGCTCCCCCACTGGTCCTTGTCAGCCCAGACTCATCTCTGTCCTCCTTCCTCAGGTAAAAATTCCCAGCTGTGGAGAAGCAGCAGGTGTGAAGGAGGAGCAGAAGGTGATGGCAGAAGTGCTGCCTCGTGCTGGACCTACAGCACAACCCCAGTGCTCATCTCACAGAGAAATTCAGGCCAAGCCAGATCGTGTAATGAGCTTGAAAACCCCAGGACAAGAACAACATTCAAATAACCTGAACCTGCAGCAGGAAATGGACCTCGAGCACTAAACTGTAATATCTGCTGTAAGAACAGCCTCTCCTCTCCAATTTAGCTTTAATGCAGCTTATGATGAAGGCACTCTATTAGGTATATTTAATATAAAGCCTGCTGTAAGCCAGGGGAAGGGAGAAGGGTGCCAGCTCAGACAAGGAGAAATGGCCTCTTACAAACCTAATTCTTGTGTGCCTTCCAGCAGCCTGATAATGAGCTAATGACACAGTCAGGGCAATAATAAGTTTACATAGTAAAAATATCTTTTTTTTATTCCTTGCACTTCTGCTCAGAGTGAAGGAGATCATCAGTGTTTCCACTCCAAGTTCCCAAAGCATTTTACACACAATTCCATCATGATGGCAGTGGGTGCAAGTGCAGGCACCCCTAATTGCAGCAACACATTTGCAATTTGCCTTTGGAGCTCGATCAGAGCAGAGGGCAGGACAACACCTGACATTCAGGAGCTCTTCTCAAAAAGCAGCACACCAGCAGCACCACTACTCTGATGGTTCCCAGTCCAGAACCAGCAGCAGAGAGAGCTCAAATCTCTGTGTTGGGGGTCTTGAAAGCCAAGTGCAGGTGATCTGAATTCAGAGGGGGATCTGGTAAAGTGGTTTTTAAAAAAACAGCACCCATTAGAAGAAAGCAGAGCACTGCTGTGGCCCAGCACACGTGCAGGGGGAAGGCTCGTGCATCACAGCAGGCTCTGCAAACCAGGAGTGAGAGCATCCTGCAGCTACACCAACGTTTCCAGCAGGAGGGTGGGTCTGCCATCCAGGCAAAAAGCTGGGAAGCCAATTCCCCCAGACTGCAAGTTGTTCTTGTGCAGAGGGGCTTTGGCAGGCAGGACACCTCACCAGCTCCTTCCCTGCTGTGTCAACAGCCTAAGTGACCCAGCCAGGCAAGGCACAGGCTGACACAGCTCCTTCTGTCCCTTCTGCTGGCACGTGGGGACTCACAGCAGTTGGCAGAGTGTGCCAAACAGCACATGGCAGTGCAGCACAGGGACCCTGCAGGAACAGGCTCTGGTTGCTGAGGATCAGGAAATAAAAGATTTTTAAGTGTGGGACAGACATCTCTGCACAGGGCTCAGCCCACAGCAGCTCAGGTACACGTGGAGCATGCAGGAGCTGCAGGCTGGGCAGGCCCAGGTCTCCTGAGGAAGGCTGGAGGTTTTGGGAGGTTTGGCCATCATCTCAGGGCACACAGAACAGGGGCACACAGCAGAACAGGGGCAGGGCTGGGAATGGCCCATCCCTGACACACACTGGGAATCTGGTGCACACACACCTTCCCTGGATAAACTGCTGGGGAGGAAACAGCCCTCTGGTACAGTCACTCTCTGAACAGACCTTGCAACATCTGTAATTTAATTTGGAGCACTGGAGAGACCTATTATCTTCAGGCGAGCTCCGATTTAGACACACCATAAAACCAATCAGACACAGCAGGGATGGCTGGAACAAAGGCTGGGCACCCCCAGGTTCCTCACTGCCCCAAAGCAAGTCGTTACAGAAAGAGTTAATGACATAACACACCCAGCTCTGGTGTGGTAATACCACTATAAAATTGATTCTCTGCATACATACTCCCTTTAAATTGGTGCCTCTAATAGAGTTTGGTCCTGTTATGGCAGCAGCAAAATTGTTTTGAAATCAGCTCTAAAATAGCTGCAGCAAGATGCTCTCCCCTGGATGGATTCAGTCCCTCTGCCCCTCCAGGTTTGCAGCACAGCCCATCCCAAAGGACCATGGATCACGTCCTGCTCTGCACATGGGGCAGTTTGAGCATCCTTGGATCAAAATTCCACGTTTTGATCCATGGTCAGTGCTGCTGACTGCTATTGATAGCATTTGATTGATGGCCAGAGTGGCCTGACAGCCAAGCTCTTGCTTGATTTTAAATTAATACATCTGTAACACAGCCTTGAGAATAAAATTCCTGTTTATCAGCAGGAATTTACTCTTGCCAAGGAAGGGAGGATGTTGCTCCCACCAGCTCACATGAAGGTGAAATTTGTTCCCCACAGCAGTCTGAGTTTGGGAGGAGCTGGAATGTCACCAGGGAGAGGGACAGCCGTGGCCATGACAGACAAATGCCTTTTCCAACCCTGATAATATTCCCATTAAAGCTGCATCAAGCCATCACTGCAGCTATGGAGTGACACACGCAGGAGCAGACGGGGATTTTATCGAGCATTTCAAAGTGCAGCCTGGAAATGGGACCTAACAGAGAACCACTGGGCCCTGGTGAGACTCATGTTGCTGCTCAAACTTCCCTGAGCATACAAGTGCTAAAACAAGCTCCTGAGCAGGGAAAACATTAGGACTGGCTGATAAAGACGTGGCTCACAGCTGAGGGAATCACAACAAAGACTCACAGCCTGCCCAGAGCCCTCCTCACCAAACCACATCCCCTAAACTGAGATGCTCAGAAAAGATCTCTGCAAAGCCACATTTGGCTCTAGGAGCTGCTCCCACCCTGCAGCCCTTTCCTTCACACCAACCTGGGCTTTGAGAGGAAAACCACCACTTCCATCCTCCCGCGCTGACACCAGCGGTACCAAAAGGAGGGGAAGCAGCTTCCTGTGGGCTACAGGGAAGAAAAAAAGCACCTGCAGGTGCAGCCAGCCTGGCAGGACCCTGCTGGCATGGCCTGCCTGCAGCACATTGTCACCCAGAGCTCTGTCCCAGCTCTTTGGCACGCTGCGGCACCGCTGGCGGCGGGGAAGGAGCGAGCGCTCTTCAGCCTCGTTATTTGCATTCATCTCCTTCTCCACAACGCAGAGATTTCCAATTACATTATTTACAGCAAGCTGTTGTCGACTCCCACGTTCGGCACTCGAGGATGAAGGGAATTAAAAGGCGCTGAAATTACCATTCGGGGCTTTGTTTCCGGAATAGCAAAATCCATCGCCCCCCCTGACCCCGACGTTTCTCAAGCTGCAGTGGCTGCCAGCCTTCAACCATTTATCATCCCCCTTTCAATCAGGCCTCTTTTTTCTTTTTTTTTTTCCCCTCACCCGTGGTTCTATTCTAGAGGACACTATTTTGAGTCTAACTGCTCGCTGCCACCCCCCCAAAATAATATGGCAGAGGCTATTGATGAGTTCTTTCAACTGCAAACAGGTGCACGTCGCTCCTATTCAATCCAGAGCCACCCAAAATAAACACTCCTCTTCATTCGAGGGGTGTTTTGCCAGGAAATCGTCATGCCAGGCAGGAATAACCCCGAGCTATGTTGTTTTACAGCGTTCCGAGTGGGTGTGTGAAAAGGGAAGCCCCGGGGGTAAAAGGGGAGGAGAGGACTCTGTTCCTCCAGGGCAAAAATCTTTTCTGATTGATTGATAAACTGAGAGATGCAGCCAGCCTTGAAAACGCTGTGTAGTGAAGGAGAAGGAATGAAAAGGAAAGTGAAGCAGAGAGGGCAAATTAAAACTTTTGACAGGTCCTGAGTAGCTGACACTCTCTTTCATATTCGAGGGAGTTTAAAAAAAAATAAAAGCTCTTTCCCCCCCACCCCACCGAAACTGCTTTCATTATCCCTACAATTCCGGATGTGTCAATTCAAATGTAAATGTGCATGAATGCTTCCAAGAGGATTTTAATTACAGTGATAGCATCGCTAATTATGCATATACGTATAAAAATATATATATATAAAGGGGTAATTCAGAAAGGTGCTCTGCAGAATCTGGTGCTATCACTCAAAACAAGGCTGTACAGAGAGTCAAAGGGCTGGGCAGGGATTTGACAAAACCCAGCAGGTTCCTTTTCCCCTTCAGGCACAGCTAATTGAGGATGGGCACTGCTGCTCTGCCACAGGCCTGGCAGCAGGAACCCTTCCAGCTGTGCATTTATCCAGCAGCACTGCTGCACCCAGCCCTCTGCACTGCAGGAGCTGCTCCCTGTCTGCCCTGGGATCTCATTCCCAGGGGGTTTCAGGGCAGACCCACAGCCAGCCTGGGATCTGCATCCCTGAGCTGCCCACGGGATCCTGCAGGAGCAGGACTGATCCAGGGGGATCAGCCCTCCATGTTCTGGCTGCAGAAAGGTGGAGCAAGATCAAAGCCAAGAGAGGCACAAGGAGGAGGGAAGGAGGAATTCTTGCCCTCGAAGGTGAATGTGAGCTGTGGCTGAATTTGCTCCTTGCAGGAGCACTAACCCACAATCCACACCATTCCTCAATTCCACCTCCACCACAAGACATTGCAAAGGAAAACACCCCCAGAACCTTGGAAGAGCAAAGGAGGGTTTTCCACAGCTCCCTCTGGAAACAGCTGGGACAAGTGGCCCTGGAGTGATGCAGGTGGGGTCTGTTTTATCTCAGGATGCAGCGTTGGTGTGGAGGTTCCTGTGGGTTCCCTTTGCCAGCAGGAACATGCAGACCACAGCAGACACAGCCCCCCAGCCTGCCCAGCCCTTGCTGCTGTGTTTGGGATGCCTGGGAAGCAGTGAGAATCCCAGGAAACAGCAGGCAGAGCACACCCAGTGCCTCCACTCTCCAGAAATAAGACGGTGCCAGAGCAGCTCGTTCTCATCACTCTGCAGCACAGCCCCCGCTGAGGAGCTTCTCCAGGAGACAGACAGCAGCAGAGTGGCTGAGAACGGGATTCCCAGAGGGATCTGTGGGCACCAGGCACTCATCTCTGACTGGAGAGCTGCTGTGAGCCACAGTTGTTGCTTTGGTGTTTGTTTTGACCCGGGCAGGGTGATTATCAGGGCGATTATTTAATCACAATATCAGGGCGATTATTTAATCATAACCGAGGCCAAAAGGGGGAGATGGGTACCACGTGTCACTAAACTTCTGCTGGCTTAATTCCAGCCTGCAGGGATAAAGAATAACCTGGGAGATGAAGGGATGGAAGCAGGTGTGGACCATGTGTGGGAATGTCCAACCCCACCAGCCTGAGGTGCTGGTGGGACACATTTATTCTGATTTGCCTCAAATTCCTTGCCCTGGCTGACATGCCCCAAGGCTTCTGCTAATTCTCCCTTCCCAAATCCCCCCAAAACAAAGGCAGGGCATGTGGGAAGACAGAGGGGATGGATGATTTGATGTCTGTGTGCCCACACTGTGACCTTCCCAACCTTTTCCTGCTCAGGGCACCAGCAGCAGCATAAATAAGAAAGGAGACAGACTTGAACCCACCTTAAAGGGAATTGAAAAACAAAGCAGGAGCTAAGGGCTGAGAGGCAAGTGGAGGCTGTAATTTAGTGTAAGAAGGAAAGGTCCATCCATTTTCATCAGGGATGCACTTTGGCTGTATCTCAGGACTCACAGAGTGAGTGCTGAAGGTTATCATACCCTCACACAACACGTGATGGACACATTCATATTCTCTGTCCAGTGACCAGGTTACTTATTATGTTTTAAGAAATAGGAAAAAACCCCCACAGTGATACAGAGAGACTGAAAAAAACCCAACAGAATAAAAGAAATAAAGCAAATTTTAGTCCCTGCGTTTCCCCACAGAGAGCACAGAGAATACCTGCACCTGCCTCACTCTCTATTTTGAGATCCCTATCTGGAATTCAAAACATCTAGATGATTCAGTGTCTCAAATTGCTATCAAAATCCAGAGCTGGAATGCTGTCTTCCTGCCCTACCCACACTGCTGCTGATAATTCAAAGACCAGCAGCATCCACATATCCCTCATTTTACCTGAACATGGACTTTGCAAGTGCTCCCACACAAAAAATCCCTCCAATGTAAAACCTGAGCAATGCAAAGTTTCCACAACTAGTACAAAAAAAAATTAAAAAAAAAAAAATTCAGCACCTCCAACACCTGCACAAACACTCTCACACTTCAAAAATTGATTTAGCAGAGCACCCAGGTTACACAGTTGGGTGCACTGGTCAGAAACAGCTGGACTGGATTGATGCTCAAGGACCACAAGCCAAAGCCCAAAATAAATTGATGGGAACAAGTGAAAATCCATCTGTAATCACAGAGCAAATTCACAGACTTCACTTCAGCACAGAGCAGCGAGCCCTGATGTTGGTGGATGCTGGCTGGCAGACAAGAATTGAGGCAGACCATTACTTTTTTTTTTCCTCCTAGTGTAAAGTCAAGGATGAAGGATATAAAAATTTAGAGACCTGCATTAGAAGTCTCACACACTGGCAAAGTTATGGGATTTTGCAGGCAGGGAGGAAAACAGATTTAAAGGCTGCAATCCCAGTTATTTTTAGTGGGACAAATATTGCAGTTATGCTCTATATCTCTCAAGCTGTATTTAAAAAAAAAAGTGTTAGCCAAGTTTATTTGCCACAGACTGAGGAGGGAAAGGGTGTAAGGGAACAATCTCTTTATGGCCAGAGCTAGAAAAATCCCACAAAGCCAGGCTCCAGGTGTGGCTTTTCCCTTTCACCCCCTCATAAAACAAAGTTGTCACCACTGTTTGTGTTTGAGCCTGCCTGGCCTCCAGCCAAGCCTCCCAAATCCCATTTTCTGCCTTGCTCTGCACAGATTTGGGGTGGGCAGGTGGATGCTGCTGAGCCCCATCTCCCCACAGCTGTGTTTTACCTCTCTCTGCTCACTGCAGATCTTGCACAACCACAGAGGACGTTTCTGGGCTCCAACAGCTTCTATCCCACACTTGGTGCAAACTTTCTGAAACAAGGAGAGAGAAAAAAAAAGGAAAAAAAAAAAAAAGAAAAAAAGAAGAAGTGGTGTTAGCAGCTCCCCACAGCCCTTGGGGGACAGGAGAAGGTTGAGAAGCAGCAGCTCTGTTTTGCTTTCCTTAAAAACCTAAACCACAGATTTCCTGCTTTTCCTGGAGAACCACTGACTGCAGGAAGGTGCTCCAGGTCTGTAAGGACACGAGACAAAGGCAAATCCTCAGCACAGTTCTTGACCCCAGGGTGAGGAGAGAACTGCACAGGGCAGATCAAACCCCATCACCCACAGGTACTTCCAGAGCTGCTTTTTTATCCCTCCAAATCCTAACCCCAGCCTCTGTGGCAAGGAGCTGCAAGCAGGCACAAGTGCAAGACTGGAAATGTTCTCCTTCCTCCTCTCTCAGATGTGTTAAATCCCACATTTTCCCCTCCATCTCAGCACACTCTCCTTGATCTGTTTGGCAAGTGGGCATGGCCATGGCTACACATTTCCTGAATGTCTGATGGCTCTGCACAGCCCTTTTTGCTGCAGGAGGGAACTTCCAAGTCTCTGCTGGCATTCCAAGCCGTTCACAACCCCAATCACCCAATTTTACATAATGAAGCTGATGCCTATCAGCCCTGGCTGTGCAGCTTGAATGAGAGATTGGATGAATCCTTTGATCCTCACAGAGGAAAAGCCACTCAGGAGAGGAGAGCAAAAGCTTGCTGAGATAAACATGAGGATTGGATGCCCCCAGATTTACACAGCCCCCACAGCAGGCTGCTCCTCTGCCCAGAGATGAAGGTCTCATCTTCTCCATCCCACTATTCCAGCCCTCACCCTCATCCTCCCAGAGAAATCATGAACAACCTGTTGGGTCTGCTGCATCAACCCTCAACACGGTGCTCCTCAAGCCAAGGGGGATTTGCAGATTCAATTACCACCTAAAAGACCCCAAACTCTCCCTCCCCCATCCCAAAACCCGAGGGAGCAGCTCAGCCTGAACAACCCTCCAAAATCCCAATCCCCACACGGATAGCACATTCAAACGCTCCCTCTAGTGGAAATTCCCACCCGATTTTACTCCCAGCCTTGAAACCTGAAAAATCCCAATATTCAAAGGGTGTTTTCCTCCTCCCCTTCCCTGCAGAGAAGCTGGGAAATTGAGCATCACTCACAACCCCTCGGAAGAAGACATAAAAATCAAGGGCATTAAATGCAGCCCCATTCCTCATTAAACACAAGACAAAGCACTTTCCTCTCCCACTCATCCTTCACCTTTTACATCAATCCCCTCTGCAAGGCAAGTGGCACCTTGGGCTTTGTCTCACTCCTGCTGTTGTTAACACATCTGGCTTTGCACACATCTTTGTCTCGCCACAATGCCTTTATTTCCCAGATAATAAAAACTAATATTAAAAGCCTTCTTTACAAAGCAGGAAGTGGCACTTAGAAGATCCATCAGGAGTGCAGAACCTCTGTTCAGCAGGAGGGACTTGTTGAAGGTAAATTTTTTGCTGTTCCAGGTGCGTCATTACAATTGCTGTTATTGAATTAAATGTGCTGCAATGACACGGTAACAGAGCAGTGCCTGCCAGAAAAATATGAACTTTAAAAATCCAGAATTCCCTGACAAATTGCTTGCTGCACACAGCACTCCATGAGTGATGGATGTCCCTGGACAAGAGGGAACAAGCAGTTCACACTGTGCTCTGCTGAAGGGTTGGCTGTTCCCTGAGTTCACTCCACAACATTAAAAAGTAGAAGGGGAGAAGCCCAGGGCACCCAGGCAGAATTGCCTTGGGCTAGCACAGAGCTGAAAAGTGCAGCCAGTCTGAAAGCAGCTGCAAAATGCAGCCTGGAAAAGTAGGATCTCATAAAATCAACCTGGATATGAATGCTGCTGAACTGCCCAACAGACTCCAGACAAAATGGGAATAAACATTAAAAAAAAAAAAAAAAAAGAAAAGCCCAGCTTTTCTCTGGGGTTTTCTGCTCACAGCCCTCCCAGAGCCTCAGGCTCACACTGTCCCACCAGCTGAGGGTCTCTCCTGGAATGGACAGAGCTGTGTCTGAAGCAGCTTCTGCCTCCTCAGAAGTGTGCAGGGGTCACAGGAAATTGGCTCAAAAGCCCTATGGCAACGTGACTTAGCTGGCTGCTGACAAGGTGAGAGCAGAACTGCCACGGGAAGAAGGCAGGAACAGAGCACATCCTGTTATTCCACATGCCTGAAATACAGGAAACAGCCCAGAATCTCCTGCCTGTCACCTTTTACTCTCCACAGTGCACAGAGACCACACTGCTCCCATTCCAACCAGACCTTTCACTGCCCACTGCTGCTTCCCTAAAAGCTGGTTTAGGACCCAGGGGCTCCAAGGTTTGTGTTTCCTTTCCCAGGCACTGCCTTAGAAGGAATTTTCTGCACAATCCCTGCATCATTCCAGTGGAAGAACCAGCAGAGCTCCCAGCAGCCTGCTCTGCACTAGAACTGTGTCCCACAAAAGCCAGCAGTGCCACAGAAGGTTGTTCCCCGTGGTCCCACCACCATTCCATGCTAAAGCAGCAGGTTTTACTCTGTCAGGAACACTGCAGCACCCAGCAGGTGCCCTCACACACCCTGGGATGAAGGAACTCCCAGAGGTGAGTCCCCAGGGGAAGATGGGCTTGAAGTGCAGGAAAATCAGCCTCCCAGCAGAGGCAGGAGGAGGAGGAGGTTGCCTTAGAGATCATCATCTCCACAGCAATACAGCTTAACCCCTCAGCTGTGGAGGCCAGAGCAGCAGGAATCATCCCTGGGGTGCTGGCAGAGCAGCACACACACAGCACAGCCAGCCCTGAGGCTCAGGGCTGGAAAACTCACACTGGTTTGGAGCTTGAGGATGGATTTGAGTCCTCCTGGGAGGTCTCAGGGCAGACCTTGCAGTGAGTGCCAGCAAAGCTCACAGGCTCTCTGTGAGCTGTCTCTGGTGGCTGCACATTTCTGCCCCTTGTCCCACGCTGCAAAGCCCAGCTGGGAGATGCAGAGGGGCTGGCACAGCCCATCCCAGCACTGAGTGCAGCTCAGGCACTTCAGCATCCTGAGGAATCTCTTATTATCCCCAGGCTGCAGCAGAGAACTCGATGGCCTGACAGCACCAATGAGAATAAAATAAGTTAATTTTTTAACTAACCCTGCAGAGCCCTCCAGCTTCCTGGTGGCGTTTCCTAGAGAGATCTGCTGCCAGGAACAGGCACGTGTGACCAAACCCACCTTTCTGCAGTCCTGGCAGAAGACAGAGGAGCTGCCCAGCAGCCCCAGCATCTCCCCACAGAGCAGGCACTGCGAGAGGCCGTTCCCCATCGCGTTCTTCCTCATGTTCTCCAGCCTCTCCACCAGGCGCCTGCGGGAAGAGGCACAGCAGAGTCACAGCCCTGCAGGGAAAGCTTGAGGTGCTCAGACCAGGGCAAGCCTAAAAGCACTGGGAAAGGGCAAAGGAGCTAAAGCCAAGCCCTCTCCATTTCCCCATCTCCCTGAAAGCAGCAGGGCAGGCCCTGACTTGCCCACGTCCCATTAGAAGCAGGAAGGCCAGACTGAAGAACAAAGACCAAAACGAGCCAGACTGAAGCCATCAGACCAAAATGAGCCTGGCTATGGCACAGGAAGGCCAGTAATGCTCCCTGCTCCATTCCACAGCCCATTTGGAAGGCAGGGAGCACATATGCACACACAATATCTGCAGCAGCAGGGCTGGGAGAGGGGAGGAAGGCAGGATAAGCAATTAGCATGCAGGGCGTGGAGAGCAGGCAGAGCAAGGCCGCTCTGCCATGAGATCACAGCTTGGCAACCTTCAGGCCTCCATCTGCAGAGGGGGACAGCAGCAGCCAGGCCATTTATCAGCACCAGCAGCTCAGGGATCAGGGAGTGATCCTGCTGTCCATGAATCCCACTCTCATTAGTGGCAATGTCCCATCCACAGGGCCCGTTCTGAGAGCGAGGCAAGGGCTGCTTGAGAGAGGCACTGCCCGTGGTGGGGCGGTCGGGCTGCACAGCCAGAGCCAGCCATCATTAGAGGATTTATGATCCTCCACTCGGACTCTGGCACAAAAGAACTCCTGGGAGGTAACAAAAGGCATTTCAGAGAATGCTTCACCAAGGGTAGCACTTGCTGCAGCTCCAGCAGGAACCACACAGGAACAGCCAGGCCCTCAGGGTCACTGCCTGCTGCTGGGGTCTCGCATTTATCACAAAAACATCGCTGCCACTTCTCGTTAGCCCTCACTAACGAGCTCTGCACAGGGCAGCAGGAAGCTGGGCCTGCTGGACACGGCTGGGAGTCCCTGGGGTTTGCTGTCTCATGCACACAAACACTGCAGGGAAATGCTGCAGGGCTGCCCAGCTCCCTGGCTTTAAAGGCACTCAGATCACACACAGAGCCCAGGCTAGACCCCCAGCAGGACTGAGAGCAAATGGGAACCTGCAGCAGCACAAAGATGCCTGTAAATTAAATAATTCAAGCTAGCAAACCCCATCCAGAGGGCTCAGCCAACTAGAACATAAACTCATTCTCTGCTCCAGGCAAAAATCCCAGGGGCCTGTTGTGGACAAGGGAAAATCTGACTGCACTGCCAGCAGTGATCCTGAGCTGTCCCTGCACCAGCCCAGCACCTTCCCAGCCTCTCCCAGAGCCCCTGCCCCAGCACCACCTGCATTTTCCAGGGACCGTGTCAGGGCAGCAGCCTCAGCAATCCCCAAGGCTCAAAGAAAACACGAAAAGAGAGAAGGAAAACACGACATCCTCCCCATCCTCATCACCTCCAAACAACCAGCATGGGAGGGGGAAATAACTGGCCTGAGGGATGCTCTGAGTGATGGAGGCCGAGCTCAGGAAGCTGGGAGAGCCACCCCTGCCTGTGCTGGCCTTTCCTGGGGAGGGAAGGGACGAGGGACGTGGCCGTACCCGACGCGCTGCTGCTCCACCACGTCCAGCTCCTCTGCCTTGCGGATCACTCCCAGGATGACCTCAAGCTCCTTGGGGCTCAGAGCCTGCATCTTCCTCTGCTTCTCAGTCTGGAATGTGTGCACGGACCAGCCCGTCTGGAGCCTGTGGGAGGGGGTGGAGGGCAGGGCTGAGCTGGGGGGGGAAGCACAGAGCCCCTGCCCAGGCACAGCCCCACTGTTCCATGACTAAAGCCCAAAGAGGAGTCTCCTCTCGCTGACCACATCTCCACACCCCCCCTGCAGCACTGAGGGCTGTGCTGTCTCTCTCTGCCCCCTCACCTCCCTCTCTGCTCCTGTTTGTGTTTTACCACTGCAAGCCCCGTTCCTGTTTGTCCATAAGGACAAACTCTGCCCTCACAGAGGTGGGTGCTGATGCCAGGCACCACAAATGCCAAGGGCAAACTCCCAAATACAGGGATCACTTCCAAGATCCCACACCCCTGATGCCCTTAGTCCAAGCACAGAAATTGCTGGGCATGCCTAGAAATACAAATTTGGCAACATCCTCCCTTGGCCTGGCCCAGGTTCACACGAGGACTTGAGCAAAGCCCTGATGTTTCTCCTTGGCTCACTTGGCAACAGGCAGGAGCTTTCACAGCTCAATTAATTAATTACCATTCAGGAGGGGTTTGGAGGTCACTGGATAAACTCATGGCTGCAAGGAGAATGCACTCCTGGGCACCACTGTCTTGCTGAAGCTTTCTGCAGGCTGGGGAAGGGGCAGGGGGGTGCACTGCTCCCAGCCAGGCAGCCCCCCCAAAACATGGGGTGTTCCCCTCTTTTCTAACTCTGCAGCAGCAGCTGAGCCCAGGGGCTCAGGCAAGAGCAGAGGTGGCACAGTCCCAGCTGCCAGGGAATGAAAGCACCCAAGAAAAATGCACTTCTAGTGCTTGACTCATCCCCATCCTTCTAGTCCTTAGGTTATGCAGTAATTTTAACTTGAGGGGAAAATGAGAACTAATGACAAGTTCCTAAAACAAAAGGGTGCAGGCAGCTGGGGGCTGCTATCAATTATATTTAGGGTGCTGCAGAGAGCTGAGGCTGCCTCCAACCCTTCCCTTCACCCAGGGGAGGGAGGGACTCCCAGGAGTGCAGGACGAGGCCAGTGCTCCACAGAGACACCAGGAAAGCTGTCGGGGCAGAGCTGGAGGAGGAGGAGGAGGAGGAGGAGGGTGGGAGGACTCACTTGGCTCTCAGGGCCAGCTGCCGGTCGTTGGGGCAAACCCAGGGGCCCGTCCCGCTGCCAAAAATAATGTCAGCCATGGCCCCAGCCTGGGGAGGGGTGGGAGGACAGGAGTCACACCTGGAAGAAGCAAACAGCAGCCACTCTTGCAGCAAAGCAAACAGAGGAGATCTGCCAGCATCACACACAGTGGAAGCAGCCAGGCTCTCACCCACAGACAGTGATAAAAACACAGCACCATCCTCATAAAATTTAAGCCAATAAATACCTTCAGATACCTTGAAGACAAGGCTGGAAGTTTAGATTTTATGGTATACTCTGGAGAAAAAAAAAAAAAAAAAAGCCAGACCCTCTTTGTCAGTCCTGATTTTTCGTTTCAAGCTAGAGAAAAGCATTGTCTGTAAAAATAATCTCTGCCTCCCCACCTCCAGAGCCCCAGCACTGCAGCTCTGACAGAGAAAGCCACTCCACAGGACACAAAGAAGCTACAGTTGCCTTTTTTTTAACCTCTTAATGGGGTAACAAACAAAAACCCACGCGACAATCAGCATGAATAGTGGCAAGTCATTTCCTTCATTAAAACTGCCTCCATAATAGCCTGATATTTATAACTCCAGCCTACAACAGCAGCTTGTTTGCATTCTCTGATGCTTAAGACAGCACCTCTTGCAGCAGATCTCCTGCTGTGGCTCCTGTCCAAGGCGTGGTCACACCGGGGATTCCTGGTGTGCAGTGAAAATTCCACGGAACTGATCGGGAAAGGCAGCAAGAACCAAATTCCAGAGGCTCGTGGGAGAAACATCCCCCAAAGAGGCTCTGCAGCAGCTCAGATGAATGGAAAGCACCAAGGGACAGGCACAGCCAAAAGATTTCAAGGGATGCTGAACCAGACTTGATGTTCTGAGCTTTCAACCAGCTGGATTTGCTCTCCAGCAGAGCGAGCGTCTCGCAAGCCCTGATGCAAAAATTCCCAGGTATTAATGCTTGTCCCCAGCACAGCCCCTGCCAGCTCTGAAGCCACACCTGCTGGGCAGAGATAACATGTTTGATGCTGGTTGGCAACCAGGATCAGCTCCAGTGGCAGGTGAGGTGTTTTACCTGCCAGCCGTGCTGCAGCTCCCAACAAACATTTTTTTCCAGCCTCAATCCCCAGCAGTGCTGCAGCCACCCCTGCTCTCTGTGCTGCCACACTGAGCTCTGTGCTGCTGTGCCTGGTGGCCTTGGCCCCCTCACACATCAAACTGTCCCTCCTGTGCTGAGCTCACAAATCCCCCAGCACAGAAACACCCACCCCTGGCAGAGAGCTGAGAGCTCCCTCCTGCCAAACCCCACCTCAGCCCTCAGAGCCAAACCAGTCACACACAATGAACCAGCTCCCTCCTCTCTGGACATCCCAGTTTCTGGGAAGAGCCTGAAAAATGCAGTGCTTACACCAGGCAGGAGGGAAGAGGGGAAATTCCACACAGACTTCTTTCAGTGTAAAGGGAAATGAGCGTGAAAAAGGTGAAGGCTCAGCACAGGAGGGAGAGTGGAGGAGATGGGAAAGCTGCAGGGAGCAGGGCTGAGGCAGGAAGGACAGACAGAAGTGCCACACAGGATTTTTTAAACCTTTACCACATCAGTCAAAGTGATGGCTTTTGAAAGAGACCTTCCCTAGAAGAAAACCTTGAACCTGGCACCAACTGCTCTCCCCACTCTGCTCAGTGCCACACACTGGGTTTGCATTTCCATTCAGCCCCAGAACACCTCCTGCTCTTTTAATCTTCCTCACAATCTCTAGCAAGGCGAGAACACCGAGAACACCTTCCCCACTCACATCCTACAGCTCACACTCAGGGGAGCAATCAGGCATGAACAGCAAAAGAACACAGAGCCTCCCACCCTCAGGCCTCAATCAGAAGCAGAGAAAAGCTACAATTGCACACAGAATGGCTGACCTGGGATTTTCCAGAGATTTCCCAAGCCTGTGATGTGTGGTTACAGGATTATATGCACATGTAGCCCCCCACACAAATGCATATATTAAATTACTCTTCAGCTGCACCACGAATTCCTCCCTCCCACTCATGAACACCTGAAGAACAGCACAGCCCACACTCTGTGTCCATGCAGGGCTCCAGGCAAGCAGCCTGTGGTGGCTGGGGGGGTCCTTTGGAATAAAAGCTGGAGCTGGAGCTGAGCCCCACAGCACAGCCAGGGCAGAGGAGTTTGCTTTGCCAGCAGCTTTCAGGGTGGAAAGCTGTGCTGGAAGCGCCTGCCCCTCCTCAGCAGAGCTTTATCTGCTCCACCAGAGCTGCAGGCGAGGCAGAATAGAGCACATGAGCTGAGCATTTTCCTCAGGAGAGGCTCCAAGGCGTTCTCCAGGCTCACAGCACAGCGAGCTTTGCTCAGCGTGACTGAACAAAAACAAGCAATGTCATGGTCTTCTGCCTCTCGTTACTCAGCAGATGCTCTCTGTCCTCCTGAGCAGCTTCTGCAAAGAGAGAAGGCAAACAAAACACAGCCTGAAGAGCCACCAGATCCCAAAAGAGTCTTCAGAGAGGTTATTCCCTGAAATATTTACGGGAGGTGGTGCTGGGATGTGCCACCTCCTCTGATGGGAGCTGCTGGCTTTGAACCTTTGCCTCTGGAAAAAGCCTGGTGGGGAAACACCTTGAAGAGGGAAAAAGGAATGGGAATGGGGGAAAAGCAGGGCTGGAGGGGAAGGATTGCCTCTCATGGGCATGGGAATGATTCCAGGGGAGTGGAAGGCGTGGAGCATCTTCTCTCTTATCTCAGTACAGGACAAGAAGTGCAGGGAAATCAGAAACACCCAGATAGCAAAACCAGCCTGGGGAGCCCTTCCCATGGGCTGTGGTGAAACATCCCCCTGGTGTAGTCTTGCATTTTCTCCCAAAATTAATCAGCACCAAGCCATCCCCTCCCTGTCCTCCTCTCATCAAACTAACAAAGGGTAGAAGCAGCCCTTCTGGGAGAGAAGGAGAGAGAGCAAGAGAAACCCACAGCTCCTGGCCCAGCTGCAGTGCTCTGCACACAGGGTGACAGCAAAGCACTTTGTGGTACAGAAAAACCTCCCACTCCAAGCTTCTGCTTTTTACCTGAATTTAGAATAAAAAAAGGGAGCTCCTATCAGTGTTCTATGACCTGCTTTAAACCCACTCCACCTGTTCATTCCTTTCCTGTGATGGAGGAAGTCATGTGAGACCAAACCTCATTAAATCTGAGTCCACCTGGCTGCCCTTGGCACAGGGGAGGAGCAGTGCCCTGCAGGGCTGACCCTTCCTGTGGGGCCAGGAGCATCCAGGAGGGAGCAGAACCCAGCTCATCCCTGATCTGTCTCCAGATAAGAGCTGAACTCTGGCAACCAGAGCTGAGAGTGTGGCTTCAGTCTGGGAGGGAGAAGCCTTCCAGTGGGGCCTGAGTGAAGGGAGCACAGCCTGTGGACAGGATGCTCTCCAGGGAATTTCTGAGAAGGAATCCAGGTTTCCTCAGCAGGAACATCAACATCATATTGTGTGTTTTACCTCAATCCCTGAGCACAGACACAGCAGGTCACTCCTGCCACCTCACCAGCTGCAAGAGCAGATGCTTAGAGGAGAATATAACAGCAAAGCACAACACAGCAATACTCACCCAGAGCACCCTCCCAGCCTCCAGAGATTCCTGGAGCATGCACTGCCTGACCCAGGCTGCAGCTCTATTTAACACCCTCAACATTTCCTGTCCCAAATTTACCAGTTGCTTTTTCAGCATCATCTCACCACACCGAGTCCCTGCCCCACTCCTCCACCTCAGACATTTTGACATTGACTACACCAAAATTAAAACTGAGGGGTCTTGCTGACCCTGAGGCACTCGTGGCAGCAGAAAAACCTCCTCATGCAGTGACAGCACAGCCTGCACCAGCCCTCATTACAGGTGCCCACAAAGCATCAATTCCTCAGAGCCCTGCAAAGACAAAAAAGTCCTACACAGGCCCACAAGGAGGCCTCCAGTCAGCTTTCATTTGCCTGCTTATTTCAGCTGAGCAGCTCGTGTCTAGATTAATTTGTTTTTCATAGGAAATTAATTAGACTACTTTTTTTTTTCTTCTTTCTTTTTTTTAAATACTCCATTTCACAAAAAAAAAAATCAAAACCAAGCATCTGTCTGGAGCCAAGCTCCCAATTCCCAAGCTTTGCTGTGTAATTACCTCACCTGCTCCCAGGATTCCCAGGTACCTGCTGGCGCTGCTTTTCCCTCAAAGAAATCGGTGTAATCACCGCCTGCTCCGCAGCCAGACCCCATTATCCCGGGGAAACCTTGGCAACTGAGGCAGTGTTTGCTTCTGTTTCCATGGCACAGGGTGAATGAGGGGCAGGGATTGATAAGGTTAATCCAGCCCACCAGCCGGTCCCTCTCCCTCCCAGACCTGCAGGAAGGTTGTTTGCTGCAGCCACCACCCTTCCCCTGGTGTTCTGGAAGTTTTAAAGCTGCTCTGGAGCTGCACAAGAGCCCTGGGGGCTGCAGGAGATGCACAGTTGGCTCTGAAGGTCTGGCCAAGTCTCGGGGCCAGAGCAAGGCTGAATCAGGGATTTGCAGGAGTTGTTCTCACACACGGCCCACTCGGAGCTGCTCACCCACAAAATGCTGTAAAATGATTTTATAAGGGCTGAGCAGGCAGGAAGCACAAGTGGAGCAGAGCCAGGAGATGCCCAGCACCTCCCTCAGGCACAGACACCCGGGCAAGGCTGGGGAACAGCATTTTGCCATTCCTTAGAACCCTCAGCAGCAGATGGAGAGCCGAGAGAAACAGGGAATCCACCAGGATCAGACCTGACCTGCAGCTCTGTGTCCAAATAAACACCACAAAGCTTTGCCAAGCCTGGGGACAACTTAAGGACCCAATCAGACACACTTTCCCCAGCCTGTCTCCCTGTGAAAGCTCAATCTCAGCAGCTTCAGTGCCAGCAAAATGGGGCAACCTCATTCAGTTCCCCATTCTGGGTGGCCCAGCCCAAATTAAACACCAGCTGGCCCAGTTAAACACCAGTCCTCATCGTGAAAGGCCAAGCTGGTAAAAAAGTGTGTGAGGATGAGGTTTGGGGGGGAAAACCAAGAAGTTTCCTCTCCACCAGAGCTGCTTCCTGATCCCAGCAGCAGCAACAAGAAGCCAAACTGCTTTTGAGATGGAGTTAACAGAGTTTTTAAAATGCAAAGCCATGGAGGTCCACGCCAGTCCTGTGAGTGGGAAGATAAAATCAGCTCTACAGGAAAAGCAACATCCAGCACCAACAATCCTTTTTTAACGAGAGGCACTTGTTAGTGTGGCTACCTGAGATACAGTGAGCTGTACAAAAAAAAAAACCAACAAACAGGTTTTGCCAAAGCAAAGCAGCTTCCCAGTGCCCCAGCACCCCTTGATGCCAGGGAGAAAAGCCAGCTCTGTTCCACCTGCCAAGGTGTATCTTTATTTATCAGACTTTGGACCCATTTCCTCCTGATCCCCAGCCAGGCAAGTGCCTTATGCAAAGTGAATAATTCATGAAGACAGCAGGCTCTTTTCGTTAGGGGCAGGTTGATCTGGCCTAGGCCTGCGAGAAGCAAATTAGCATCTAAATGGCCCAATTAGAGAAACTCATTTCACTATTCTGATATGCTAAAAAAGCTCGGGAGGCCTGAGGCTGGACGCTGGCACCTCCCAGCCTCCGGAGAAGCATCAGGTTTCTTAGAAAGAATTGGACAGGGCAGGGAAGTGCTGAGCACAAGCCAGTGTTTGTCAAGGAATCCCGTGCAGGAGAAGAGCCACATGCCAGGCTGTTTCACGGGCTACCTCCGGTGAACCAGGAAAAAACAGCTCGTGGCCAGCGGGGAAACTCTGCTGAGCGGCCAGGCCTTGCCAAAAAACTCCCTCTCCTCCGAGCCACAGCCTGCCAGCACATCTGGGGGATGGAATGGCTTTTCTCGGCATCCTTAAGGCAGAACTCTGATTTTAGGCATCCTTTGAACAACACAACAAACGCGGCCACTCCAAGGCTTTTATCACCCTTTTATCATCGTTGCCACAGCAGAAACAAAGCCGTGGACTTTGGCCAGGTGCTGGAGAACACCTGAGCCCAACCTGCAGCGCCCCAAAAACCCCGAGGGTGGGCACAGCACGGCACATCCAACACCCGGAGTGTCAGAGCGCCTAAAATCCACAACAATCCACGAAATCCACCCTCCCACAGGCGCACGTGGCTTCTCCCGACCCGCACAAGCCCCCAAAAGCAGGACGTGGCTGGCAACTTTTGCACATGGCTATCACCGCCCACCTCTGGCTCGTTTCCCATCTTTGCCGCTTACGGTGAATTCCCTCCAGGAGCCCGAATCCCTCCTGAATTCCCAGAAGGGCTGGGAAGGGACCTGTGGAGCTGACCCGGTCCAGCCCCAGGGCAGGCTCACAGGACACATCCCGCAGCTTTTCAGGGAACTCTCCCACCCTCTGTGGGTACCCCGGGCCCCTCCAAGCTGCTCCCCATTCCCAGAACTCACAAATCCCGGGCACGGCGCTTTTCCTACAGGTGCCCTCCAGCGGGTGCGCGCCGGGTGCTGAAACTCAGCTCAAACTCCGCCCAAACCGAGCCGAGTTAGGCCGAGCTGAGCCCAGCAGAGCTGCCCCGCTCCCCCCCGCACCCACCTGCGCTCCGGCCTCAGCCGCGGCCGCTCCGCGGAGCCGCTGCCCCGGCGGGACGAGGCGGAAACGGAGCCGCACCTGCGCCCGCCCCCGCCCGCCCTGCGCGCCCCGGGACCGCGCGTCCCCTGCCGGTGTCCGGAGCCACCGACGGAGCCACCGCCGAGCGGCCCCGGGCACCGCCAGATGTGCGCCGGGAGCACCTGGAGGGATTTGGGTACAGCCAGATGTGGTCAGGGAGGGCCTGGAGGGATTTGGGTACAGCCAGATGTGGTCAGGGAAGGCCTGGAGGGATGTGGGTACAGCCAGATGTGGTCAGGGAGGGCCTGGAGGGATTTGGGTACAGCCAGATGTGGTCAGGGAAGGCCTGGAGGGATGTGGGTACAGCCAGATGTGGTCAGGGAGGGCCTGGAGGGATTTGGGTACAGCCAGATGTGGTCAGGGAAGGCCTGGAGGGATGTGGGTACAGCCAGATGTGGTCAGGGAGGGCCTGGAGGGATTTGGGTACAGCCAGATGTGGTCAGGGAAGGCCTGGAGGGATGTGGGTACAGCCAGATGTGGTCAGGGAGGGCCTGGAGGGATTTGGGTACAGCCAGATGTGGTCAGGGAAGGCCTGGAGGGATGTGGGTACAGCCAGATGTGGTCAGGGAGGGCCTGGAGGGATTTGGGTACAGCCAGATGTGGTCAGGGAAGGCCTGGAGGGATGTGGGTACAGCCAGATGTGGTCAGGGAGGGCCTGGAGGGATTTGGGTACAGCCAGATGTGGTCAGGGAAGGCCTGGAGGGATGTGGGTACAGCCAGATGTGGTCAGGGAGGGCCTGGAGGGATGTGGGCACTGCCAGATGTGCGCTGGGAGAGGGTGGAGGGATGTGAGCACAGCCAGATGTGAGAGGCTGGAGGGATTTGGGCACAGCCAGATGCGCCCCAGGACCTGTGTGAGGCTCCAGGCCTGCCAGATGTTCACCAGGAGCAGAACAGGCACAGCCAGATGTGGCCCAGGACCTTTTCTGGGCTGTGGGCACTGCCAGATGTGCACCCCAAAACAGAGTGAGAACCCATGGGGAAAATACGCCCGACTATAAACAAGGAAAGGTGGTACCAAAACAAACCCCAAAACGACCAAACAAAAAGTTTCCCAAAACAATACCCACCCAAAACAGAAACAAAAGAAACAGAACTACCCAACCAAACAAACCACAAACCCACACAAACAAAACAAACCCTCCAACCACCAGAAAAAAAAAAATCCCGAAGGAAAAAACAAAACAAAACAAAACAAAACAAAACAAAACAAAAACCACCACCCACAAACAAACCCAAATCACCCCAAAATCCACACAAGAAACAAACAAAAACCCAACCCCAACAAAAAACAAACTTTGCAGGGGTAAAAAAAATGTTCATACCAAGAACAGAACAAGGCCACCTGCCAGGCTTGGGACAACCATGGGGGCTCAGATCTTTTTAAATCTAAAAGACCCAAACCTCCTGAGCAATCCCAATTCCAGACATTTGCTGGTAAGAGCAGCAAAATTTGGGTTTGTGAAGGGGCAGCCTGGGATCCTATGGTGAGTCAACAGCAAATCACAGGAACACAATTATTCATTTGCACTAAAACACAGGAATTTGGGCTCATTACTGCATAAATGTCCAGTTGATGCTGTGAGTAAATTTGCCCCGTGACAGGAAGGGATGGGGGGAAAACGAGAGAGGGAAAAGAAAAAAAGAAGAGAAAATAAATTGTGTTTCTACTGCCCATTCAGAACTGGCTCTTGAGAAATCTGGAGCCTCTGCAAACCCTTTCCACACATCCACCAGCCCCCAGGATAAGCTGAGGGACCCTCAGCCACCTTTCACCTGAATCAAGTTGAAGTCTAAGCACGTATTTTTCTTTTTGGTTCAGGCAACTGTTGAAAAATACATCAGAGGAAGCATTTTGCATGAGCACAGAGTCTGCAGTTCTGTGGAAGAAAACACTTGACGATGACATTTCACACTGGGGTAGTTCTTCCACACAGTCAATAATATAAATAAATTAAACACACGGTTCAGCCAACTCCAGGAAAAAGATAAATTACTTTATTTAACCAGCTGTGCTGGCAGGGAAATGACACACATCTCCGAGCCTGCATCCATCCTGCTGCTGAATTTGCTTGTCAGGATCCCCACAGATGCCCCAGAGTCTGCAAGGCTGGGCCTTGGCAGCTGGGTGCCACACAGAATAAATATGACGTTACATTAAAAATATTTAAAGGCTAAATGCAGGTTTTATCTTTGATAGCACGGAGTCAATTTTTAATAGACTCATTTCTCAGAAGCCAGGCACTTCCAGTTCCACCCAAAGAACCCTTCAAAGTCTCTCTTTTATCGATGATGGGTTTCGCTGAATTATTCACCAGATCACAGCTGCCAGAGATTTTAAATATCCCCATGACAGGGACAATGAGGGATAACAACCTCCTCCTGCAGGCTTACCATGAGTAACGCCCTGAGCTGCTCCCTTCTCCTCAGGAAAACCTCTCCTGTGTCACCTCAGGCTGGGATGGTCCTCGAGGAATGGAAAACAAAACTTTTTGGAGAGGTTCAACTCGTGGGTGTGGTGTCCTGCAGAGGAACCACAGGTGCTCAAAAGCAGCTTTGTTGTACAGCAGAATGATCCAAGCTGGAACAATCCTGGATTCCCAGTTTGGACACTGGGCTGGTGGACACCAGCAGGTCAGACTGGCTGGGTTCTTATCTCTGAATGATCATTTCCCAGGAAAACAGGCTGGGAAGTGGCAAGGAGCTGTCTGGCACTGCTGCCCCAGCTCAGTTCAGCTGCTTCACAATTCTCAGCAAGAAGTCCAGGGCTTTTCTCCAAGCTGTTGCTCTGATTGCAATCCTCTGATTCAATTTGTGTTCGTCCCTCTAATTACCTCTCCCTAATAAAATGTCAACGATTCTGTCCCCAACCTGAACCAAAAAAGGTCTTGTTTACAGAGCACACCTGCTCAAGGGTGTACAAGGCAAAGCAAACGCTGGAAGAATTTTGATGCTTCACAGCAAAATCTGCTTCTTTTTTAACCTGTTTTAAAGAAAAATTCCCAATTCTGATCCACATTTTGCTTGCATGGGCAAGGCTCAGGTGTAATTCTCCTTTCTTTGTTCACATTGAGCCTGCAGCACCCACAACATAATTTCACAAGGCTTCCTTAGTAGCCCATGTGTAGATCCATACACAACTTCTGTGCCTCTGTGGCACAGGAAAATGATGCACA
This sequence comes from Dicaeum eximium, assembly GCA_013396995.1. Classification (NCBI taxonomy): domain Eukaryota; kingdom Metazoa; phylum Chordata; class Aves; order Passeriformes; family Dicaeidae; genus Dicaeum; species Dicaeum eximium. Next base: position 163,105 of record VWZP01000393.1, on the reverse strand, counting down.
TTTGGGAATAAACTGAGAAATTTAGAGAAATTTCTCAGTGTAGTTTTATTCAACGTCAAAAAGTGCACCAGGATTTGCCTGGGGATGATGCCCTTTCGGGATAACCTGATCTGCTGCCAGCATCCCCAACTCCCAGCCCCTGCAGCAGCAGAAGGGGCTGGTCAACCAGGAGAACACTGCTCCTACCTGTCCTGGCATTCCAGGGAAAAGCTGTCACAAGATAATTTTCTATACAGGCAGCTCAGGCCAGCAGCTCCCACTGGACTCTTCATTTTGGCTGGTGAGTCAGGTTTTATCATCATAAAATTAACAACAGCCACCACTTGTCATTAGCAACAAGTAACCCCCTTCCCTCAGCTGCTCTCCAAAAATACCACACTCCCTTCCCAGTCTGGATGAATTATTTACACCCCATCACTGCTGGCACCATTTCCCTTCTCTTCTGTCCTGTGTCACTGTCCCTTTTATCCCCAGGCAGGCTTTGGGGACCTTCTGGCTGCTGTCCAGCACCTGCAATCACCATCACTGCCACCCCCTGCTGCTGCTTGGGCATGGACCATGGGTGGGAGCAGAAGCCTGATGCCACCACCTGTCCCAGTGCCACCATCATCTGAACAGATCAGGAGAAAAGAGGAAGGGAGGAGGAGGAGGAGAAAGCACCCAAAAAGGATTAAACCACGTGTTACTCCCAGGGAGAGGGTGTGTAAGAGGAGCATTGCTTCAGCAGCTGTTCTGGAGTTGTGAGGAATGGTTTTCACCTCTGGAGCAGGGTCTGGGAGGATCTTATAGCTCTTCCACCAACACCCAGCAGCAAGGGCAGGGCTGCACCAGCCCCAAAAACCTCTGAGAGATGTTGCTGAGCAGGGCTGCACCAGCCCCAAAAACCTCTGAGAGATGTTGCTGCCTCAGAACTTCTTCTTCCTTTAACTCTCGTGGGAGTAAAGGTGGAGAGGGAGGGAAAGGAAAAGGCAAACTGGGCAAGAGGAAGGGGAACGGGAGGAGGAAGGAAGGGAGAGACAAGTGTCCCTCTCTCAGCACCTTGATTTGCAGGGCTGAGGGGTTGTGAAGGGATGGGAGCTGCTCTCCCTGCGGTGATTTGGGGTTTGGTGCTTCCCCTGCAAATCCTGCAGCACCTCGGGGCTGCACTGCCTGCGACGGGGACAAGGGACAGGGAAAAGGGACAGGGAAAAGGGACAGGACAAGGGACAGGGACAAGGGACAGGGACAAGGGAAAAGGGACAAGGGAAAAGGGACAGAGAAAAGGGACAAGGGACAGGGACAAGGAAAAGGGACAGGGAAAAGGGACAGGGAAAAGGGACAGG